>CM076581.1:429825202-430286248 GCA_034641835.2 Pinus albicaulis | reverse complement strand
AAACTGGAAAATAAATTTTGCTGAAAACACAAATTCTGGAAATTTTTTCAGAATGCTGAAAATGCAGAAATAAAATAACAGCAATAACAAATAGTCATTCAACATATCATAACTCAGTATTTTTGGTCAAGGTGACCCTGGAAAAACCCCCTACAACTCTTGGGAAAAACCAGTTCGAAAGCTCCTTCTTATTTCTGGAAAAATGCTTTTTACAGTGATAGAAATATTCAGCAAAATAAATAATCAGCAAACAGACTTTTACAACTTATCTCTTTTCCATGCTTAACCACCGCCTCGGAAAACGCACAAACAGCAAAACAGGAACAGCAATAAATGTTGTACGGATTTCTCGATTTGCGTGCCCAGAAATCTGCAATAAATGCAGCTGTACGGCCACCTTGAAATCTGTGCCAAAACAGCAATAAATGCTGCTGTACGTACCTCGAAATTCATGCCAAAAATGCAGCAAAACTCTGCTGTACGGTACAGCCACTAGCTGCCTCGATTTCTGTGCCAAATACTGTTGTATGGCTGCTGTACGGCCTGCTGTACGGCCTTGCTGTACGGCCTCCCTGCCTAGGAAACCGTGCAAAAATCAGCCTGCTGTTTGCTAAATCTGCTGCACTTGTCTGCTGAAATATTTTGCTGAAATGCTGCCTTGGAATGCGTGCCAAGCTGCTGCCTCCTTCTCCTCACTGCCCAGAAATCTCCCTTGCTCTCTTGCTCTCCTTCTCCCAATCTACTCATGAAAGAATGAATGACCTTTTCCTCCTTTTCCTCCTTTAACCTAACCCTAAGTGACTTTTGGGGAATCCCTAAATCCAATGGCCGAAATAGATTGAGATCTAGGGCTGAGATTAAATGCTCATTTAAATCTCACTTTCTATTTTTTAATTCACCCCACTTTAATAAAGACCCACTTAGTCTTTTATTTCCAAAGTCACTTTTTTCCTTTCTAATTTTATATTGACTTTATTTAAAGTCACTTTAACTTTAGTAACTTTATCACTTAAAGTCACTTTAAAATTAGATTTGACTTTATAACTTTATAAAGTCACTTTAGTAACTTTATCACTTAAGTCACTTTTAAATTAGATTTAACTTTATAAAAAAATTATAAAGTTACTTTAGGAGAAAATTAAATTCTTTTGGACACTTTTCCCTAGGCCAAAGATCAAAGCCTTAGGGAACCACCTGTCCTCCGGTACCAAATTTCAACACTCCCTCTTACCGAGGAAGGTGTTCCTCACCACACCCATCTTGTCTCTGAAGTAGACATGCTTGCCCTGTGGTAAGGCTTTGGTAAGAATATCTGCAACCTGCTCATCAGTGGGAATATACTCAAGCTTCACAGCTCCTTTCTGAACATAGTCTCTGATGAAATGATATTTGATCCCGATATGCTTTAACCTGTCATGAAATACTGGATTCTCCGTGAGTTTAATGCAACTCTGATTATCACAGTAAATCACTGAAGGTCTCAACGGCTGACCAAATAAGCCAAACAACATCTTGCGAAGCCGGATGGCCTCACAACTAGCTAGACTGGCTGCCATATACTCTGCTTCCGCTGAACTCAATGCTACTGACTGCTGCTTTCGGCTGAACCATGACACCACTGCCAAATCAAAGTCACTTTTCACTTTCTAATTTCACATTGACTTTATTAAAGTCATTTTAAAATTAGAATTTAGTAACTTTATCACTTAAAGTCACTTTTAAATTAGATTTGACTTTATAACTTTATAAAGTCACTTTAGGAGAAAAAATTAAATTCTTTTGGACACTTTTCCCTAGGCCAAAGATCAAAGCCTTAGGAAACCACCTGTCTTTCGGTAACCAAATTTCAACACTCCCTCTTACCGAGGAAGGTGTTCCTCACCACACCCATCTTGTCTCTGAAGTAGACATGCTTGCCTTGTGGTAAGGCTTTGGTAATAATATCTGCAACCTGCTCATCAGTGGGAATATACTCAAGCTGCACAGCTCCCTTCTGAACATAGTCTCTGATGAAATGATATCTGATGCCGATATGCTTTGACCTGTCATGAAATACTAGATTCTCCGTAAGTTTAATGCAACTCTGATTATCACAGTATATCACTGAAGGTCTCAACGGCTGGCCAAATAAGCCAAACAACATCTTGGGAAGCCAGATGGCCTCACAACTAGCTAGACTAGCTGCCATGTACTCTGCTTCCGCTGAACTCAATGCTACTGACTCCTGCTTTTGACTGAACCACGACACCACTGCCGAACCCAACCCAAAACAACACCCTAAAGTGCTCTTCCTATCAGAAGCACAACTTGCCCAATCAGAATCAGTGTAACCTGCCAATCTCACTCCATCCCCCTGCCTATCCAGACCATAATCCACTGTCCCCTGCAAGTACCACAAAATGTGTTTTGCAGCAACTCAGTGCACCCTCCTGGGCTCACACATGAACTGGCTCATCGTGTTGACTGCAAAACATATATGTGGTCTAGTGTTGACCAAATATATCAAGGAACCAATCAACTGTCTATACAATGTGGGATCCACCAACTCGGAATTTGAAGCGTGAAGCTTCTTCTAGTTGGTGATCATCGGTGTCGACATGGGTCTATAATCCTCCATGTGGAATCTGCCAAGGATGTTCGCAATATACTTCCCTTGCCCCAGCAAGAAATGCCCCTCCTCCTGCCACACCTCCAAACCCAAAAAGTAATACATCAAGCCAATGTCCTTCATCTCAAACTCTGACGCAAGATCTCTCTTGCTGTGCGCTATGAGTCTCTCTGCACCCGTAATGACCAAGTAATCCACATACAACACTAGAATGAGAGGCTCCTCACCTATCACAATAAAGTAAAGGTTCGGATCTGCATCACTCTTTGTGAAACCCATCTCCTGCAAGTGTGTATCTATCCTGGAGTACCAAGCTCTGGGAGCTTGCTTCAGGCCATAAAGGGCCTTCTTCAGTCTTCCCACATGGGACTCCTTCCCCTGCACCTCAAAGCCCTGTGGCTGCTCAATGTACACCTCCTCATGTATGAAGCCATTGAGAAATGCGGTCTTCACATCCATCTAGTGGATCTTCCAACCCATCTCTGCTACTGTCGATATGATGGAGCGAATCGAAGTATATCGAGCCATGGGAGCGAAGGTCTCCTCAGAATCTACTCCCTCTACCTGGGAGAACCCTCTAGCCACAAACCTTGCCTTGAATTTCTCGATGCTACCATCTGCAGCATGCTTTACCTTGTAAAGCCATCCATCTAGAAGTAACCACGGATTTGTCCTCAGGCCTCGGCACCACCTCCCAAACATCATTCTTCATGATAGAAGAATACTCCTCCTGCATGGCCTCTCTCCATGTAATATTCCTAATTAGCACCGCTAATTGGAATATTTGATTTTTGTATAGTTTTGCCGACTATAGTTTATTAATAAATAAAAGTGAGAAAAGGGGTCTAACTCACTTAAATAAAATAAAGTGTCTCCCTAGTAGATGCAACGTTGTAACTTAAGGGGGGAGCCAAGGGGGGCCACACACCACGTGGAGGAGCCAATGAGAGAGAGGACGTTGGTTTTGGAGGGAAACCAATGCTATAAAAGGGGGAGGAGCCTCCTCATTTGGGGCATTATTGATGTTGATGATATTTGAGCTAGACCTTTGTCTTCTTGAGCACGCTGGCTGTTTAGCCTGTCTGCAGCACTGTTTAGTGCGATTGAGTGTCTCCGGTCGGAGATCTCGCCCTTAGCCCCGAGGGACTTCGAGTGCCTGCTCGGGTAAGGTTTTTCCTTCAGTCTTTTGCGGGAGATTTGGTTGTTGTTTCGCGGAGGAACTGGGCTTCTTTTGGTGACTGCGCAGTCCCTGGGAGAGAGGACGCAGTTCTTGGAGGAGGTGTTCTATCCCGGGGTTTTCTGCGAGGGATTCCATGAGATCCGGTGTAGAGGTTCAGTCTTCATCAGTGGGAGATTTTCCGGGGAGTTTGTGGCCCTATTTCAGCATATATCATTTGGCATCTGCGCTGGGCTTGGAGAGACAGCGTTTTTCCTTGAGGAGGGTTCTGGGGGTGATTTTCGGAGGTTGACCATTTTCTACATGGTTTCTGGGTTTTGTCCGGGGTGGTGAGTTCAGGTGTTCTGCAGATTTTCAGCTCATTCCGGCAAGGGGATCAACCCCTAGTTCCAGTTCATTCCAGCAATAGCAGTTTACGGCAGTTTCTTCCAACAGCTGGGACGCAGTTTCTGTAGCAGCCATTTCCTGTTTTCTGAGAGGGTTCTTCACTTGCCTTGTGCAAGGATAGGTGCTATTATTCTGATTATCCATTGTATCCATTTATATTCTCAGATTAATAAAATGGCTTAGCATTCCCGGCATTTTATGTGTATTTTCTTTATATTCTATTTCCGACATTTTTCTATATAGTTGTACGCTTGTATTGCTGTCTATTTCCCATTCGGGATATTACAGTGGTATCAAAGCATAGATCTGGCTCAGCCTGTGGTCTATGACATTGGGAAAGAGATCATACAGAGGTTTGCTGGAATTTTGGAGAGCAATAGCAGTTGCAGTACCAAAAACGAAATTGGAAAAAGGGCCAAAATATGAAGGGTCAAATTTTGAAGGTTGGAATTAGAAGAAACGTTTTCTGGGTTTTTCTGGGTTTTGGGCAAGGATCACCTTCCCAAATTCCTGGAATTTTTTGAGTAGTTTTCAGTGGGTAAATCGGAGGTCGAAGTTAAGCAGCAGTATGGTTTTGCAGCAGCCATGCAGTTTCTGAGGAGCCTGTAGACACATAGCAGAAAGTGCCAATGGCAGTTGATGATGGTGCAAAGAGATTTTGGGAGATGCTCCTCAAATCAGCACAGGATCTGTCGAGACAGATGGAGACGGTGGGACAGAGACTCACTACGCTAGAGGTTAGGTAGCGGGAAACCCCAAGGGGTTTTCAGATTGGTGAGGGATCAGGCACATCCCACCATTTGCCGGAGCATGATGCCACTCAGCATATGGCATCACATACACCCACACGTCCCACCATGCCCACTTTTCTGGATGAAGACATAGGGGCAGGAGCACAGCGGGAGCCGGAGACTGACCCTGACCAGATGGACGCCTACATTGCAGAGTACCTGGCACGTGGGCCGGCGATCAGAGATCTTATCTCATTCAGAGATTATGTTCAGCTCCGGCATGATAGTAGACCTCACAACTTTCACAGAGGGAACAGGCGCTCACATGATGGGGGCTTACAGCACACAGTGGACAGATTCCATCTACCGACATTTGACGGGTCATCCAGGCGCTCAAAAAAAGCTTGGGTGGACAAGTTGGATACCTCTTTCCAGCTTGACCGAGTATCGGAGAGGGAAACCATTAAAATGGGTACCTCGCACTTGGAGGATGAGGGAACACAGGATTGCAGGGAGTCCGAGGTTACACCTAGTGTGACACAGGATTCACTCTCATTAGAGACCTCCTTGGCCGTGTCGATTGATGTGGTAGTGGAGAAGGTAGAGCCTACCCCAGTAGAGCCATCCATTGAGGTGATGACCGGAGTCGCGTCCGAGTCTTCGGGTGGTAGCAGCACACAGATGGGTGTAGTGTCAGGAGATGTATCCACCTTCGATGAGGCACTAGGAGATACAGAGGTATCAGATGATGGTCGCAGGCAGCGGTATCATCGGCTTCGGGCAGACCTTCGAATTTTGAAAGGGAAGGCCACATCAGTTCGGGAGGCCATTTTGTTGCAGGACATGGAGCTGGAGGGCATGAGAGTGGCTTGTGCTGAGTCAGCTACCAAGTTGGCCCGCATTGGGGAACGACTGGATTCCCTGATGGTACAACCAGGGGGCACATTGCAGCGTCAGATCATTCCCCTTCAGGCATGCATGGATGGGACTAGCAGCATTGTTGGGTCACCTCTTCCCATTGGAGAGAGTGAGACAGAGCCACTTAGTCAGATCTCATATGTTGACTTGGATAACGGTATGAGATGATCAAAGTTGCACAGGATACGACATCTGCATGTTGAGGTTGGATGGCGAGAGATTTTGAGTTGGTACCCGGTGGAGTGGGTTTTGGAGATAGTGGTGGACCCAGGTGTAGTTCAGCAGGAGTTCCTAGGTGTTGGGCATACAGGGACCCCAGATTGGCATTGGGATCCAGGTGGGATCACCTATCATTTCCCAGACATGTCAGTTGACTATGTCTTGGAAGATACAGTTGGCGTAGTAGCAGAGCATGCGTATTCGCTAGGGGAGTGTCGGTCAGCGTCAGTGGCCAACCAGTTTATGAGCAGACACGCTAGGTTGTCTTGGTATGACACCCGTATACGGGATCCCGGGGTGGTCAACATACCTTGGCAGGAGCTTGTCGGAGGAGGTGACATTGGCAGGCCACCAGATGGCACCTTGTATGGGGCCAAGGATTCTTCACCTTTGTGTGGGGCACAGAGGACACAGCGGAGCCGAGCAGTGGTGGTAACACTACTGACACACAGGGAGATTCACTTCTCGGACCCCTTGAGGAGGATTTGGAGTGATGATCCTTTCGTCGGCAGGTATGGTGATACGACGGTGGAGACGATGTTACCGATTGGTGGTAGTCCGATATGTAGGGGCACAGCTCTAGGTCATCACATCCAGGGATGTGTGGGAGCCTCTAGCATTGAGCGGTGGATTGCCGGTGGACATGGAGTAGCATGGTGGTGTACCATAGTGTGTGGGACTGCATTGTGGAGTAGGAGTATCCTACATCACATTGAGAGCATGCGGAGAGTGGCCGATGCCTGGACACAGTCAGGGCACGAGACGGTACAGGGTGCTACAGCAGTAGCACATGGTATCCAGCAGCATACCGAGGTATGTCTCAGTGTGCAGTGGCATGTTGAGGAGTATATGGATGATCAGTGGTATGCGAGGGCATACGGTGCTGCATAGCAGGGTCTTAGAGCATTGCTTCCAGAGAGACTCATGGACAGGGACATCGGGCTTACCTTTGGTAGTAGTTCACCCAGGATCGATGGAGAGACAAAGGAGCGATACTTGGCAGTATCTGTGGGGACTCACACACCTGACTCGCTTCGACATCACTCACAGGTAAAGCTGGTTATGTTTTTGACCTTTGGCACTTTGGGCGTGAGCAGCAGGGTACGCGAGGTTCACCCTAGATATTTGGATGACACTCAGTACACTAGGCGAGAGACTTCTCAGCAGTGGCATTGGGTTGGTGTGCTAGTTGACAGCCACAGGTTGGGGGATGAGATGATCCTTTGCGGAGGTGGTGCATCAGTCATCACTGAGCCTACGCTTGGGGAGCAGGTCATGAGGGAGACATGCATCACTTTTCCCTCACGGCATGTCGAGAACATGCATGGGCAGAGGATACTGGGTTCAGTAGAGATAGCATTCCAGCATGCGTCTAGACTCCAGAAATTGTATCGACACTTCATCAAGAGGGTGGATGGCATATTCACTACAGATGAGGTGGTGGAGGTAGAATAGGAGGACCTTTCTCCTGTATGCCAGAGTGAGGACTCTTCTTCATATGAGTCCATAGGATCAGTTGAGGTCGCTTCTGGGGAGCGAGAGCAGTCACACAGAGATGGAGACAGTAGACCAGAGCTGCATTCCAGTATACAGGGCGAGCAGTCAGGGGACTCTATGGGAGATGCCCTAGGCGATGAGACACTTGTGACGATCCAGTCGAAGCTATATGTGATGGAGCCTGTGTCAGTAGAGGAGGATGCTATGCACATCATGCATGATGGTCCTTTGAGGGAGAGCCAGATGGAGGCTCACATCGAGTCGGTGATGGATATGCGGCTAACCGCGGGGTTAGCCATTGAGGAGGAACAGTCAGATGCATTAACACTGAGTACAGTGACGGCAGTTGCAGATCCATATCCTCTAGAGATGTTGGAGGTTGATGGGATTGTTATGCAGGGGGCTATTAGACAGCAGGAGCTGTTGGATATGGTGGAGCATTCATCTTCTAGCCGAGACACATTCATCTTCTGGCCGACACATTGATGAGGTACAGATAGATGTACATACAGTTGGTCGACCTGCAGTACTTTCAGTGAGTAGTACTCTCCCAATCGACGGAGCTTGCAGCATATCTTGCTCACTTTGGCCCATTATAGAGAGAGGGGTTTCCTTCTACAGGCAGCTCTCATTGGCAGACAGGGCAGAGCAGTGGGAGTTGATTACGGGTTGGCGGCAACACTTCAGGCGTGTTCCATATGCCGTTGTTATTGCTACATCGGATTCTTCTTCTAGGATGGACTGGCGGGAGATCATGAGTTGGTACCCTCTAGATGGTATGGTATTCTTCGTAGGGAGCACAGTCGAGCAGGGGCGCTTGGACATAACAGAGGTTATAGATTCCAGCTGGCAGGGCGGCACAGGACATCGTTTCTTCAACACTCCATCCCAATTTCAGGAGAGCAGGATCAGCATGGGATTGAGTCACAACTTGGATTGGAGAGAGGTGATGAGTTGGTATGCAGTTGGAGGGGTAGCATATGCAGCTACAGGTACAGCGCAGCAGGAGCCCGGGAACATTGATGCTTGTTGGTGGTCTTCACCTCTTAGAGCATTGGTCATAGCTAGAGGCAGTGCACAGTCTGAGCCATGGGACTTGTGCGATTATTGGCCACGGTGGCGATGGGATCCGGGAGGATTATTGGTTGGCTGGTACTGTGAGAGGTCACTTTGGGATCCTGGCATTGAGATATCCCTTCGTATCAGGGTGATGCAGAGGTTAGAGAGGTTTCAGTGGGACCCAGGCACATTTTGCAGTATCGGTAGGGAGCATCAGCTAGAGAGTAGGCTTGTTCAAGCGTTGCTTGAGGACAAGCAATTTTTTCCAGATGAGGATGCCACTTGGGAGAGCGAGAAGACATTGCAACATCCATCACTTCAGTTTCTTGAGGACAAGCAATGTTTTGCCGGGGGAGACTGTAATATTCCTAATTAGCACCGTTAATTGGAATATTTGATTTTTGTATAGTTTTGCCGACTATAGTTTATTAATAAATAAAAGTGAGAAAAGGGGTCTAACTCACTTAAATAAAATAAAGTGTTTCCCTAGTAGATGCAACGTTGTAACTTAAGGGGGGAGCCAAGAGGGGCCACACACCACGTGGAGGAGCCAATGAGGGTGAGGACGTTGGTTTTGGAGGGAAACCAATGCTATAAAAGGGGGAGGAGCCTTCTCATTTGGGGATTATTGATGTTGATGATATTTGAGCTAGACCTTTGTCTTCTTGAGCACGCAGGCTGTTTAGCCTGTTTGCAGCACTGTTTAGTGCGATTGAGTGTCTTCGGTCGGAGATCTCGCCCTTAGCCCCGGGGGACTTTGAGTGCCTGCTCGGGTAAGGTTTTTCCTTCAGTCTTTTGCGGGAGATTTGGTTGTTGTTTCGCGGAGGAGCTGGGCTTCTTTTGGTGACTGCGCAGTCCCTGGGAAAGAGGACGCAGTTCTTGGAGGAGGTGTTCTATCGCGGGGTTTTCTGCGAGGGATTCCATGAGATCCGGTGTAGAGGTTCAGTCTTCATCAGTGGGAGATTTTCCGGGGAGTTTGTGGCCCTATTTCAGCATATATCATTTGGCATCTGCGCTGGGCTTGGAGAGACAGCGTTTTTCCTTGAGGAGGGTTCTGGGGGTGATTTTCGGAGGTTGACCATTTTCTACATGGTTTCTGGGTTTTGTCCGGGGTGGTGAGTTCAGGTGTTCTGCAGATTTTCAGCTCATTCCGGCAAGGGGATCAACCCCTAGTTCCAGTTCATTCCAGCAATAGCAGTTTACGGCAGTTTCTTCCAACAGCTGGGACGCAGTTTCTGTAGCAGCCATTTCCTGTTTTCTGAGAGGGTTCTTCACTTGCCTTGTGCAAGGATAGGTGCTATTATTCTGATTATCCATTGTATCCATTTATATTCTCAGATTAATAAAATGGCTTAGCATTCCCGGCATTTTATGTGTATTTTCTTTATATTCTATTTCTGACATTTTTCTATATAGTTGTATGCTTGTATTGCTATCTATTCCCATTCGGGATATTACACTCCAGACCTGTTGGCTAGCTGCCTCCTCATAGCTAGAAGGCTCAGAGTCAATGATGTTGGCAACCATTGCCATATAGCTACAAAACCTATCAGGTGGTCTGCTCTCTCTGACCGGCCTCTTAGGCCCAGCAACAGATATGGCCTCTCTCAAGGTATTCTGAAGCCACTTGGGCTTCCTCTTCCCTAAGCACACTTCTCCCACCAGAGAATGAAACTCCTCCTCCTCATCATCAGGAGCCTGAACTCCTAACTGTTTGTCTGCTGTCCCACTGCCTGAATCTGAAATTGTTGACGCTGAAGTACCGTGAGAACTGTCCATCAGTGGACTCCCTAGTGAACTGCTCTGCGGACTGCTCTGCATGCTGCTCGAAGCACCACCCCTCTGACTCTGTGAGCCACTGATCATTAATGGACCTGACACCGTAATTGATGTACCTCCGGACCCCCCTGATCCCTGCCCACTGGATCCTTGCAACTGACTCAGCTGCTCTTGAGGGTCTGGCTGATCTAGATACTCTAACTCCCGTGACCTCCTGAAAGCCCTGCTCTCCTCGAACTTCACATCCCGCCTGAGAACAACTCTCCTGTGTGCAGGAATATAAATCCGAAAGGCTTTCGAGGTCTCACTGTAGCCCACAAAGATACCTTTCTTTGCGGTGGGCTCAAGTTTGGTCCTCTTCTCCTTGGGTACATAGGAGTATGCAATACACCCAAAGATACGAAGATGACCAATATCAGGCTTCTTCCCAGAAAAAGCCTCCTCCGGAGTCACATGCCCTAAGCCACGATGCGGACTCCAGTTATGCAAATATACAACAGTGTTGCAGGCCTCTGCCCACAAAAACAATGGTAACCCCTGATCATGTAGCATGGCTTTGGTAGCCCTTCCGATGGATCTGTTTTTCCTCTTCGCAATCTCGTTCTGCTGGGGGTTGTAAGGAATAGTGAACTCCCTCCTAATGCCTGCCTCCGCACAATATTCAACAAACTCACCAAGGGTGTACTCTCCTCCATTGTCCGACCTCAGGGACTTGATCTTTCGACTTGTCTGAGTCTCCACAAGAGCTCTGAACTCCTGAAATCGCTTGAAGACCTCACTCTTGGTCTTTAAGAAATAAATCCAGGTCCTCCTGGAGTGATCAATAATGAATAATACATAATACTCATATCCACTCAAGGAAACATGAGACATCCGACCGCTCACATCGGAATGAATCAAATCAAGTATCCCAGTCGATCTGCTGTCACTGCTGGGAAAAGGGGATTTGGCAAACTTGCCCATTGGACATCCTCTGCATGTATCAAAGTGATCAGTACTGAAATCTGGCACACTTGTAGTGATCTCCCACAATGTCCTCAAGGCTCCATTATACATTTGCCCCATCTTGCGGTGCCAAATCTCACACAGCACTGAACTGCTAGCTCTGCTGCCGGTACTGCTGCTCAATGCCAAAAGGGGTTGAAATGCAAATTTGTACACCTTTGCATGGCGTACACCTATCGCTCTAGCTGAATCAACTGGAGCGCCCCTAGGATATATCAGCACCTGTCCTCTCCTGAACAATATCTCATACCCTCTACCCATTGGATATGAGGTTCTTCCTCATCCCTGGCACATATAGAACATCTGACACCTTCAAGGGAGGTTTGTGTTCCCTATCAAATGTCAATGTCCCCACTTCGACTGCTCTAACAACGCTTTCATCTCCAAGTACTACCTCTATATCAGTGCCACTCTCTGAAAGCTCTGAGAAGTACTCACAAACTCCTGTCATATGACGTGAAGCCCCACTGTCAACATACTAGATACCTGAAGATGCTCCGCTAATGGAGGGAAATGCACACTCCCTCTCAACCTTCGTGGCAGGTGATCCTGCACTAGTGGACTCACAAGCAATGACCCAAACTCTCGGTCAAAGCTATCCGTAAAGTCCTCTATCACTGCTGATGCTGCAATGCTCTGGTTCTTCCCCTTCTTCTTCTTTTCTGGACACACAATTGCATAGTGTCCCATCCTTTGACAATTCCAACACTTCACCTTGGAATAGTCCTTCTGCTTGTTCCCCTGTTTACCTTTACCTTTGCCTTTGCCCCCACCCCTACTTGTGAAAGCTTGCTTCTTTCCCTTGCCTTTCTTGCCTCCTGCCAATAGTGCTACATCCTCATCTTGCTCAACTGGTTTGGCTGCCTCAAGCTGGCTCTCCCTGATTTCTATTTGTATGCAATCATCACAGAACCTTTCCCAAGAGGGAAGGGTCTCACGTGCACAAACCCCATCAACAAAGTTTAGCCGTGAACTGGGAAGGCCATTCACTGCAATCCGCACCAACTCAGTGGGTGGAATGACCTCTCCAACTACTGCCAATGCATCTCTCACATTAGTAATCTTTGTGAGATATCCAACTGCACTATTAGTTTTACCCATCTTAATGGTCTTCAGCTTCTCCTTTAGGACCATTTTCTTGTTCTCATTGGTACTCTGGTAGAGATTGGTCAATGCTGTCCACATCTCATGAGCATATCTCTTTCCTCTCACATGAGGAATGCAATGGTCTTTGATTCCATCTAGAATCAGTCTTTTACCCTTGTTATTCTTTTTACTAAAGACTGCCAACTGAACAACATCAGTAGACACATTAACATGGTTTTGTGTAGTATGCACCATGATATCCCAGACTTCTGCCTCCTCAAAGATGCTTTGCATTCTCTCCTTCCATACACTATAGTTATTATGCCCATCCAACCTATCCTCCACCCTCAAGCCCAAAGACATGCTTGCTGCCCTAAATAAACTGAAAATAACACTACTGTAGTAAAGGTACTGTTTTTTGTGTGAAAAATCAGCTTGCTGTGATTTTTCTTCTTGCTGTCCGAAACTGCACTTTTCAGCAATCTAGCTCTGATACCATGTAATAATTTTAATACCAACTCTGGTTTTCAGTTTCTCCTTATTTCTTCCATAAAGTTAAATGCCCATTCCCATAGCCATACATTCAACAAGCTGGAAAAAATAAATATTTTCTGAAAACACTAATTCTGGAAATTTCACAATGCCGAAATGCAGAAATAAAAACTCAGAAAATAATCAACCCCACAAGGAACTTTGACACGCTGATTTTTGGTCAACTTGACCCTGGAAAAACCCCCTACAACTCTTGGGGAAAACCAGTTCGAAAGCTTTTCTTATTTCTAATAAACTTCTACAGTGAGACAGAAATTACAGCAAAATTTCAGCAACTTGACAAATGTACTTATCTCGATTTCCATGCTTATACACTGCCTTGGAAAACGTGTCGAATAGTAAACTAACAAAACAAAAATTTTACAGCGTTTAAAACAACGTTAAATGCTGATTGCCTTTCTCGATTTTTTTGCCCAGTTGTACGACTGTATTGTTGTACGGATTGTACGTAATACACAACAACACCTCGATTTTCGTGCCTCCTTTTGCCTCGAAAATAGTGCTGATGCTTTTGTAGGACTGCTATATGGATTTCCTCGAAATCTGTGCCACCAAACAGCAGTCTCTCCTCAATTTTCGTGCCCAGAATCTGCCCAGAAAACTATGTTGAAGCTGCTGTACGGATTTCTTGAAAGCTGTGTCTCCTTCCTCGAAAAATGTGCCACACTCATGCTGTACTGATTTCTGCCTTGGGAACCGTGCCTCTTTGCTGCTGTACGGATTTGCTGAAGTCTCTAGCTGTTGCTCTCCTTCTCTTCACTGCTTAGAAATTTCTCCTTTGCTTTCTCTCCTCCTCTCTCAATCTGTTCATGAAAGAATGAAGTGACTTTTTCCCTCCTTTTCCTCCTTTAACCTAACCCTAAGTGACTTTTGGGGAATCTCTAAATCCAATAGCTGAGATAGCTTTAGATCTAGGGCTGAGATTAAATGTTCATTTAAATCTCACTTTTTATTTTTTAATTCACCCACTTTAATAAAGATCCACTTAATCATTTATTTTCAAAGTCACTTTTCACTTTCCAATTTCACATTGACTTTATTAAAGTTATTTTAAAATTAGACTTTAGTAACTTTATCACTTAAAGTCACTTTTAAATTAGATTTGACTTTATAAATTTATGAAGTCACTTTAGGAGAAAAATTAAATTCTTTTGGATACTTTTCCCTTGGCCAAAGATCAAAGCCTTAGGGAACCACCTATCCTTTGGTAACCAAATTTCAACAGCAATCTGTAATAAAATGATCTAGCCAATTAGCTAGGATAATTCCCAGATTACTTTACAAAGACTCGATAAAAAACACTAGGACTCACTTAGTATCTTGACGACAAAATCCATCCTAGCTTTGGGGTGAGGCTGCAGGGGAAAACTCTGCCAATCATTTGTGTCGAGAAACACAAATGAATCAGTGAGACGAAAAACCTCCTAGGATGGAAATCACCACCAAAATACTAGGCTTACCTATGTTGTTACATACATGATGGTCTTACTAAGATCATTTACATTATAAACATGCAGAATGGGTTTACATCATTTATAAAACTGTTGACTAATGATGAAATCTGAATGGCAAGGAATACCTCGAACATTATAAATCCCATTTGCAAAAAAGGGGGTGTACTGCTATGGGGTTGTTGACACAGAGTGGTCAACATGGCCCAAATGAGTGCCTCTTGCTCTTTTTATCAAAGAGTCTCCAAAATGCCCATGTGGGCCCAAATCGACTCTCCCCCCACCAACTTTGCTCCAATGGGAGAGTATTCCACACGTGGGCCGTAATTCTCCCTGGGGTGGCCCTCACGCTCCACTAGAGTTGTAATATTTCCCTTCCTTCCTAATGTTTTGGGTCCCCACTTAATCCCAAAATTCATGTGGGACCCCTGAATCCACATCTCCTAAGTGCAAACATGAAATAAGACAAAATTGGACAAGATTGATATTCCCCTTTGCAATATTGCCAAGTGGGAATATCACAAAAAGGCTCTGACAGCCTGAAATTTCCAGGACACCATATCCAGGGGTCTTCCTCAACGCTGACTCTGTTCCCTTCCTGACTCTCAAGCTAGAGAATTTCCAGCCAGAGGAAAAGCCTTGGTTTCCAAACAATTGAAGCCCCTTTGAAGTTCTTCCTCTTATTATTTCTCCAGGCTTCTCTAGAGCCCTTTCTCATGTATTTTTCTCTTATCACTCTATCCCATAAATCTTCATTATGAATCATTCTCCATACACTCTTTGTGGCCAAGGCTTGCCCAAAGTTTAAATGTTCTTTAGCCCACGACTGCAGCCTTATTTTGTTGGTCAATTCTGCTCTATTTCACTAATGGAATGCCTTCCTGCTTCCCAGTCAATCTAAACCATTTTTTCTAGCATTCCCTTTGGAATATGACACAAGGACAACCGGTATATTAGCATGCTTTGCAACACAGATTTTACTAAGATCAATCTGGCCCACTGGGACGGCCACTTATAACATCAATTTGTCACTCTGTCTTCAATCTTCTTATACAGCTACAACCATTCTGAGAATTTATAATCATTTGAGTTTAAATGACAACCTACATATGATTCCTTTGTTGAAGGAACTTGATTTAAGGGGGATGATCTGAGCAATCTGCCTTTCCAAGTCTTCTCTCGTGTCACTAAAGAGGATAGAAATTTTTTGATAATAAACTTTCTTCTCTGTTGCCTTACAATAAACGACCGAAACTTATTTGATTTTACTTACCTCTTGGATTGGCCTTGAAACAAATAGAATGGAATTATCCACAAAAGAAAGATGAGATAAATTTACTGAACTTGCTACCTCTATAACCCTAATTGAACCTTCTCTCTTTTCTTCAATTATCAGCCCACATAGTCCCTCAGCTACCAGGAGAAAAAGAAGGGGGGAATAATGAGCACCCCTGTCTGAGCCCTCTTGACGCATTGGAAAAACCTGAAGGAGAGCCATTTATGAGAACTGCAAATGATGTTGAAGGTAGACATCCCATGATCCAATTTATCCACTGCAGGTTCTTCCCAATTTAAAACAGTAGCAGTCTTAGATATAAGCAGTTTACTTTATCATAAGCTTTTGCCAGATCTATTTTCATGACTACTGCTGGAATTTTGTCCAATTTGATTGACTGCAGTCCTTCCTGCTCAAATCCCACAGCATCATGGTTCTGCCTATTAAAGAGGAGATGGAATTGATTTTCATATATAACCCTGGTTAAGATGGATTTCAAACTGGATGCCATATGCTTTGAGACCATCTTATAGACCTGTCTCGTCATGTTGTATGCATGTGTCATTGTTTGAGGAAATGACATTTACATATTGTAGAAGCTGTTATCATGGTAATTTTTTCATACATGCACTCATTGCCTTCATGGAGGGGTATTGCATTTATTCACAGAGGACAAGGTGTAGTATTATTCATTGTGAGCAGACAATGGTGTAGTAAATCTTCAAACTCAAACTGGAGAAATAACTTTTCAATGGCTTGAAGGTTATTAAAAGTTAAAACCTACCTTCAGAATCATTGGAAGTGTAATGTCGGAAAGGAATGTTTGTTGTAAAGAACTTACTCCCAATCTTATCCTCCTGGAATGCTGGCATATTGAAGAATATGTCAGTTTAGAAACCTGATGCAGGTCTCTCCTAGTTGTGGCCTATGATTTATCCTTCCCCTTCTTTTTAAAGTTTTGTAAGGGGTTCTATATTTATAATTCTATTGTAATGAATTAAGTGGTCTTATTTCATCTCGATGACAGAAGTTAGAATTGAGGAATAATATGCGATGTGACTACAGAATATTTATGAATCTTTAGTGATATGATATACCAAGGGTTTGCATTGGCCAATGAGATTACCTGAGAGAAAGGGACATATTTCATAGAGATGAGATAACATGTGTGATGACCTTTTCTCCTGCCACGACATTCATGGTATGCACTTATTGGGGCCTAACTAGAGAGCTATTTAATTTAAAATAAACTTATGGTATGGTTCATCTCCATCTCTGCCATTGCTTTCTTGCATCCAATCATACACAAGTTGGTATGCTTGGTGTCTGTAACAAGCAGTTTGACCAGTTAATCAATATGCATCACTCCCTTAGGAAATGTTATTATATGGTAAAGCCTTTTAATATGTTATTTAGACTTTCTGGTAAATAGACACTATTATTTTAAGTTCGTTGCACATAACTGGTATAATGTTTTGGTCTGAGCAGATGGCTTCTTTCTGGTCCTAGTCTAGAGTTAAAAGTTCTCAATCAATAGTTTCTTCTTCTCTTTTCACTTGTGTATCTTTGGTTCTACATTTTTTATCCTCCATTCTTTTTCAGGAGACAACTGTTTCTGGAGAAACATATTTTGAAGCCTTAAGAGCTCTTCAGGCATATGCCAGTCTCCTTGCAGAAAGAGCAAGAGAAGGAGACCAGATGGGAGAATTTTGTCACTGGGCTGACGGGTATCACTTGAACGTTCGGCTTTATGAGATGCTTCTATGCAGTGTTTTTGATATCATGAACGAAGGAAAGATAATGGAGGTGAGTTGCCCAGACTTCTCTTGCTTATATGATGTTTTCTTGGTATAATATGCTTGGTTTGATAAGCTGGTTCCTAGTGGTTCTTGTTAGTAAGTGGTGGTGAGACAAATTCAAAGAGTATAACCATTTCCATACACGACACTGCTTATAACCATGTCATGTCTTTAATAACTCTTCAATGGATATCCTAGGCCTCTTGACCAGCTTACCATGGTTATTGTTCCTTCAGATTTTATAATTGTATGCCAGTTATTGGTAGAAAATTTAAGGCCAATGCCTAATGATCATTTTAATGTCCTATAAATAATTTTTCCAGGTATACTTGTGTGTAGGAAGTTGAAGAAATTCTTGAGCTTCTGAAATCAACGTGGAGGGTGTTGGGCATCTCCCAGACTGTTCATGATGCATGCTACACTTGGGTTCTTTTCAGACAGGTGATTTCTTTCGGCATGTTTTAGATCCTAGGTATTGAGTCTTTGTTCAACCTGGACAGTGACATTTACTGGTATTAAAAAACAGGAAATGCAGGTGTCTTTCTCTACCACTTGTAATATTGAAACTTGTTTGAACAATTATAACTTCATACTCTAATTTGTAATAGGATATCATGTAGACTTCATCTTTTACTGATCTTTTCTGAGCTTGTTTGGACATAGTTTCTATAAGTTGGCATATTCAGGTAGCCTTCAACACCTCTTGGCATTGTGATTTTCTGATTATATGGAAGAGATCTTTGTGTATTTCTTATGGAATGAACACCTATTATACAACAAATTTGAGAAATCACAGGACAATATTTTACTTAACATAGATTAGATCAAAATAAGATAATTTAACTAATGTCCAACAAATGATTAAAAGAAAGGTAAATGGGACTAGAAAGTATAATCAGTAATGCCAATCTGTAGGGGTGGCTAAGCTACCCTGTAAGCATGAAACATAAAACAAAATAGAAAAAGAACAAGCAAGAAAACATGAACTAAATATTTCATCCAAGAAGGGGAAATAAGAGAGAATGCAAGAGATCAACTACAGGTACGTATTATCGCTCAAACTCCCTTCTAGAGGGAAAAGTCCTAACCCCAGTGAGAGAGCCTAGAGGCAATTTTCAGGCAACCCACCCCCTGTCACCTTGGTGCCTTGCACCACTCTTTAGAGTCTGGACTACAGGGATTATATCCTACTCAAGGGGGGAATCTTTAACTTAGCTTGACAAAGACTTAAGCAATTTGACACTACTAACTCTTTGTGTACAAGGCTAGTTCAAGTGAATATTAAGTCAAATCAGTTAGCTATGAATAAATGTAATTAAATGAGTGTGCTTATTCATGCAATGAGATTTACGCTTGGAAAATAAGAGACATATCTTGCTGAATTAACCATGAAACATGAGATGCTGTCAACATGTGAAACTGTATCAAATCACGCAATAAAATGAAACCATTAGATTAATGTGAAATTTTCAATCTGAAAATTATTATTGCAGTGATTGATTTATTTCTCCTACTTATTAGATAAGTTATTTACAGATGCTTCAGTAAATTTTAAAATAAACACAGCTGCACTACTTCACTCTAATCAAAAGCAGAAGAACAAAAATAACACATATATCACAATAGAAACAACCATATGAACACAGTAATTTTTGGACAATTGTCCCCGGAAAAACCCAATGTAGGAAATCCGGTGCAGCGGATGAGGGTTTGTATTTATTTTCAGCAGTGAAAATAATGTTTACAGAAATCTTGATGATCAGAATCAAGTAGCATACACCTAATGTGAATTTTTTGGACACCCCGGGAGAATTCCCGACACACGAGATGACCTCCTGCATCCTTTGCGTCAGTCTGCGACTCTGCGCAGTCCCTGCATGGATTGCCTAATTTCTACATGGAGGGAAAGTGCTGTTGCTCAGCGCTGCCTCCTCCTCGTCCTCTGCCTTCTTCCTCTCTGACTCTACTGCTCTCCCCCTCCTCCTTCCGCCTCTGCAACACTGCCTCTACAAACTCACCCGCTGAAATCGAATTCTCTTACTTCAGAATCGATTTCCTTTGAGTAATGAGAATGTGCCTGGCTTGATTTCCAAAGACCCTCAAGCATCCTCTTATAGTCTTCTCGCTAATGAATCAACGACCCAGATTATATCTTTAATCAATGGCTCAGATTAAAATATGACTTGATCTTAGTTTTCTAGAAGATTCACACTCTGCTTTATCAATACCTTTTAATTATTTAATTTCCCTAAGTTTAGACTTAGGGATCACATCAAAATAATTAATTATTTTAATAAAACAAAATCCAAGTGGAATTTCCACAAACGATTTTTGGGTTCTCTGGAATACTGCTATGCAAGCCTCTCCCCAAAATTTGACCTAGAACACTTCCCAATGCTACAAAAAGCAACACTCCCTCTTAGCGAGGAAAGTGTTCAAGCAAGGTATCCACTGTACTGCTCTGATTCTGAAGCATTTGCTGCGTTGCTGATGTCCTGGATGCTGCCTCTCAACTCTGCGCTGCTGCCTGTGACCTTGACTCTGCCACTGTCTCATCCGTACCGCAACTCCCTCTGTCTCTGAAGACCACCCATTCCTTTACAGGAATGGGTTCTCGACCATTCCCAAATGACCCTCAAGCCTCCTCTTATAGTCTTCTTGTTGATGAATCAACGACCCAGATTATATCTTTAATCAATGGCTCAAATTAAAAGATGACTTGATCTTCGTTTTCTAGAAGATTCACACTCTACTTTATTAATACTTTTTAATTATTTAAATTCCCTAAGTTTAGACTTAGGGATCACATTAAAATAATTAATTATTTTAATAAATCAAAATCCGAGTGGAATTTCCACAAACGATTTATGGGTTCTATGGAATACTGCTGTCCAAGCCTTTCCCCAAAATTTGAGACCTGGAACACTTCCCGATGCTACAAAAATCAACAATTAAATCATTGCATCATTCATTCATCATGCCACCAAGATCAAAGATTTAGAGTCTTATTGTCATAATCAAGATACCATCCACAATTAAGAGATCATATGCCAATAACTCTACTTTAGGATAGCAAAAGAGAAGTTATAGCATGAATGGGTTAGGTGCAATGTCGAACCCTGAAATCACCAATCTTACTGCTGTTATACAAGATAGTTAGGGCAACAGAATTATGTAGTTGAAACTTGATTATACCCACTTAAAACATTCAAAATACCATTCAATTATTACAAGATTATAAACATTTAGGGCATGTAGACTTGGTGAATAACTTTGAAAACACTGATGAAAATGATGTATCATAGAACTTGGTAGAGTGATGAGATTATATCAGTGAGCAAACCCCTCAGCATTCAAGGCACATTTACTAGTGTATTAGGATAGATTTTTATCATGAAGGACAAGAACTTTAGAGTATTCCATGTTGATGATTGTAGCTCGAATAGGAACTTCTGCACAGGTTTTGTGTCAAATGTGCGTGAAGTTTTTCAAAGTCCTTTCCAAATTTGTCTATGTTTCACAGTATTTTGGGACGGGGGAATGACGGGGACGAGGGGACATGTCTCTGGGATGGATAGAGCACACCCCCAAATTTTTTAGGGGATGTGGGTTGGGGACGACAATTCTATATATATATATATATATATATATATATATATATATATATTAAAAGAATGTTAAAAATTTATAATTCACCATAAACATTTGTAGCTGCTTCAAGCTTGTAAGCATAACAAGCTAAACCATATAGTATTATGCACAACTCTTCCATTTTCTTCCAATCCTGAGAAAGCTCAAGCAGTTCAAAAAGGGACTGAATGACCTTTAATTATTGGCTGCTAGACATGGGAAAAATGTATTTTAGCTTTAGGAAACTTGAGTGTTCCTATTTTCATTTTACAATAAGGTCCATGAAGGGTCTATATTAGAAAATTCATTAGGGTAGTATGTAATTCATTTTTCCATACATGACATTTTCTTGTGATGTTAAGTTCTTTTTCTTTAAGATGCTTATGTTCTTATCATCAAATTGCCAAAACAAGATCACAACAACACATAATGAACACAAGATATAGAATCCAAGCCTGTAATATCCCCAATTTTGATTTTTCATTTAATAGGATTAATAAAGTTTATTGGGTAAGTGCTAAGTCTAGCACAGTTTTATAATCTGGGCATTAGAGACATTTTGGGAGACTTACTATAAATCCAAAATTCCAACCTTAGTGGAATGTGGGGGCCACCCTCATGGAATACACACCCTTTGGAGAAAAATTCAATTGTGTGGGAGCCGGGGGGGTTGGTGGGGTCGAAATTGTTGGTTAAGGGACCCACAAGGAAAGGTGATACAACAATTATAAATAGGGGGTTGAAGGCAACATAATGGACTTTTGATAATTTGCCATTTAAACATCGTTGCTCAGGCTGTTCAGCTGAGTCACTGTGTTGTTTAGCACCAGAGGTTTCCAAGGGGAAATCTCACCCTCTTCTTCGGTGGACCACGAGTGCCACCCTAGGGAGGAAAATTCTACTCTTCTTTGGTAGCTGGGAGGGTACCACACAATAGCACGAATTTCTGGCACCATTGGGACAACATAGAGCTTGGTTGGGGACAACCACACTTGTGTTCGAGTAGATGAATTCATCACCTGGGCATTGTTAGCTTGTCTTGAGCAAGCCCAAGTGCATGCATTCTGATCTTATCTTCTACCCAATATTTATCTCAATGAAGTGGCTTAGCTTAGCGCAAATTTTGGCATTTTCCGGGTGTTTAATGTGGTGTTATTTTATGTGTGTGTTTTAGCTATGTTTGCTTTGTTTATCGTTGTAAACTTCCATTAGGAATATTACAAAGCCAGGGCAAAACCCCTCTAAGGGGAAAAACCAAAAAGAACTTCTCTTGTTATAGAATCAACTTCAAAGGAGACTTCCAAGACCAAACCCTAGACCAAGGCTGCCACCAAGAACCAAGCCAACCAGTTAATCTTACAAGATAAGATCTCCAACGAGTTAGGGCTCTTCTAGCCTTTCGTCCTTTCCAAGACAACTTGTAGCACTTACTGCAATTTCGGACTTGAGGTAACTCTGGACTTCTTAGGTTACTCGCACGTGTGAGCAACAAATAGCAAGATTTCAGACCTTCGCATTTTCTCTAGGGCTTCCTCCTCCTCCGCTAGCCTTCTTTCTTGTCTTCTAGGACTCTCACATTCCTTCTCCATTGCAGGTTGAACCCAAGAAGATACTTGATTGATGTGTGTAAGAATAGGTCGAATGCCTTCCTTTATATAGCCTTTCCTAGGGCTCGAATAGCCCTCACAAGGCCAACTAGTTCCTGGCTGGCCGACTTGTTTCTTAGGAGCCTTCTAGGCATTTCCATATAAAAATAATTTTTCTTTCTTTGATACAAGTGCCTAAGAAGGTCTTTTACAATAACAATGACTCTTTTGACTCATGATAAACCTAGGAGACCTAATGGCAAATAATTTTCTTTTATTCGTTTACATCATTTTCTTTTTATCCTTTTAATAGACACATAAGATTTACATCACAACAAAAGTCAAATGACAATTGTGAAGACCGAAACTAGTTACTTTCTTCAACAGTCTATGAGGTAGATAATCGTCTCTATAACAACTATTCTTTCTCATATTTCTTGTTAATGATGATTATGTTAAAACGTAAAAGGCATTCCCTTTGCAAATATCTTTTGCAGAATTTTATAGCTTTGTGGGAAACCACTATAAAACACTTTGGTTTTGAAAAGTTATTAGATTCATATATTAGATTAAGAAGGTGATTGGATAGGAATTTCTTCAAACATTTGGTACCCAATACAAGTCACTACTATTTTATTGTTTTCACAATGCTTGAGGTCGGGATGATGGAAGCTGTGGGATTTGAATGACTCTTGGAAACCCATGTATGACATGTATAAGCCAAGATGACCCAAAAAATGTGAAGAGCAAGAATAATAACCACAAGGATCAACCCTTTAAAATGTTGCATTTTCCATTTTCTAACTTGGAGGCTTTGCTCATTGTAGTTGTTGCTGAAAATACAATATTTAAATCAACGTTGAAAATATCGGTATCGACAAACTATCGACGAGGGTCCCGAAAACATCTTATCAGCAATATTGGCGAAAATATCAATAAAATATCGGAAAATATTAGCAAACATAAAAAATGCACAATATATTCATTTTTTTTTACCGGATTTTTAAACATATAAAAAATTTACAACATGAAATAAACAAATTTCCACATAAATATGAAGAAAGCACTGGTATATATGATGTAGTGGATGTAAAATAAAAATGATATATCAAAGGCGATACCAAATCTTGTTGATCCCTGAAAATTGTCCAATCAGGGGCTCAAATGTGGAGAACCAATACAAAATAACATCACATATATAAAAGTGTCTCATCATCATGAGTTATATGTAGCAAAACAAATAAATTTTTGATCCACAAAAAATTTTGGTTGGTGATGATAATGGTTGTTTGATCCTCAATCCTTCCTTGAAAACCACCACAAAGCTCTTCCTCTTCTCCAAGACCAACAAAGCAAAATGACCAAAAAAAACCACAAAAAACACTTTTGTAGCTCAACTCCCCCACGTCTGACGATTTTTTCCATTGTTGCACGATATTTACACGGCGATATATATTTTTGCCGAAAATATCCCCGATATATCGGCGATATTATCAACACCACCAGAAACTCAAATTGAAATCAATCATGCAAAGCCCAAAGTCAATGACCGGGATAGGAGGTTCATGGGGGGATTTTGGCAAGAGCTATTCCGATTGGTAGGCACCGAACTTACCCCGAGCTTGAGCTACCACCCGCAGCCAGATGGGTAGACCGAGATAGTTAACAAGTCGCTGGAGGGCTACTTGCAAAACTATGTCATAGGGCAACATAAGGCTTTGTTGCGCTGGTTGCACTTAGGGGAATACTGCTACAACACCACATTTCACATGTCTATTGGTATGGCTCCTTTTTGTGCTTTGTATAGTTATAATGCACTAACTTTTTTTGATGTTATGTTTGGAGCTAGCAAGGCCCCTAGGGCTAAGGATTGGATCCAAGAGAGCCAAGACATTCTCAGGGCTCTGAAGGATAACCTAGTGACAATCCAGAATCAATAGAATATGTATGCAGTCTAGGGTCGGGTGGAGAGACTGTTTGATGTGGGGGACTTGGTTTACCTTCGCCTTCAGCCTTACAGGCAGTACATGCTGAAGCAAAAGGGGGCCGAGAAGCTCAAACCCCGCTTCTATGGGGCCTACAGAGTCATCCGGAGAGTGGGGGAGGTAGTGTATGAGTTGGAGCTGTCGCAGGGAAGCCAGATACATAACATTTTTCATGTGTCTTGCCTGAAGAAGGCTTTGGGACAGCAGGTGATGGCACCCACCGAATTGCCTCCTACAAATGATGAGGGGCACTTGGTGCTCCAACCCGAGGCTATTCTTGACACTAGGGAGAGGCGTTTGTGGAGCCGTGTGGTGAAGGAATACTTGATCTAGTGGATAAATATTCCAGATGAGGATGCCTCTTGGGAAGGGGAGCAGATCCTCCAACACCCATCACTTCAGTTGCTTGAGGGAAAGCAACTTCTTGGCGGGGAGGACTGTAATATTCCTAATTAGCAATCTTGCTAATTAGAATATTAAATTTTGACAAATTTTGATATTTCTAATGTTAGGCAGAAATAAGGTGGGCCGGGGACCCATAAATAATAATTGGGGAAAAGCTACAGCCTATTCCTATAGTTCACAAGGAAAAATTGCAGCCTTAGTGGGGTCCATGTGGCCAACACTCAAATTGGAGGTGGCAGTGTGTGGGAGGCTCGATGGAGGCAGCACAGTGATTGGCTGTATGAGGGGACTGCGCAGTCCATAATGGGGACCAAGGGGAACGTTGAGGCTCAATTGACAAAAGGAAGAGAAGGCAAGCTCCTTCCTCATTCATTCAACTTATCTTTTGATTGTCATTTTGACATAGCACGCTTGTGCCGGGTGCCAAGTCTGCAGTGCTGTTTAGCACACGAGATTTTCAGGTGAAGATCTCAACCTCTACCTCGGGGGACTTCAAGTGCTTTCTCAAGAGAGGAGATTCACCATTTTGGAGGAGCATTTCACAGACATACTTGCAGGAAGAGCATTACCACTCCAGGGATTGTGTAGAGGACGAAGTGACTGCGTAGTAGAGACGCAGTCTAGTTCGAAGGGTGTTCCGAGAGGAGAAAAGGGGGAGAATTTGTAGCTGAGATTTGGTGGGGAAGCTAAGGGCTTCTTAACAAGGTGATTGCTCAACATCATAGGCAATCTTGTAGTGATTTATCTAGTAGAGGAGCTTCAACCTGCTGTGCAGTGGGTCATGCCCAACAGGGGAAAATTTCCAAAGTCAAGCATTCCACAAATCCATCACGGGTTTTTGTGGGTTTTTGGAGTAGAGTCCGGTGTACAAATCCCGAAATTTTCTTAGCACTTGGAAGTAGTCGAACGAGCAATCCAAAGTCAGCTAGCAACAACATTTCTGGGTAGAGCAGCGCGGCATCAGAGCTACGCAGAACCAGTTGCAGAGAGTCATTTCAGTTTGCGTTGAGATGTATTTCAGCCTGCCTTGAGCAGGACTAGGTGCATCTATTCCAACACCTCTTTTGTACTCAATTCCCAACATTAATAAAATGGCTCAACTCATCTTTTGGCTTCAAGTTTTTCATGTATTGATGGTGTAATTTTAGTTGCTGTAGTTTTTAATCTATTGCTGCTTGTATTACTGTCATTTTCCCATTTGGGATATTACATCGGGGCAGGAGGTGAGACCACCTACCATGGTCACCAGTAGAGGACATAGTCTACATCCTCCTACTTCTTCTAGAGGACATCAGAGTCCAATGCTTGCATAAGTGCCTTCTTCATCTAGAGGAAAAGGCATTACATTTTCTTGCTAAAGGGGCAGAGGAAATCATTAGTTAGAAGTTAGAAAATAGAAGCTAGAAATTACTTAGTGGTTCATTTCATTGCATATGACTCATGATATGTGATACATTTATTATATTTTTTGTTGATATTTTGAGGCTGTGTCAGGACTCAAGATTCTGGACATGATCGATTGTTATGTGTGATGTAGCACTAAACATCTTACACAACTTATATATTAGTTTTCATTTCATATTTATGTGTCAATGCATTTATCTTATGTTGTGGATGCTTTAGATACTAAAAGAATTGAATATTTTTGTATTTATTTTTAAAAGAATTGAATATTTTTGTATTTTTTAGATACTAAAAGAATTGAATATTTTTGTATTTTTTTTATTGATATTTTCCTTTTCTGAACCCTCGCTGATTTTATCCCGATGCCAATGTTCGCAACATTGGTCTCAACCTCTGTTGCATTGTCTTTGGGGATCGGGGGAGTGGGGGGCGGTGGGAACGAGTTTCTAGTATGGCTAGAGCGCACCCCCAAATTTTCCAAGGGACAACAATAATTTATATCTATCTATCTATCTGTCTGTCTGTCTATATATATATATATATATTTCAGCCATCTTCACCTCCATCATCCAGCCATATAATGAATATCTTCATTAACAACATTTTCTCCACCCAAAAATCCATGATGTTGGTGAAGATGAAGATCTTCATGTTTGTTTTTAGAGGCTATTTCCACCTATCATGATAGTTGGCCTTGTTGTGGTTTTGATAACAAAATCTGGCTCATATACTTCTGACATGGTAACTGGAGTTCGTGGTGGAGGTGAATATGGCTGTGAAGGAAAACCAATATTCATGTATGCGTTTGTATGTTTTACTTTAGTTGCAACTTCATTTATTTGTGCAAGTGGCATTGAAATGCTAGGTCCAAATACCGCTCCTTTGAGAAGTGTATCACTTCCTCTAATCTTAACAGTAATGACTCATGAGATATCCTGCAGGCCAGCCGATGTATTGTCCCCATTTTCATTACTTGGATTTTGAGATTTATTATCAAAGGAGGGAGGAACATACCATTTTTGGGGACGGTGGAATGGTACCCGAAAAGTCCCCAAAATCTTCCCGGGATGGATTGGGAATAACTTGGAAGTCCCCGAGTCGTCGATAACGTTCCCAAGAAATTGTGGACGTTCCCAACCCCTGTAGAAGTCCCCGGTATGCCAGAATGTTTGGTACGAGTCCCCGTGCAACATAGGTATCAACGATATCCTTTGTATTTTCTGCAAGGTCCCCATGGTGTAAAGTCTCTTTTTAAATTTATTATTTGAATCATCTTCTATCAAATAATGTAAAGTAGATTTGTTCTTCTTTTGTAAGGTTCCATGTAAGATTCCCTCTTCCAAATGGCTTGGAAAACCCAGAAAATTTTTGAGTGCATGTAGTCTGGTTCACCGAAGAGTTTTTACAAACAGTTTGTGTACCAAGTGCTGCAGGTGTTTTTCTTATGAATTATTTCAATAAGAGTAAAAACAGAGTCACATTTACACCATGAAAATACTTGCATACAACAAAATATAGTTTGTATTGCACTCAGAAATAATACATACCACTAATAGAGCGGGCTCCAACGATAAGAAGAGAAATACAATGATAAATACCAACAGTTTGTTGATCAGTGTATATGGCTGTAGGTCGCCGTTACATCCCAGAAAAATCACTAGCGATACAATATACTCTTCAACAGGAGAAACAACACATGTTCAGCCCCAAATCTGGTACGTATAACTCAGAATATTGATACCCTTGTACAGAGTTCGTTCAGCTTTGAAGACAGACAGTCCAGTTCCCGTACAGTACCAAATAACACCATGAAGAACAATTCAAATCAGAAGCAAATAATTGGTATTAAATTCACAAAGGTACACACCACTGACAGAGCTAGCCACAACAATAAATAAGAGACTATGATGATGATGGACATCAAACTGTACACTACATGTAAGGCTGTAAAATAACACTCAAAATAGGAATTTGGAACTCAGTCTTCAATGACATGAAACTCAGCCTCATAAACAGTAGAAGTCAGCCCCAATCAAAGAATATCATCCAAACAAATACTCCTTGTACAGCAGCTCAACCTCAGTCCAACAATGCAAAGGTAAAACCCACAAAAATATGTACCACGATCAACACAAATGGGACACAACTCATCCATCCACAATATAGTCACTTGGTCAGCCATATAATGAGATTCTTGGCTTCTTGAAGGGGTGTAATCTAAGCTCCCTGTATGAGAATCTCTGCCAAGGAAACAATGGATAACTCAGCCCCATCTTTGACAATGGAACTCGGCCCTTTTTCCTTCAGATCTCAGTCCTCTTGGAGTAAGTAGGATGGCACTCGAAGTCCACCGCAATTAGCTTTGAGTTTTGCTTGAAACTCTTTGAAACTCGCCTGAGCTTCTTCTCAAATGTCAAATAGAAATTGTAAGTTAGAATGATTTGCCATTGAGTTCCTCCTCTTATAATTCTTCATGGTGTTGAAAATGTAATTAGGTTCGGTCTTCATAATTGTATTTGAGTCATAATGAAATGTCCTTATGAAAAGAATGAAAAAGAAAATTTTATTATTATTATTATGACTTATTAAATCATGGGTTTCATGCTTGGGTCATCATGCTTTAGGTCAAAGTCTCCATTGAGGACTTTTAGGATTTATATTGAGTCATTAGAGTCGTTGTACATTTAATGAGACCCTTCTTGGGCTTTTGAATCATGTAAAAAGAATTATTTTTGAGTCAAAAATGAATTTTGTCACCTCCACACCAAGTCAGCCTCAAGGAGATCAAGTCGGCCTCAAGAAGGGTAATTCGACCTCTCCTGAAGCCTATATATTGAAGCAATTCAATTCATTTGGAGGACACACTCAGACAAGTTCGATCGTCAAGAAGAAGCAGTGAAAAAGTGCGAAATTGGAGGAGACAAGAAGTTGCAGGATCAAAGTTTTGGGCCATCTATCTCTCGCACATGTGGACTTTCTAGGAAGATCGAAGTCTATACTGCTGCATCGAAGCTGTTGCATTGGATATCGAACTTGAGTCTATATTGCTGCATCGAAGATTAACGTTTATCTTATTGATTTTTCTAGGAAGATCGAAGTCTATACTGCTAGGTCGTAGTTGTTGCGGCCAGTTGTTGGTGCTAGATTGAAGTTGCTAGGGTCAAAGTGTTGTTGTTGCATAAGTTGAAGTGTTGCATAGAACGAAGTTTGTTGCTGTATAGATCGAAGTTTTTGCTGCTACAAGGTCGAATGTCTAGATCGAAGCTGCTGGAAGGAAACGCTGACTTGGTGTGGAGGAAGTTTGTGTCTAAGTCAAGAGTCTTGGATTATCTTAGGAAAACTATAGAAAGAAGAGTTGTTGAATGGATTTTCCCAAGAATGGGGTTTTTCCTTGGCTGTAATATTCCTAATTGGTAAATTACAGTAATAACATGCTAAAAAGACATTAAGCAAACAACAAAACAAAAACTGGAATCAATATACCATTGGAGCCCTAAAATACTGCTGAGCCATTTTATTAGTATTGATAAATTGTGTATAATAGAGGTGCTGGAATGAAGGCACCTAGGCTTGCTCAAGGCAAGCTAAAGATAGCCTCGGAACAAGCTTGAAATCTCCCCCAGAAATGTACACTGTGTAGCTATAGCTCTACGCAGTCCTTGGCTAGAATGCTGCTTCTGCTCCTGAAGAAATGCTGCTAGGGCTTGCTACACTGCTCAGAAAATTCCGAGCTTTTAACTTCGGTCTCTACTCTTGAAATCCACAATAACCCGCGAAGGATTTGTGGAATGACTGGCCCCGAAAATTTACCCTCTTGGGCTTGGCTCACTGCGCTGCTGGATAAACCTGTGCACCTGGAAATTTTGCTGCAAACTAACTGCTCCCAAAATGTGTGCAATATCCCTTTTAGGAAGCTCTCAGCTTGCCCCACCAATTCCCAACTCAAAATTCCCTACACTCCTTAGCACCCGGATGATCTTCGTCTTAGCACTACGCAGTCACTTCGCTACTGGGGCTGCTCTGCGCTGTCTTTGAAGATGATTACGCTGTGGGGGAATCTTGCAGCTTCCCATTGGATCAGACAAGTAAAATCTCCTCCCTTGGGCAGGCACTCGAAGTCCCCCAAAGCAGAGGTTGAGGTTCCCACTCGGAAACACTTAGTTGCTGAACAACAATGGCAGACTTCGCACTTGCTCAAGCATGCTATGTCAAAAGAAAAATTCAAAATTTGATAGATGAATTTCAAAATGAGGCTGCTCCATTCTTTTTGTCCAAGGCAGCCCAACGTCCCTTGTGCCCCACCATGAGCTGAGCTGCCTCCTCTTGAGCCAATGGCTACATTGTATGAGGCAAAGGGAACAACGCAATAGATCTACGCAGATCAACAACTGAAGTGACACAGTTGACTGCGCAACAGTGATTGTTGGTGCAAAGCTTCAGGAAGTGTAGTTGAAGCACAGTTTTGGGGATTTCTGACCTCAGTGAGTTTTCTTACCCAAGAAACTCAGATTCCCCATGCAGTAGCAACATATTTTTTGTGGCTTGCTCCATCAAGAGTGCATAAAGCCAGTTGCGCAGAGGGTGAGAGGCAACAGATCGACAACATTTGGGTGAGGTGGCCACCAACGGATTGCGTGACTAAGATCAGTTGGAGGGCGCCTCCAACTATGTAATCTGGAAGGCAAGGATCTCCTTCCTTCTAGATGAGCATGACCTCAAGCACTTTATCGACAACACTCAAGCTGAACTGGTAGATGCACCACCATTATGGGCCTTCAAGAAGAATATGGCTAAAGCGAAGCAGATGATCCTCGATGGAGTGAGGGATCACATTGTTTCACACATCTCTAGCAAAGGGACAACCAAGGAGATGTGGATGGGCTGGAGACGCTATATCAAGGGTGTTCTGAGCAACGAAAGATGTTTATGGAGGAGAAAATGCGGACACACTTCTGAAATTCTTAGCAAACCAAGCCCTAGAATTCCAGCTTAGTTTCAGTGCTCTGCCACTGCGTGTGTTCTCCAACTGAGCCCAAGCCCTCTTCTTATACTTTTCTCGTTGAAACATCAACGATCGTGATCTAATCTAGAATCGACGGCTAAGATTATAGGATGCTTGATCCACATCACTTAAGTCAGTCTCATCACATGTTTAAATTAATTACCTTTAATCTTTTAATTTTAATAAGTTAGACTTAGGGTCCTTAATTAAAAATATTAATTAATTAATTATCTCTTAAACTGGATGGAATTTCTTATAACGCTTTCTGGGTCTTGGAGGTCTTATGTACTCTAGTCCCTCCACAAAGTTTGGGAGCTAGAGCACATCCAATGCTACCCCAACACTCCAAAATATCAACAACAAGGTCACTCGGAGAGTGGGGGAGGTAGCGTGTGAGTTGTAGCTACCACTGGGGTGCCAGGTGCACAACATATTTCATGTTTCTTGCTTGAAGAAGGCTCTAGGCCAGCTGGTGACAACAACAGTTGAGTTGCCTCTCATGGATGATGAGGGGCACTTGGTACTTCAGCCAGAGGCCATACTGGATACCAGGGAGAGGCACTTGAGGAGCAGTGTCATGAAGGAATACTTAATCAATGTAATATTCCTAATTAGCACCGCTAATTGGAATATTTGATTTTTGTATAGTTTTGCCGACTATAGTTAATTAATAAATAAAAGTGAGAAAAGGGGTCTAACTCACTTAAATAAAATAAAGTGTTTCCCTAGTAGAGGCAACGTTGTAACTTAAAGGGGAAAGCCTTGGGGGTCCACACACACATAAGAGAGGCCTCACGTAAACTCCTAAGGTAACTGCGCAGGTCAAGGAGGAACTCAAGGACGCAGTTAGGGTTTTGAGGGAGCTAGCACTATAAAAGGTGGGGGTTTAACTCCATTTGGCATTGTTGATATGATATTGATATTGAGAGCTAGACTTCTGTCTACTTCAGCATGCCGGTTGTTTAGTCGGTCTGCAGCACTGTTTAGTGCGAACTGAGTGTCTCCGGTCGGAGATCTCACCCTTGGCTCCGGGGGACTTCGAGTGCCTGCTCGAGGTTTTTCCCGCCGCTGGGTGCAGATTTGCAAAGCAGCTCTTCCGGTGGATCGCTGCGAGGAGTTGCCCTTCTTTTGTGACTGCGCAGTCTAGGAGAGAGGACGCAGTCCCAGCTAGGGAGGACGCAGTTATTTTGAGCAGGGTTGTTGTGTGGGGATTTGGCAGAGATTCAGCGTTTTCCAGCCCTGGGAGTTTTGCTATTTCATCCGGAGGATTTGCAGGTGGATTCAGCCCTTTTTGCCAGTGTTTTCTTGGGCATCTGCGCTGTCACTGGGAGAGACAACGTTTTCTCTGGAGAGGGTTTATTTGGTGCATTTTCGGGGGTGGAGCATTTGCTTCACGATTTCTGGGTTTTGTCCGGAGGGTTGAGATCAGCTAGCCTTCCAGTTTTCAGCTCATTCTAGTGAGGGGATCAGCCCCTAGCTCCAGTGCATTGCAGCAGCAGCTTTCTACGGCAGTTTTTCCAGCCTGGGCCTAGGACGTTAGCCTCTATTGCAGCCCATTTCTTATTCCTTGGAGAGGGTCTCCACTTGCCTAGGGCAAGGATAGGTGCACTCATTCGATTATCTTTGTACCCATATACATATATTCTCAGATTAATAAAATGGCTTAGTGTTCTGGCATTTTATGTGTATTTGTTCCATATTCTAGTTCCGGCATTTGTTCTACATAGCTGCTTGTGGTTTTTCTGTGTATTACTGTTTGTTTCCCGTTGGGGATATTACAGTGGTATCAGAGCATAATTCTGGCTCAGCCTGTGGTCTATGACATCGGGAAAGAGATCATACAGAGAAATAGCAGTTGCAGTACCAAAAACGCAATTGGAAAAAGGGCCAAAATCTAAAGGGTCAAATTTTGAAGTTTGGAATTAGAAGAAACGTTTTCTGGGTTTTTCTGGGTTTTGGGCAAGGATGACCTTCCCAAATTCCTAGAATTTTCTGAGTAGTTTTCAGTGGGTAAATCGAAGGTCGAAGTTAAGCATAGAAGATGGTTTCGTTGTACCAGATGATGAGCAGGGAGGGACTGGTAGAGGGCACCTAGCGTAAAATGCCAATGGCAATGTGGTGATGATTCGAGTGGAGATGGGGACAAATGCCGCCGCGAGAGATGGATCCGGCTCGCCTGGCGGTCGTTTTTGCAGTACTGTGCGACAGTGATTCATGATTCTCTCACTCGAGAGCTAGCTCCATATTCAAGTATGGCATTAGACCCCGTGATCATCACAAGGGGCACAGGCACCACCGCGATGACCACCGCGCGGCTAGTAGATTCCATTTGCCTACGTTTGATGGCTCATCGAACAGTTCGGCAGAGTCCTGGGTGGAGAAGCTGGACATCTATTTCCAGCTTAACCAGATGTCGGAGTCAGAGGCCATTAAGGTGGCTACATTGCATCTGGAGGGTGAGGCTCAGGACTGGTGGTTTCATGGGATGGCGACACTCCTGGGCAAACACAAGCGGACGACATATGCCGAGTTTACCCTGAGAGTGTGGTAGGGCGCTTGACGGGGGAGGGATCCGGAGTAAAGATTTCTCTTGTTGAGCCGACTCAAGCTCAACAGACCGGGAGTGCGTAGACAAGCATTTCTAGACTTCATGAGGGTTTCAAAGGATGGTGTTCGACTTATCCGTGCTCCGATGGTTTACATGTTTGTGGAGGGGCTGTGAGAGCCACTTCGTGGCCTAGTCCGGTCGAACAAACCGGCTACCCTTCAGGATGCCATCAGCAGGACTCGGGACTTACAGGATGTCTTACCCAGGACTCGGCCACCTTATCCCCAGAGACGGGCTTTCCAGCCTAAGGGTAAGGACGCGAGGGCCCCGCCTCCCAAGGCGAATCCTGGACGAGGGCAGTTTGAGGATGAGGCCAGGAGAGAGCTGAGGAGGAAGCGGTTGTGCTTCACTTTCCAGGAGCCATGGGCACCGGGACACAGGTGTGCGGCAGGGAAGGCACATTTCATTGAGGTCTTCTCCGAGAGCAGTGGAGAAGAGGATGAGGACACACAGGATTGTAGGGAGTTCGAGGATACACCTAGTGTGACACAGGACTCACCATCATTAGAGACCTCCTTGACCGTGTCGGTTGATATTGTAATGGAGAAGGTAGAGCCTACCCCAGTAGAGCCATCCACTGAGGTGATGACTGGAGCCATGTCCGAGTCTTCGGGTGGTAGCAGCACGCGACAGATGGGTGAGGTATCAGGAGATGTATCCACTATCGATGAGGCACTAGGAGATACAGAGATATTGGATGATGGTCGCAGGCAGCGGTATCATCGACTTCGGACGGACCTTCGAGCTTTGAGAGGGAAGGCCACGTCAGTACGGGAGGCCATTTTGTTGCAGGACCAGGAGCTGGAGGGCATGAGAGTGGCTTGTGCCGAGTCGGCCGCCAAGTTACCGCATTGGGGAACAAGACTAGATTCCCCGATGGTACAATCAAGGGCACATCGAGCGTCGTATCATTCCCTCTCGTGCATGCATGGATGGGACTAGCAAGGTTGTTGGGTCATCTCTTCCCATTGGAGAGAGAGAGGCAGAGCTACCTAGTCGCATCTTCACATGTTGACGGATAGCGATATGAGACAATCGTAGTTGCACAGGGTTACGTGATCCACATGCCGAGGTTGATGGAGAGAGATTTTGGAGTTGGCACTGCAGGAGCTGCCATGGAGATAGTGAGATGGACCCGAGTGTAGCCTTCGCCGTGGGAGCCGATGCATGGGGATTACAGAACCCCGATTGGCATTGGGATCCGTGGACTACCTATCATTTCTGTGCAGGTCGGCCGACTATGCCTTGGAGAGTACAAGTATCTAGTAGCAGAGCATGCGCTTTGGGTCACCTGGCCAACCAGTTTATGAGCAGACACCCTAGGTTGTCTTCGTATGACACTCATATACGGGATCTCGGGGTGGTCAACATACCTTGGCAGGAGCTTGTTGGAGGAGGTGACATTGGCAGGCCACCAGATGGCGCCTTGTATGGGGCCAAGGATTCTTCACCTTTGTGTGGGGCACAGAGGACGTTGTGCCAGAGCCGAGTGCTGGTGGTAACACTACTCTAATACACAAGGAGAGCTCGGACCCCCTGAGGAGTATTTGGAGTGATGATCCTTTCTGCCGGGCAAAGTGTATAGTGATGCGACGGTGGAGACGATGTTACCGATTGGTGGTAGTCGGATTCCGTAGAGGCACAAACTTAGGACATCACATCCGTGTGATGTGTGGGAGCCTCTAGCATTGGAGCTGGCCTATCCTACGGGCCATGGAGTAGCTTCATGGTGTACCATAGTGTGGGATCGCACACGTGAGTGAGAGTATCTCACATCACATTGAGAGCATGCGGAGAGTGACCGATGCCTCGGACAGCGCCGTGGGCACGAAATTTTATATTGGTGGTGCTAATACTCTAGAGCACATGGTATCCGGGGCGCAAAGATACCGAGGTATGCTCGGTAAGGGGCATGTCGAGGAGTACATGGATGATCGGTGGTATGCGAGGGCATACGGTGCTGCACAGCAGGGTCTTAGAGCATTGCTTACAGGGAGACTCATGGACAGGGACATTGGGCTTACCTTTGGGGGTATTTCACCCAGGATCGATGGAGAGACAGATGAGCGATACTTGACGGTATCTGTGGGGACTCACACACCTGACTCGCTTCGACATCACTCACAGGTACAGTTGATTATGTTTTCGATCTTTGGCACTTTGGGCGTGGGCAGTAGGGTATGCGAGGTTCACCCAAGATATTTGGATGACACTCAGTACACTAGGCGAGAGACTTCTCAGCAGTGGCACTGGGTTGGTGTGCTAGTTGATAGCCACAGGTTGGGGGATGAGATGATCCTTTGCAGAGGTGGTGCATCAGTCATCACTGAGCCTACGCTTGGGGAGCAGGTCATGAGGGAGACATGCATCATTTTTCCCTCAGGGCATGTCGAGATCATGCATGAGCAGAGGATACGGGGTACAGCAAAGGTAGTATCCCAGTATGTGTCTGGGCTCCAGACACTGTATCGACACTTTGTCGAGAGGGTGGATGGCATGTTCGATGCAGATGAGATGGCGGAGGTAGAACAGGAGGGCATTCCTTTTGTATGCCAGGGTGAGGACTCCTTTTCACATGGGTCCATAGGATCAGTTGAGGTCGCTTCTGGGGAGCGAGGGCAGTCATGCATGGATGGTGACAGTAGACTGGGGCTATATTCTAGTGTCCAGGGTGAGCAGTCATGGGACTCTGCGAGAGATACTCTGGGTGAAGAGTCACTTGTGACAATTCAGCTAGAGCAGCAGGTGATGGAGCCTGAGTCGACAGAGGAGGACACTACTCACATCAGGCATGATATTCCTTTGAGAGAGAACCAGATGGGCACTCACATCGAGTCTATGGTGGATATGCAGCTAACCGCAGGGTCAGTCATTGAGGAGGAGCAGTCAGCTGCATTGACATCGAGTACCGTGATAGTAGCTACAGATCCATATCCTCTGGAGATGTTGGAGGTAGATGTGATAGTTTGGCAGTGGGAGATGATTACGGGTTGGCGGCAACCTTCCAGGCATGTTCCACATGCAGTTGTTGTTGCTACATCAGATGCTTCCTCCAGGATGGACTGGCGGGAGATCATCAGTTGGTACCCTCTTGATGGTACGGTACTCTTCGTAGGGGGCGCAGCGGAGCAGGGGCCCTTAGACATAGTAGATGTTACAGGTCCCAGTTGGCAGGAGGGCACCGATTCTCATTACTTCAGGACTCCTTCCCAATGTCAGGGGAGCAGAATCAGCATGGGATTGAGTCAGGACGTGGATTGGAGAGAGGTGATGAGTTGGTATGCGGTTGGAGAGGCAGCATATGCAGTTACAGGTACATCACAGCAGGAGCCCGAGAGCATGGATGCTTATTGGTGGTCTTCACCTCTTAGAGCATTAGTCATAGCCAGAGGCAGTGCACAGTCTGAGCCATGGGACTTGGGCGATTATTGGCCACGGTGGCGATGGGATCCGGGAGGATTATTGGTTGGCTGGTACTGTGAGAGGTCACTTTGGGATCCCGGCGTTGAGATATCCCTTCGTATCAGAGTGATGCAGGAGACAGAGAGGTTTCAGTGGGACCCAGGCACATTTTGCAGTATTGGTGGGGAGCATCAGCTAGAGAGTAGGCTTGTTCAAGCGTTGCTTGAGGACAAGCAATTTTTGCCGGATGAGGATGCCACTTGGGAGAGCGAGAAGACATTGCAGCATCCATCACTTCAGTTGCTTGAGGACAAGCAACGTTTTGCCGGGGGAGACTGTAATATTCCTAATTAGCACCGCTAATTGGAATATTTGATTTTTGTATAGTTTGGCCGACTATAGTTAATTAATAAATAAAAGTGAGAAAAGGGGTCTAACTCACTTAAATAAAATAAAGTGTTTCCCTAGTAGAGGCAACGTTGTAACTTAAAGGGGAAAGCCTTGGGGGTCCACACACACATGAGAGAGGCTTCACGTAAACTCCTAAGGTAACTGCGCAGGTCAAGGAGGAACTCAAGGACGCAGTTAGGGTTTTGAGGGAGCTAGCACTATAAAAGGTGGGGGTTTCACTCCATTTGGCATTGTTGATATGATATTGATATTGAGAGTTAGACTTCTGTCTACTTCAGCATGCCGATTGTTTAGTCGGTCTGCAACACTGTTTAGTGCGAACTGAGTGTCTCCGGTCGGAGATCTCACCCTTGGCTCCGGGGGACTTCGAGTGCCTGCTCGAGCAAGGTTTTTCCTTCAGTTTCAGTGGTGATTTGCAGAAGTTCTCTGGTGGACGTTTTGCAGAGGAGTTGCCCTTCTTTTGTGACTGCGCAGTCTAGGAGAGAGGACGTAGTCCCAGCTAGGGAGGACGCAGATATTTTGAGCAGGGTTGTTGTGTGGGGATTTGGCAGAGATTTCAACGTTTTCCAGCCCTGGGGAGTTTTGCTATTTCATCCGGAGGATTTGCAGGTGGATTCAGTCCTTTTGCCAGCATTTTCTTGGGCTTCTGCGCTGTCACTGGGAGAGAGCGTTTTCTCTGGAGAGGGTTTATTTGGTGCATTTTCAGAGGTGGAGCATTTGCTTCACGATTTCTGGGTTTTGTCCGGAGGGTTGAGATCAGCTAGCCTTCCAGTTTTCAGCTCATTCCAGTGAGGGGATCAGCTCCTAGTTCCAGTGCATTGCAGTAGCAGCTTTCTACGGCAGTTTTTCCAGCCAGCTAGGACGCAGTCTCTATTGCAGCCATTTCTTATTCTGAGAGGGTCTCCACTTGCCTAGGGCAAGGATAGGTGCACTCATTCTGATTATCTTTGTACCCATATGCATGTATTCTCAGATTAATAAAATGGCTTAGTGTCCTGGCATTTATGTGTATTTGTTCCATATTCTGGTTCCGGCATTTTGTTTTATATATCTGTTTGTAGCATTTCTGCGTATTACTGTTTATTTCCTGTTGGGGATATTACAATCAAATGGAGGAACCTCCCGGATAAGGATGCCACTTGGGAGGGGGAGAAGATACTTAACCACCCATATTTGTAGTTGCTTGAGGACAAGCAACAATTTGGCAGGGAGGACTATAATATCCCTAATTAGAAGACAACTAATTGGGAATATTAATTTTTGACCAATTTTGCCTTTTCTAATGTTAATCATAAATAAAGTGGGTAAGGGGAACCACAAATAAAACTAAGCAGCTAAAGTGCTTCCCTATAGTCCATAAAGACAAATATTGCAGCTGAAGTGGGGTCCATGTGGCCACCCAACGAATGGAGTAGTGTCCTAGGTGGCTGCGTGGGAGAGGCAGCGCAGTGATAGGCCGGAGAAGGGGCAGCGTAGAGCTTGTGGGCCCAAGGGAATGTTGGAGGTTCAGTTTAGACCAACGTTGCACGAAGTGGGGACGAAGCGGGGACGTTTTTTGGAAGCAGGGACACAGAAGCGTCATTTTCCAAAAAATTAGGAAGCGAAGTGTTTCAGAAGCGTCTAGTATATATATATATATTTTTTATATTTTTTGCATTTATATTCAAAACAACAATCCCAAATACCATATTAGTTGTAGAAGACATGAAAACATGCATATTTTTACATAAATCAAGATAGATATGACATCTATGATTCCATTGTACATCAATAATTAATTATTCGAGCATCAGGAATCTAGAATCTAGATTCTAGATCCTAGCAGTTACAAACATACATCAAATAATTAAGCATGATAAAACATTTAAGCATACTATAAAACATAAATGATAAATATAAAACATTTAAGCATACTATAAATTTTAAAACATAAAACATTTAAAAATTAAGCATACTATAAAACATAAATGATAAACATAAAACATATAACCATATTATAAAATATAAAGCATATTATAAGTGAGTAACTGTCAACATTAGTTATGTCCAAAATTCAAATAATAATGCTTACAAAATAGGCCACTTGGCCACCACCAAGACAAAAAAGTTCAAATTCACAACAAGTCTACAAGTTTAATGATAATCTATGACAAAAGCAGTAAAGTGTGAACACTGAAAACATCTACTCATCTCTCCTCCTTCCACCACGAAGAGTACGTGATGGTGTGCCTCCACGTGTTGGCAATGAAGAAGATGGTGGCTGTGGAAGCTATGGTAATGGCATTGTAACTAATGAAGACAAAGCCCCTGCTATTTGTCTTGAACCATGGAACCTAGGAAGCAAGGGACTAGTGGGGGGTGGCATGTCAAGTCGATCATCATCATCATGGGTAAGAGCATCCTCTAATTGCTCTAATCACAACACTCCATCCTCCAAATTGGTCTCCTCTGGATACCTGTCCCAAACCTTGAGGTCTTTGTTACTCTTTGCATCTTCACAGTAATGGGACAACAATCTCAAGTTGTAATGAACATAAACCAAGCTCTCTACCCAGTCTAAACTCAACCTATTCCTTTTAACACTGTGGATGAAAGAATAAGAGCTCCAACACCTCTCTGCAGAAGAAGTGTTTACCACTTGTGATAGCACCCGCAATGCCAAAGTCTGTAGAAGTGGAGTAGCACCTCCATGCATGTTCCACCACTCAATAGAAGAAAAAATCTCTCGATCTCTAATAGCATGCATGCTCCCAAATGGACCAGTGGAAAGTGTATAGCTGCTCAACTGTTTCCGTACCAAGTGTGCCTCCTCCTCATCAGGGACTAATTTATCTAGTGCATCCATATATTTGATTAGGACCTCTGGATCTAGGTGTGGTTTTCTCCTGCTTGCCCCCCCAGGTGCTGTTGTAGAAAGCCATGATGGACTATAATATTTAGGTGTCAATACATATGCTAATGCATGCAATGGAATATTTAACATATCCCATCGTTTTACCACCTCTGCACGAATATATTTGTACAAGGTGGTATCTCTAGGCTCAACAACATCTTTAATCTGCCCCAACATGTTATCCATTTGCTCATACACCTCCCCAATTATTGGCTTATCTGAATCCCCAAACTTGATCATGTAATAAATTGGTTTGGTGAATTGCAAAACATATTTAACCTGTGACCAAAATAACATGTCAAGAATAGTGTCCTTTGCTGCATTAGCACCATCTCTATTAGTGTTAATCTCCTCCCATGATTCAACAGTGACCATATTAGTTAGGGCTTGTCTCACCTTCACTAGTCGCCTAAAGGTGAGATAATAACTTGCAAATCTAGTTTTTGCAAGTTTAAGCAACTGCAACTTGGAGTAAGTGCCATAGAAGTAGTTTACCCTTGTATGGCCTATGATAAATTTAATGAGCTTCTTCCCTCTCTTGTAAAGCTCATTAATCCACCCACATTCTTTATGCTTCACAATATCATGCATCAAAAGTTTCAATATGTGCACCAAGCACCCAGACCAAAATATGTGTGGATAAGTACGCTCAATAATTTTACTTGCTCCCTTACAATTTGCTGCATTATCTGTGATCACTTGAACCACCTTGCTAGGACCAACATCTCTGATTGATTGCAATAGGAGATCTGCAATGTTTTGGGAAGTTGCACTGACAAAGGAGGAATCATGACATGCAATAAACACTGCACCAGTAGCAGAAACACCAAGAACATTTATCAAATGATGGTTTTTGATATTTGTCCACCTATCTGATGCAATGGATACCCCACTATCCACCCACTCATTTGTAAAACATGTCAAAGCTGCTTGAACCTTTCCTTTTTCTCTTTCTAATAACATTGTTCTAGCTTTCTCATAGTTGGGGGAGTTGTATCCTTTTGGGGCTTCATTGATGCCCTTTACCATTCATGCCAATAGGGAGAGCGAAGCACATTGAATGGTACACCGCAAGCACAAAGAAATCAGACTATCTTTCCATCCACATCATCCCTCCCAGCAACATTAAGGAAATCTGCTATTTTACCTCCAGAACTTGTAGAAACACCATGAGCAGATGAGCTACCAAATCTAGAGGTTGCACTTGATTCAAATTCAGTTTTTTGTTTTTTATTTTTTTGTTGTGCAGCCTCCTCTATTTGGATGTATTTTCTTCTTTGTTCAGCTAGAACCTTTGGGCAAATTGCTATCCCCACAGCACCCTTTCTTTCATCACTGTCCATCACCCCACAAAGATGCCTCCTCACACGGGTATATGAACCGCTATATGGTTTTCCTCCATGACAACCATGAGGGCACAAAAACTTGTAGCTTCCACCACCTTTTCCCCCTTCAAGTTTGGTCACATAGTTCCACAAGGGTGTTAATGCAACTTTCCCATCTTGTGATTCAATTTTTTCATCATGCCCTTCCTCTTCAAAGCCTTCCTCCTCATCATACATTGGGTCACTCATATGGTGACCACTTTCCTCTTCTTCTTCATGTTCTCCTCTTCTATTTCTACTCCCCCTTACCATCATCAAAACCAAGAGTGGAATGATACATAGAACCCAAAGAAACATTATCTTTGAGTATGAATATAGATGGTGGTTAACCTGCAAATAAATGTACAAGAAGAAAGAATGGGAAATTGTAGGAGAGGAAGAAGAGAAAATACAAAAAACAATGACAAAAAAATGAGAGAGTTTGGGGTTTGCACTTACCTCTTTAGCTCTTGTAGATGGAAGCCCTTCTTTACTCCTCCAAGCTCCTCCTCCTTCACTCCTCCAAGCTCTCCTCAACTCTCTCTTCTCCTCTCTTTCTCTTCTCTACTCCAAGCTCTCTTCTCCTCTCTTCTCCAAGCTCTCCAAAAACACAAGTGAGCAAATAATAGGTGAAATAGAGCTTATAAACTTTTCATCATATCCCTAACCCAAGTCTAACTCACTAACTAACCGAGATAAAACCAAAAAAAAAAAAAAACCGCTTTTTTTAGTGCGCAAGTCGGATTCGTATGACGCTGTACGGAACTGTTCGCAAACTGTACGGATCCATATAGGAATCGCAGTGCTTCCGTACGGCGATTGGCTGTACGAAAAGTGGATCTGCCGTACGAAATGCGGATCTGTCATACGGAAACGCGGATCCGGTCGTACGGATCCGACTTTCTAGGAAACAATTTTTTATGCGAAACGCGTTTCGGAAATTCCGAAACGTGTTTCGCTGTACAGATCTCATACAGTTTTGTACGGAACGCATTTCGGGGGTTGGAGCCGGGTGGGGTGGGGGGTGGAGACGTTTCCTGCAACATTGGTTTAGACAAAAGGGAATGAGAGCTACTGATTCCTCATTCATTCATCTATCTAATTTTCTGTATTGACTGACTGAAGTACGCTTGAGCTGTTTAGCCAAGTCTGTAGCGTTATTTACCATAGGGATTTCCGAGCAGAGATCTCAACCTCTACCTCGGGGGACTTCGAGTACCCGCTCAGTTGAGGAGTTCCACTGATTTTGTGAGCAGTTTGCAGAGCCATACTAGCAGGGATACACAGTCCCTTTAGGACAGTGTGCAGATTACCCAGACAATGCAGGGATTGCACAGTCAGTTGAGGGAAAGAGCTGGAGGAAAGAAGCTGAGGAGGAGATTTGCCGGTGAACTTGGAGGGGAGGCTAGCCATCTCCTACTAGGGATTTTCGTGATAGTTTGAAGTCTTTTTCTAGCAGATTCATTCAGGAAGCCAAGTCAACGAACAGTTCAACGCAATGTTATCGAAACCGAACCAGTCATCGAACCGAAAAACCTTGTGGACCGGGAACCGGTCAGAACTGGAAAAAATTGGAAAAAAAACTAGTTTACCAAAAACACATAAAATATTCATATTTTAAAGAAAAAACAAATATATTCATGTGCATCCATATGAATCCAAACCATTTATACACAAACATGCAAAATTTCTCATTTATATAGCAAGTATTAGTGCATACAACCAAAATAGCACTTAGTGCAAAACATCGTTGAACTTAAAATGTTACAAACATCAAGAAGCAGGCTCTAAAAGGCCTTTATAGTCCAAAATAACATCATAGATCATAGTATTATACTATAGCCTACAATACTAAAAGCTACAACTACAACAAATCAATGATCAAATCATCAATCATCAATCATCATCCTGATCGTCCTCCTTATCCTCATATGAAGAATGAGTAGTGTTGTCGCACAAATTGTCAAGGCACCGCGACAACGGCTCAGATTGGGCGCTGTCACTCTTATCCCCAATCCCTCTATTTAAGCTGTCTCCTTGCAAGCTAAGGGAGGTAGACCCTCTTAGAAATGAAGGACAAAACCAGGAGACACAGCTAAAACATCAAATACTTGATAAAATTAACAGGATTTCACAGATCTAGATTAGATTTCATATTTAAGACCAGTGCCTTATGGAGTCAAATAGAATCCTGTTATGCGATTACAAACAAGTAAGTGACGATTAACTGCTGCTTGTTAAAAGTTAAAACATGATTGATCACAATGATATTTAATGAAAGACACCACAACCATGAATAACTTGAACTTGAGAATGCCGAAATTAAGATACTGCAATATAACCCAGTTCGAAAATCAAAATGCTCCACAGTCAAACTTCAGATAAAAAATTGAAGCTTATTTGACTATAGAGAATTTTTTTTTTTTTTTTTTTGAAATTTTTTTATGTTTTGTATTTTCTAGATTTTTAGGATTTTTTGGAATTTTTTTTTGTTGTTTTTTGAATCTAAACTGAAAAATCTAAATCTAAGTTACAACTTAAACCTAAATCCTAATGTTAGATCTAAAATTAAAATAAAACTAAAATCTAAACCAAAATTTTTTAAAACTAAGCTTAAACTAAATAACAATTATTAAAACTAAAGTAAAACATCAAAATCTAAAAACTAAAGCTAAAGTTAAATTTAAACTACGCTAAAGTCAAACACTAAACTAAGACTCAAAAATAAAATTACAACCTAGCTAAAACGATGATACAACACAAAATTAAATTAAAATTGAACACTAAAATCGAATTCTAAAATTATAACTAAACTATAACTAAAACGAAATCTAAAGTTAGATCTAGCCTAAATCGAATTCTATTCCCTAACACTAACTTACGCTATGGAATTTAAAATAAAATCTAACCCAACGAAAAGTTTACGCTATACAAAAAATCAAATCCGCATTTTAAATTTTATGTGTGCGTGAGTTCATTTGTCGTTTCAATAGTGTATTCGTTTGTCGTTTTGTGCAGGTCAACGTGCTGCCGACTGGAGGAGACTTCGACAGAGAGCTAAGTTTCGAATGGAGGAGGACACGACTGTGTGAAGGCTGATCGATCGGATGGGAGAGATGCGCAGGCTTGACGGCGATGCAACTCGGACAGTAAGGCAGGAAAATGTAAGTGCAAGACGACAGCAAATGAGGAATCGAGAGTTGAAGATTTAAGGGATTCGAGTAAGTTCAACGCTGAGGAAGAAGACTGGTCGAATGGAATAGGAGAAAAATGCAGTTGGAATGGCAGCGTATGAATTAACGCAGAGAAAGGAAAATCGATGACAATGCAGATGCGGCTTAGGGCGATAGAGAAGAAATGGATATCGATAGAGACTGGCAGCGTTTTGAAGGCAGATGCTGAACGATTGGAGGATGAAGGGCAGCATGCAACGTGAAAACCCAAAACACTAAAAATTTTCCTTGAAATTCTGATCTGATATACTTCTTCAATCAAATGATGCTCAGATCTTATGTTCTTTTAATCAAAACAATGTCCAGATTCGTCCACAGTAGGGATTTGAGGCCAGATCTGCCTCAGATCTTAAAATTTTTTTTTCTGATTTAAACCCTTAACCTGCAAAAGACAACCAGATCTGAAGATATACACACCAAGAAACTACTAAAACCCTCACAGTCCTAAAAATTTACAAATTTACAACTAGTTTACAGATTTCAAACCCTCATGGTTAGATCTAAATCCATTTTAGCACAATTTTCAGAGATTTAAAGTTTTAGTGAGAGGCACAAGCCTTCGAAACCCTGCAAAATCACAAATATCGTAAGATAGACTCGAAATTTAACAAATAAAGAGCTTATCAGATTTATGTTTATCGAGAGTCGGCTGGTCCAACCGAAGACTTCCCCAGACGCCCAATCTTTAAAAAAAAATTCCCTGCACACTTAGATCTGAATCTTAGATCGATAGAGATTTAAGAAAACAACATGAGACCTCTGCAGAAAAATCAGAATGTTATTTTATAAACCCAGAAAACTGCATAAGATACCTATATGCAGATTAATCCATGAAGGCCATCAACCATAAAATGCAAGAAACCAAGTAGCAAAGTTTAGAGACAATTCACCACATAGATCTGAGAAGGAACATCCAGATTTGTAACCCCAAAGTCTTTATGCTTTATTCCTCAAAAAGTTTACAAGAGCTTCTAAGAGCAAATGCACGATTCTGAGATCGGATGACTTAAGACTAACAAAGACCTCTAAATTTATAGGGCAAAATCTCCAATGGCTAGTTTGGATGATCCTTGTCAAAATAATTTCAACCGTCCAAAAGATTTAATTATCTTTTAATCAGGAGCGTTGAAATTAAAACTTTGGGGAAAAACGAATTTATCATTTAATTCAATTTTAATTAACTCAAAAATATTATTTTTGAGTTAATTACCCCAAAATTTTGACTTTGACTTAACCACCAAGGCCCAAAGGTCCAAAATTTCTTAAAATTTTCAATATTCCCTTGGCATGGGGCTTTCAAAATCATTTTCCAAGGACCCACAAATTTTGCCTTTAAAGATTTAATCCTAACTGAGGACCCTAAATTAATTAAATTTCTGGTTTAAGATTTTTTAAAAATTAATTGACGAGAAAATTTAATTAATTGACTGAGAGGGGATTATAATTATTTTTCCAACCCTCTTTACATGAGATAATACATTTACATACATGAAGGGGGAAAACCCATTTGTATAGACCTTCAAATAAATACCCAAGTCTGCGACTCAAAAAATGATCTAGTAGACCAAGTAGTTCAAACTACTTTTACAAGGACTCGATAGAACACTAGGACTCACTTAGTATGCTGATGATAAAATCCACCCTAGCTTTGGGGTGAGGCTGGAGGGAAAGACTCTGCCGATCACTTTCGTGAATCAGTGAGACAAAAAACCTCCTAGGATAGAGATCATCAACAACATACTAGGCTTACCTAGCCTGTTACATATATGGACGGTCTTACTTAGATCATTTACATCATAAAATGCAGAATGGATTTACATCATTATAAAAACTGTCGATCGGCGATGAAATATGGATGACACGAGCCTCGTACATGATAAGTCCCATTTGAAAAAATGGGGGGTGTACTACTATGGGGTCGTTGACAAAGTGTGGTCAACATCTGGCTCTACTTGGGGACATGTTGCTTCATCGAAGGAATGTGAGAATCCAGAATCTGCATCTAAGCAACACACAAGATTACATAAGTAGCGTCCATCCAAATATCATCATATAACATTAAGTATATGAAAAATAGAAGCTCTTCTTTTATTCATTATTCTACTTAACATGAAAAGTAAATCTACTCTAACTGCAAAATGAAATGCTGAAATAACAAGGTGTAAAGTTAGAGATACATTACAAAGGATGCCTTGTGGCATCGGATGTGTTCAATATAGTGCATGCTGAGCATTTGCCTGCTTTCAGGCAAGTCTGTGGGCTGCTTTTCAGATGTGCCATGCCCAATCTTGCACAATGTAGGACTCTGTCTTATCCGGATGTCAAGCTGCTCTCGACCATCAGACGAATCAAAGCGCTTCCTTATTCTTTTTCTCTTTCGCTTCAGGCTCTTCTTCGTGGAAGATTGTATGGTTGATGATGTGGAGCCTTCCTCTTGTGAACTTTCAGAGGAAGTAAACAATATATGTGTGACATGTCTCTCCTCACTCTTCATTTGCTCTGTCAAAGGTGATTTATTAACCCGATTCCCTTCGGTTTTCCTTTTATCCGGGTCGCCTTCAATCAACCACTTTTCAATGGAAGAAATGGTCTCCTCATAATAGGATGGAGCTTGCTTCAGCAAACTGGGAGGCCTATGCTCTGTTGACAACTGTGAACTTTCCGTTTTCTCCATATTAGAATGCTTAACCTTTATAGTACTAATTTCCTTTGCATGATTCTTTTCAACAGTCAATAACCTGTCCTGAAGAGACATTTGACCAGCTTCCATGTCTTTTATAACTTTATCATTACCCGCTTTCATGGCCATGAAGCAATTTTGCATATAGTTTATCTCTCTCTTATGATTTGCTTGCATGGTGGCTAATTGATTGTTGTGATCAAATTCTATGATGGCCATTTCTTCATCATGTTTTTCTTCCATGGCATTCATTTGATTGGAGTGATTGAATTCCATGATCGTCATCTTTTCCTCTAAGGCTAACAACTTGTTTCGTATAGCATCAATTTCCCTGGTATGATCAGCTGTTAATCTTGCATGGTTAAGTTCCATATTCTTAATGATTTCAGCCTGGTTGGCCTCCATATTCTTGATTACCTGAGCTTGATTTAGCTGTATATCCTTAACCATCTGAATCAATTCTTTAACAAGATTCTTATCATTGTCGACACTAGTTTGACAATTTGGCTCTGCTTCACCACTATCATGGATTTGTGCTATCATGGTACAAGTGGATTCATCCTGAGAATTGTCTGGAGATTTGATGCTGACAGTTGAGTTCTCTACACGATCATTTTCATTATTTTTCACAATACTGGGGGTACAAGGCGAATCATCTTCTATCATATATTTTTCTATAAAGGCTTTTATGATGTTTTGAAAATAATAAAAATACTCCTCGGGACAATTTCGAAACCAATCAATAGCATCACCTTTTAAGGAAAAGCCAAAGAGACATATCTTGACATCTTCATGATTATATTGTGATGGAAGACAATATCTGTTTATTATATCAATAACCATCAAGAGATGCTTTCGAGCAACAGCTGGTTTACCACCCGAGAACAAAGGTAATTTAGGAATGGCCTCTTTTGGCAGGTCATGAAGAGGATCATCCATGATGACCTGCTTAAAATTTAAGAAATAGATCTGTGTTCAAGAACAGTCAAAAGGTCCTCAAGAAGCGAACCTTTTTTTTTAGCAAGAACCTTTGTAAGAAATGAAAGAATTTGGAGTCGCCACTTGAGCACGAAACTAATTCTGAAGAAAGAAATAATTGAGAGATGGCAGATAGATATCAGGGGGGGATTCTTGTTTGGGAATAATAAAAAAAAATGAATAAGTGGAGTCGCCACCCAAACAAGAAGCCAACCGAAATGTCCAGTTGCTAAAGATACGATGATGAAATGATGAAAGATAAGATGATGAAGAGATGAAAGAACGCCAGAAAATGATCCCCTGTGACAGGCTAATGAATGGCGAAAGAAGATCTGAAGATTATAAAATGTCGTTAAGGCCAAGGACAGAAAAAAATCTGTCCCTGGCAACGGCGCCAAAAAATGTTGTCGCACAAATTGTCAAGGCACTGCGACAACGGCTCAGATTGGGCGCTGTCACTCTTATCCCCAATCCCTCTATTTAAGTTGTCTCCTTGCAAGCTAAGGGAGGTAGACCCTATTAGAAATGAAGGACAAAACCGGGAGACACAGCTAAAACATCAAATACTTGATAAAATTAACAGGATTTCACAGATCTAGATTAGATTTCATATTTAAGACCAGTGCCTTATGGAGTCAAATAGAATCCCGTTATGCGATTACAAACAAGTAAGTGACGATTAACTGCTGCTTGTTAAAACATGATTGATCACAATGATATTTAATGAAAGACACCACAACCATGAATAACTTGAACTTGAGAATGCCGAAATTAAGACACTGCAATATAACCTACCAAAATCAAATGTCTACTACCAAACTGTGATAAAAATTGCTTATTTGATCATAAGAGAAATATTTTTTTTAAATTTTTGTTTTTAGCTTTTGATTTACATCTTAGAATTTTTTGACACAAAATAATAATCAAACTGAATGCAACTACAAGGAATTTAAAATCTAAATCCACAATAGATCAAAACTAAACAAAAAAAAACTAAAATTCAAACCTAAATTTTTTTTAAACTAAATAAAACTAAACAATGAATATTAAAACTACAAAACATCATAAAATTAAACAGCTAAAGTGAATTAAACTAAAAGTAAAGTCAAAATACTGATAACTGAATTAAGACTAAAAATAAAATACAACTAGCTAAAACTTATATAAAATAATAAAATTTCCAAATAAAACTAACACTAAAATCGAGTCTAAAATTATAACTAAACTATAACTAAAACGAAATCTAAAGTTAGATCTAGCCTAAATCGAATTCTATTCCCTAACACTAACTTACGCTATGGAATTTAAAATAAAATCTAACCCAACGAAAAGTTTACGCTATACAAAAAATCAAATCCGCATTTTAAATTTTATGTGTGCGTGAGTTCATTTGTCGTTTCAATAGTGTATTTGTTTGTCGTTTTGTGCAGGTCAACGTGCCGCCGGCTGGAGGAGACTTCGACAGAGAGCTGAGTTTCGAATGGAGGAGGACACGACTGTGTGAAGGCTGATCGATCGGATGGGAGAGATGCGCAGGCTTGACGACGATGCAGCTCGGACAGGAAGGCAGGAAAATGTAAGTGCAGGACGGCAGCAAATGAGGAATCGAGAGTTGAAGATTTAAGGGATTCGAGTAAGTTCAACGCTGAGGAAGAAGACTGGTCGAATGGAATAGGAGAAAAATGCAGTTGGAATGGCAGCGTATGAATTAACGCAGAGAAAGGAAAATCGATGGCAATGCAGATGCGGCTTAGGGCGATAGAGAAGAAATGGAGATTGATAGAGACTGGCAACGTTTTGAAGACAGAAGCTGAACGGCTGGAGGATGAAGGGCAGCATGCAACGTGAAAACCCAAAACACTAAAAATTTTCCTTGAAATTCTGATCTGATATACTTCTTCAATCAAATGATGCTCAGATCTTATGTTCTTTTAATCAAAACAATGTCCAGATTCGTCCACAGTAGGGATTTGAGGCCAGATTTGTCTCAGATCTTTAAAAAAAAAAATTCTGATTTAAACCCTTATCCTGCAAAATACGGCCAGATCTGAAGATATACACACCAAGAAACGACTAAAACCCTCACAGTCCTTAAAATTTATAAATTTACAACTAGTTGACAGATTTCAAACCCTCATGGTTAGATCTAAATCCGTTTTAGCACAATTTTCAGAGATTTAAAGTTTTAGTGAGAGGCACAAGCCTTCGAAACCTTGCAAAATCACAAATATTGTAAGATAGACCCGGAATTTAACAAATAAAGAGCTTATCAGATTTATGTTTATTGGGAGTCGGCTGGTCCAACCGAAGACTTCCCCAGACCCCCAATCTTTAAAAAAAAATTCCTTGCACACTTAGATCTGAATCTTAGATCGATAGAGATTTAAGAAAACAACATGAGACCTCTGCAGAAAAATCAGAACGTTATTTTATAAACCCAGAAAACTGCATAAGATACCTATATGCAGATTAATCCATGAAGGCCATCAACCATAAAATGCAAGAAACCAAGTAGCAGAGTTTAGAGACAATTCACCACATAGATCTGAGAAGGAACATTCAGATTTGTAACCCCAAAGTCTTTATGCTTTATTCCTCAAAAAGTTTACAAGAGCTTCTAAGAGCAAATGCACGATTCTGAGATCGGATGACTTAAGACTAACAAAGACCTCTAAATTTATAGGAAAAAATCTCCAACGGCTAGTTTGGATGATCCTTGTCAAAATAATCTCAACTGTCCAAAAGATTTAATCATCTTTTAATCAGGAGCGTTGAAATTAAAACTTTGGGGAAAAACGAATTTATCATTTAATTCAATTTTAATTAACTCAAAAATATTATTTTTGAGTTAATTACCCCAAAATTTTGACTTTGACTTAACCACCAAGGCCCAAAAGTCCAAAATTTCTTAAAATTCTCAATATTCCCTTGGCCTGGGTCTTTTAAAAATCATTTTCCAAGGACCCACAAATTTTGCCTTTGAAAGATTTAATCCTAACTTAGGACCCTAAATTAATTAAATTTCTGGTTTAAGATTTTTTTTAAATTAATTGACCAGAAAATTTAATTAATTGACTGAGAGGGGATTATAATTATTTTTCCAACCCTCTTTACATGAGATAATACATTTACATACATGAAGGGGGAAAACCCATTTGTATAGACCCTCAAATAAATACCCAAGTCTGCGACACAAAAAATGATCTAGTAGACCAAGTAGTTCAAACTACTTTTACAAGGACTCGATAGAACACTAGGACTCACTTAGTATGCTGATGATAAAATCCACCCTAGCTTTGGGGTGAGGCTGGAGGGAAAAACTCTGCCGATCACTTTCGTGAATCAATGAGACAAAAAACCTCCTAGGATAGAGATCATCAACAACATACTAGGCTTACCTAGGCTGTTACATACATGGACGGTCTTACTTAGATCATTTACATCAAAAAATGCAGAATGGGTTTACATCATTATAAAAACTGTCGATCGACGATGAAATATGGATGACACGAGCCTCGAACATGATAAGTCCCATTTGAAAAAATGGGGGGTGTACTGCTATGGGGTCGTTGACAAAGTGTGGTCAACAGGTAGCATCCAAGTCTACAATGGGATTATGGCTTGATTCGCAGGGCCCTTGATTTACTCTCTGAAATTTTGGAGAAAATCAGCTCCAAAACCTTTTGAAATCAACTATTTAGCAACCCCAACAAAATAAAAAAAAATGTTCCACCAGTTGCAAAAACCACTGAAGAAAACCCAAAGATATTTGGGAAAAAAAATCTTTGAAGTATCTTGGAAATCTGCCAACCCATCAACTCTGCAAGACTCCAATTAGCTCTTCAAATCTGCAGAAAATCTCCCTTAGAATAACCCTACAAAAAACTCTTTGAATTCTCGTCACCGAACTCAGCTCAAGAATTGCAAGAGACTTGAATGAATAGTGTGAGTGAAATACAGGGGGTGGGGGTGTTTAAGTAGCTTTAGGGGGGGGGGGGTGCGCTAAGGTAGCATTAGTAATTAGGAAAAATAATAATTTGAAATAAAAATTAAAAAAAATAAGATTTTTTTTTTTTTTTTTAATGCCCAGGCTTGTGAAACGGTGGAACCAATCTGAACCGGACTGGTACAGAACCGGCCGGTTCGGTACCGAACCGGTCATTTCCAGTTCGGAGGGCTGGTTCAGACCGGTTTTGCCTTCAAACCGGTCGGAGCGTCTTGTTTTTCAGAACCAGTTCGGTTCCGATGACACTGGTTCAACGTGCCAAGCCCAAAGGGGCAAATTTCCGGGGTCAGGCTTTTTGAAAACCCTTTGCGGGTTTTTGTGGGTCTTGTGAGTAGAGCCTGGGGCTTAAAGCACGAAATTTTCTGAGAACAAGAGCAGGCCCAAACCACAGTCCGATTCCAGCTAATAGCAACAGTTCCAGTATTGGCAGCCCAGAGAGGGAGCCATGCAGAGCAACATTCCAACAATATTTCTGTCCGGGTTTAGAGATGTACTTCAACCTGGCTTGTACAGGCCTAGGTGCCATCTTTTTGAGCACCTTCATTGTACTTTTCCCACAAAAATTAATAAAATGGCTCAGCTGGTTTTGGCTTCATTTTCTGTGTCTTAATGTCGTTTTTCATTTTGCTGTAGTTTACTGTCTATTTGTTCTTTTATTACTACTAAACTCCTTTTGGGGATATTACAAGTTGGAAGTAGTCTTTGAAAGTGATGGCACTCCCAAACTCTGGGCCATAAGCTTGGTACTCAATGAAGTACTCCCCATAGGGGGTCTCCTCCTGCTCCTAAGGTTCTCCTCCTCCCGAGGCTAAGCATGTGGGTATAGTAGATTGTGGAGGCGTGTAAGGCACTGTAGGAATATGTGGGTTTTGTGATGCCTAGTGCTGTGACGTGCCAGATCGTTCTCCCACTTGGAACTTTGCTTGTATTGTCTTTCCCTTGCTTCCATTGTTGCTTCGGTGTCACATCTCCTCAATATTCTTGGAGAGATCTTGCACTGCCTTTAACAAGAGGTGAGCAAACTCCTCTTGCTTGCTCTGCTTCTCTACTGCGCCCCCATGCTCTTCTTCTCAACCTTCAATTCTTTATCCACAGGGTCTAGAGTGATTTTGATTTCCCTCTCTCTGCTCCTATGCTGCTTTCTTCTGTAAGTCTCGTTCTTCTGGTCTTCTGGTGTCATAGACTACGCTGCTCTCCACAGGCTGAGCCAAGTCTATGAGCTCTGATACCACTGTAATATTCCTAATTGGTAAATTAAGGTAATAACAAGCTAAAAAGACGTTAAGCAAACAACAAAACAAAAAGTGGAATCAATACACCATTGGAGCCATAAAATACTACTGAGCTATTTTATTAATATCGATAAATTGTGTACAATAGAGGTGTTGGAATGAAGGCACCTGGTCTTGCTCAAGGCAAGCTGAAGATAGCCTCGGAACAAGCCTGAAATCTCCCCCAGAAATGGACACTTTGTAGCTATAGCTCTGTGCAGTCCTTGGCCAGAATGTTGTTGCTGCTCCTGAAGAAATGTTGCTAGGGCCTGCTACACTGCTCAGAAAATTTTGGGCTTTTAACCCCAGTCTCTACTCATGAAACCCACAATAAACCGCGAAGGATTTGTGGAATGGCTGACCTCGAAAATTGGCCCTCTTGGGCTTGGCTCTCTATGCTATTGGATAAACCTGTGCACTTGAAAATTCGGCTGCAGACTGCTCCCAAAATGTGTGCAATATCCATGTTAGGAAGCTCTTAGCCTCCCCCACCAATTCCCAACTCAAAATTCCCTGCACTCAGCACTCGGATGATCTTCCTCTTAGCACTGCACATTCACTGCACTACTAGGGCTGCTCTGTGCAGTCTCTGAAGATGATTACGTTGTGGGTGAATCTCACAACTCCCCACTGGATCAAACAAGTAAAATCTCCTCCCTTGGGCAGGCACTTGAAGTCCCTCAAAGCAGAGGTTGAGGTTCCCGATCAAAAACACTCAGTTGCTAAACAAAAATGACAGACTTGGCAGTTGCTCAAGTGTGCTATGTCAAAAGACAAATTCAGAAGATGATAGATGAATTTCAAAATGAGGTGCTCCATTCCTTTTTGTCCAAGGAAGCCCAACGTCCCTTGGGCCCCTCCATGAGCTGTGATGCCTCCTCTTGAGCCAATGGTTGCGTTGTCCCACGTGGGCTGCGCAGTCATCTCTCATTGGACCCATGCTCCACTAAGGCTGCAATTTTTCCTAAAGGCCAGTGCTAATTTGCCTATAGTCTCTAACGTCATATTTGTGGGTCCCCAAGCCCACATTATTTCAGCGAAAACTTTAGCATAATGTAAGTTGAGCAAAATTTAATATTCTAATTAGCAGTTAGCTAGTTAGGAATATTACATTGGTAGTATGCCTAAATCCACTGTCCTTGATCTTCGTGCTATTGTTTTGGTAATTGCTTGATGAACTAAGATAAAAGAAGAACACAAGAAAGTTAATAAGAGCACAAGAATCTCACAAGTAATTATCAAGTATGAGAAAATTTTTCTTCCTTTCTAATTTTCTAACACTTGGAGCTTCCCTCTAGCTTCTAGATTCTCTTTTTTTTTTTTCCTTATTATTTTATTTGTGGGGCCCAATTTCCACTAGGAGACTTTTTTCCGCCATTTTGAATTAAATAATAATTTGCCTCCTTTATTAATAAAATATTATTTTTCTGCCAATTTCCAATTAAATAATATTTTCCCTCCATTCTCCAATAAAATATTATTTGCCGCCATTCTCTATTAAAATAATAATTTCCCTTCCTCTCTAATAAAATATTCTTTTTCCGCCATTCCATTAAAATAATAATTTCTCCCTTCTCTCACAAAATCATGTTTTCCTCTTTTTTAATATTACCCAAAAATTTGCAAAACTCTTAAGTGAGTGATTTTTGCATGCACAAAAATTGGGAACATCGCATTCCAACACAAATTTTGGAAGCTTTCGTTGTTGGCCACTTTCAGTGCTATTATGGCATTCTTACTGTTATTAGTTGTGCTTGATGGAATATCTTATTGTGAATGTTATGCCTAGGAGTATTCAAATATATTTAAGAACATGTTTGGCTGTATGTTTCGTAGCTATTGCATTACAGCTTCAAGTTTGTTGTAAGTTGTAATATTATAATTAAACTATGATTTAAAACTTCGTAATTTAATGACATTTCATTGCTGAAGTTCCTTTTTGGTTGTTGAAAGTTTTCTTTGACAGGTGAAGAAAGTTTACTTTACAATGCAACACAACAAATGAAAAGGATTGCACCCAATGGACAGCGAAGTGCGCAAGAAAGAGTTTATATGAAATCTCTTCGTTCCATATCCAAAAGTGACGGTTCAAGTACAGAACTCACATATGTACAATCTTTGTTGATTCCTATCAAGCTTTGGGTGGATAAACGACTTGAAGATTACCATCTCCATTTTTCTGAGGTTGTTTCTTATAAATTGATATTATAAGTCTCCTTAGGTGTTATGCAGGGCTTTGAATACAAGAAACTCAAGATTTTCACTTTCATTATTTATTTTGGAATGTATAGAAAGAATGCAGTGTAGAGCCTTAAAAAAATGATGAGCATGATTAAAAATTCCTTAGCATTTTTATCTTTTATGCTCTCCTTGCTATTTCAATTTTCACACGTATATGTGGAACAAAACTACATTGGGTATGTTTTCTTTAATTTCTCTCTCTTACTCATTGTTTTATGTCAGACATCTTTGTTGACATGGATATTTTTCATACAATAGAAATGATTGTCATGTGAGATTTCATCTTTGCATAATTTTTCTCTACACCTTTCTCCATTGCAATGCATGTTTGCTTATAAAACAACTGATGTTTCTTTTTTAAGAAAAAAGCATCTTATATTAATTTATACAAACAGCAGAGCAAAAAATGGAAGGGTATATACAATGGACATCAAAACCTCTTCCTTAAAGTTACTAAGACAGATAAATTCCGAATAATCTGTGGGATCTAAATATTGGGCATCTTTGATCAACACAACACCCTTAGCCAGGCGCTGATGGCATACCTCATTCCTTCTCATAGAACAAAAGGCAAACAAAGAGCTGGCGTCATGAGAAAATTCAAAAAACGGACTTACACCTGATTTTCCAAAGAATGAATAAGACCAAAATCCATGAGCACTGCCATATCCCAGAGAACACAGTATGAACTAGAGAGCGGCAATCTCCAAACAATGCTGAATGCCAATGAATCTTGCATTGAAGCAATAATGAATAATTATCCTTTCCATAACTCCAACAACATTTGGCAAATTGACACTCCTAGGAAAATATGCTTCATGGTCTCCAAGCGATGATAGACAAAACAAAGGCCATCAGAAAGTCCACTTTTGGCCAATCGTGCCTTGGATGTAATTTTATATGTACAGGAAAAAAATTACATCAGCTGAAAAAAGAAAAGTGAAATGATGGAAGGGTATATACAGTGTGATTTTTTTTTTGGTGGAAATAATTCTTATATATACAGAAAATTATTTATATCAGCTGAAAAAAGAAAAGTGAAAAGATGGAAGGGTATATAGATGTGATTCATATCCTCCTCCTTAAAGCAACTAAGACAGCTATAAAATCAGAATAATTTGGCATCCTTAATTAAAAATGGACCTTCTGCCAGCAATTGCGTATGTACATCATCTCTCCATAATTGGTCAAAAGCAACAAAAGAACTGATCTCATTATCAAATACACACTCGAAGCAAAGTTTCCATAGAGCAAACAAAGCAGAGCTCTCAAACAGTGCCAAAAACCAGCCAGGGTGCCCTGAATCACAAATCTGGAATCAACCAACAAAGTTGTCACCCAATGCAGTTTTACCTGAATGGTTGCCAACTGAGAATACACGTGCTCAGTGAGACTTCACAAAGGGACAATCCAATAAAATATGCTTAATTGTTTCTGCCTTTTAACAACAGAGGTAGAAACCATCAGAAAGGCCACTCTTGGCCAATTGTGCTTTGGAAGGGAGACCCTGATATATCACCAACCAAGCAGACACCTATATATTATAAGCAACCCTTATTGATCAAGCACCATGTAACCTTTTAATCCGACAATTTTTAGTATTTATTAAAATCCATTGAGCATCAAGAACTGGACCTGTTATCCATCCTTTCATCAGGAGTACCTATAGTAAAATTTCTGGTAATCAAAGCAGTTTGTGGCATGGCATAGCCCTCCATTATAATCTGGTTGCTCTCTGATTTTTGGGCACTTCCATGTTCCCCAAGGCATTCACGTTGTTCGAGGCGCTTCACGATGCACGTCAGTGTTATAAGAACCAGACTGGACTGGATTGAACTGGCTAGTCTGACCAATTTTGAGTGAGAAGCAGTCCAAAGTTCAAACTGCTGCCATAGACTGGAAAAGGTTGGTTCAGTACTGAACTGGCCTTTTTTCATCACACTGGCCAGTTTTGTATGGAACGAACGTGTTTCACACAATGTGACTAAGGACCCTCAAAACACAAGCTTTTATAAAGCAATAATTTATGAGTGCGACAGCCTAATATTCAACCATATTTGCCTACTAATGCTATGTGATAAATGGCCTAATATTCAACCATATTTGCCTACTAATGCTATGTGATAAATGTTGATGTTAAATTCTTTTCTTAAATTTTTACCATCAACTCTTTCGGGATGTTTGAGAGTGGTTCCAACCTAATGAGATTTTATATGGAGAAAATAGACTTTTAGATCTCACTCAAAATCCGACAGATTTTACGGTTTTCAGGATTTCAAGATGGGGAGATTGCAAAATTTCCATTGGATTTTGTCATGTATGAGGGTATGGAAGTAGACCTTAATCAAGAGTACCAAGCCCTCTATGTACCTTGATGTTGGTAGCATTGATTGTTGAACTCCTTTGTCATGACCTCAGTAAAAGTATAACTATCAATCAAACAAAGTTTCGATTTGTCATGTTAAGCTTTTTCTATATTATGCTAATGCTTAAAGGGTGATTATGATGACGTGGATCCCAATATAGGCAATGATTTTGATGATATGTAGGTATTTGTTGTAGCATGCTTTTCTTTTGACGTATTTTTGGTTCAGAGATGGATTGCACTCGATGTTGATGTATTTTTGGTCCAGAGATGGATAACACTCGGTGCCATTTTGGTTATAACCAAAATAGCACCAAGTGAAATCCATCTCTGAACCAAAAGTAGACACACACACACACACATAACCGAATTGCACTGAGTGCAATCCATCTTTGGACCAAATACACACACACACACACATAGAGAATGAATATTAATTGATGGATGGATTTTTTTTGTTTTTCAACATTTCATGAGCTTGGCTTAAATATAGCCTAGGGAACCTTGTCATATATATGAGAAACTTTGCATATATATAGTAAGGGTGCATATAACCAAAGTAGCACTGTGTGCAATCCATCTCTGAACAAAAAATCCATCCATCCATACATACATACACATATACACATGTATGTATGTATGTATGTATGTATTGTGAAAATTTCAAATCTGAAATTCCACTGCAGTTACTGATTTATTTCTCCTACTTATTTTTCACAATATGTTATTACAATAAACCCTTCAATAAATTTTGAAATAAATTCTACTACAGTTATCACACAAGTACATATAGAGAAAAGAACAGTGTAATACAAGCACAAGAATCAATCACATGGACACAGTTATTTTTTGACAACTGTTCCCGGAAAAACCCAATGTGGGAAAACCGGTGCAACAGATGAGGGTTTATATATTAATCTTTAGCAACAATGTCCTTACAAAGAATGACTAGCAGAATGACTGAGAAACTTCCAAGAAAACACCTGAGATAATTTTCTCCTGACCTTCGGAGAACTTCTGACACCTGAGAGCCTCACTAGCTTTCACTGTGTCACCTCTGCGTGATTTCCTACGTAGAGACTGCGTCACTACTACGCTATCCCTCTGTGCTGCCCCTCTGCCCTTCTGCGTCCTTCTTCCTCGAACTTTGATTGCTGCTGAAACCCTCTGTTTCCTCCACCCTTCAACTCTCCCTTTGAAATCGAATTCTAAATTCTAAAGAATTGACTTCCCTTGGGCTACTGAGTGTATGCCCGATTTAATTTCCAAATGGCCCTCAAGCCTTCCTTTATAATTTTCTCATTGATAAATCAACGACCCAGATTAGAAGTCTAATCAATGGCTAAGATTAAATCTTGACTTGATCTTTGTTCTCTAGAAGATTCACACTCTGCTTTATTAATACCCATTAATTATTTAATTTCCCTAAGTTTAGACATAGGGTCCCTATTAAAATAATGAATTATTTTAAGAAAACATTACTCGAGTGGAATCTCCACAAACGGTTTCTGGGTTCTTTGGAGTACTGGTGTCCAAGCCTCCGCACCAAATATGAGACTTATATTACTTTCCGATGCTACAAAAATCAACACTCCCTCTTAGCGAGGAAAGTGTTCTAGCAATTTTCCTGTTGCATACTGCTTTGACTTTTGAAACATCCTTTGCGTTGCTGATGCTTTACTGCTGCCCCTCATTTGCTGCGCTGCTACCTTTTGTACTGTTGCCCATGATACTACCACTGTCACTGCCTCATCTGTACTGTAGCTCCCTCTCAAATTTTGCACTTGTCCATTTCTGCTACTGAAACGGTTTCTTGATCATCCCCATCTTCTCTCTGAAATAAACAAACTTTGTTCTTCCAAGTGCCTTAGTAAGGATGCCTGCCTCCTATTCTCCCATCGGAGTGTATTGCAACTGTACAACTCCCCGCTGGACACAGTGTCTGATAAAATGATACTTGATGTCAGTGTACTTTGACCGATCATGAAACATAGGATTCTTAGAGAGCTTGATGCAACTTTGATTATCACATAGATTGCTGGTCGCTTCCATCTTTTCCTTGAGTAGATTTACAAGCAACTTCCTAAGCCATATGGCTTCACACAAAGCTATGTTGGCTGCCATATATTCTTCCTCAGCTGAGCTCAGAGCTACGGACTTTTGTTTCCTACTGCACCAGGAAGTCATCCTTGATCCAATGTTGAAACAGTACCCATTGGTACTTTTCCAATCTACTGAACTTCCAGCCTAATCTGTATCATTGAACCCACTTAGTCTGATGTCTTTGCCTCTGGTGTATCTTAATCCATGCTCGACTGTTCCTCGTATGTATCTGAGAACATGCTTGGCTGCTGCCCGATGTGCCCTCCTTGGTTCCACCATGAATTGACTGAGGGTGTTGACAGCGTAACAAATGTTTGGCTTAGTGTTGACCAGATACATCAGTGACCCTATGAGTTGTCTGTACAAGGTAGGATCGACCTCATCATCTTCGGAAGCATCAATCTTCTTCCAGTTGGTGATCATTGGAGTAGCCATGGGTCTACAATCGTGCATCCTGAACCTTTTCAGAATTTCTGTAAAATATCTCCCTTGACCAAGGAAGATTTCACCCTTCTGAGGGTGTTGACAGCGTAACAGATGTCTGGCTTAGTGTTGACCAGATACATCAGTGACCCTATGAGCTGTCTGTACAAGGTAGGATCAACCTCATCATTTTCGGAAGCATCAATGTTCTTCCAGTTGGTGATCATTGGAGTAGCCATGGGTCTACAATCCTGCATCTTGAACCTCTTTAGAATTTCTGTAGCATATCTCCTTTGACCAAGGAAGATTTCAACCTTCTGCTGCCAAACTTCCAACCCCATAAAATAATGCATTAGTCCCAAATCCTTCATGTCAAATTCTGTAGCTAGGTTCTCCTTGCAATCCTTGATGAGCCTAGATGAACCTTTCAAGAATAGGTCATCCACGCATAACACCAGTATCAGAGGCTCATTCCCTACTGTCAGATAGTAGAGATTAGGATCTGTGTCACTCTTGACGAATCCCATCTTCTGCAAGTAATCTCAATTCGACCGTACCAAGCTCTAGGTGCTTTCTTAAGTCCATACAAGGCTTTCTTAAGCCTACATACATGAGTTTTCTACTCATGCGTCTCAAAGCTCTCTGGTTGTTGGATATATACTTCTTCTTCTATCACCCCATTCAGGAATGCAGTCTTGATTTCCATTTGGTGAATCTCCCACCCCATCTGCGCTGCAAGGGATACCACGGATCTAATAGAAGTATATCTGGCTACTGGGGCAAAGGTTTCTTCATAGTCTATCCCTTCCTTCTGAGCATACCCCTTAGCCACAAACCTGGCTTTATATTTTTGCACGCTGCCATCTGCAACATATTTGGTCTTGTAGATCCATCTCGAACCGACAACTGATCTGTCCTGAGGCCTAGGAACCACTTCCTAGACATCATTAGTCATGATGGAACTGTATTCTTCCACCATTGCATCTACCCATACTTGATGCTGCGCTGCCTCCTGGAAACTAGAGGGTTCCCCAACCTGAGCTACCAAGGCTTGGTACTTGTCAGGTTTTCTACGCTGCCTCTTCTCGTTTCTAGGAGCTTCGACAAACTCTTTTGCATCCCTCAGAATATGTCGTAATTCCCGACTCGTTCTTTTGCTAGTAGTGGGTGGATATTCTTGCTCCCCCCGCGAATCCTCCTGAGGTAATACTCCTGGATCCTTTTGTCATGGAGAAACACTGGTGCTGGTTTTGGCTGGTCGAAGTGGCTGGACCAATGGATCATCCTCTAACTGCGTTTTGGAAGGCATCTCTCGGGATTTCCTGAAAGCTCTATCCTCCATGAACTTCACATCCCGTCGTACTACAATCTTCCTACTGTTAGGAATGTAGATTCTATATGCCTTAGAATTCTCGCTATATCCCACCCGATATCCCTTTTCTGCAGTCCGATCCAATTTCTTCCTCTTCTCTTCGTGTATATGGCAATATGCCAAACCACCAAAAATCCTGAAATGGCTCACTTCTGGCTTCCTGACAATAAAGATACTCTCTAGTGTAATCTTACTTAGTACTTTGTGAGGAATCGTGTTCTGAACATACACAGTTGTACTGCATGCTTCTGCTCATAGAAATTTGGGCATGTCTTGATCATACAACATCGCCCTCGTTCTTCAACAATAGTTCTATTCTTCCTCTCTGCAACTCCATTTTGCTCCAGATTATATGGAGCGGTCCACTCTCTTCTGATGCCTTCCCTTGCGTAGAAATCTATGAAGTTTTTATCAATATATTCTCCACCATTTTCTGACCGCAATATCTTTATCCTCTTTCCTGTCAGATTCTCATCCAGAGCCTTCAACTCTTTGAATCGATTAAAGACCTCATCCTTGGTCTTTAGAAAGTAGATCCAAGTTTTCCTAAAATGGTCATCAATGAAGGTGACGAAGTATTCGACACCACTAAGAGCTCTGGTGGAAATTGGTCCGTAGATGTATGAGTGTATTAGTCCCAACACACTCTTAGCTCTATTGCTGCTCTTGGGGTAAGCTGCCTTGGCGTACTTACCTAGCACGCATCCTCTGCAAACATCATCTCGCTTGGTGCTCAATTCTGTAACTCCTGTGACGGTCTCTTTGAGAATTCTTAGAGCCCCATGGTGTAAGTGCCCCATTCTTTTGTGCCATAGCTCATTCAAATCCTTCTCACCACTGCTATCTATTACTGCCATTGGAGATTCGAGCTGTAACTTATACAGTTTGTTGCTCCTGACTCCGATTTGTGCCTTCTTCTTCCAACTTAGATGTTTGACATATACTCTCTTGCCGATGAAGTATATGTCATAGCTGTTGTTTTGTAGCTGAGACATAGAGAGTAAGTTCATCCCCAAACCAGGGACATGGAACACATTGGTAGCCCGAAGCCTATTCCCTGCTTCAGTTTGAAAAGCTACAATACCTCTTCCAACAACGGTACATTTCACCTTATTGTCCATGGCGATCTTGAAGTTCATCTGTTCTTCTTGGTAGCTCGAGAAACATTCTCGTATTCCCATCATATGTGCAAAAGCTCCACTATCAATATACCAAACCTCTGAGGAAGCAGAGTTTGACAAGCAAGAGAACTCTTCTTCCAATCTGGAAGCCAATACAGAGATGTCGCGATCCAACCTTTCTTCCATGCTTTTATCTTTTCCTGGAGAACTACGTGAACCCTTTCGAGTTTCCGGCGACATCAAGACTTCGTTCCATTGCAGAATCTCCAATCCTGTTACCCGATCTTAGCTTTGGTACCATGTGAAAATTTAAAATCTGAAATTCCACTGTAGTTACTGATTTATTTCTCTTACTTATTTTTCACAATAAGTTATTTACAATAAACCCTTCAGTAAATTTCGAAATAAATTCTAATGCAGTTATCACACAAGTACATATAGAGAAAAGAACAGTGAAATACAAGCACAAGAATCAATCACATCCACACAGTTATTTTTGGACAATTGTCCCTGGAAAAACCCAATGTGAGAAAACCATTGCAACAGATAAGGGTTTATATATAAATCTTCAGCAACAATTTATTTACAAGGAATGACTGGCAGAATGACGGAGAAACATCCAAGAAAACACCTGAGATAATTTTCTCTCGACCTCTGAAGAATTTCTGACAGATGAGAGGCCCACTAGCCTTCATTGTGTCACTTCTGCGTGATTTCCTGTAGAGAGACTGCGTCACTACTGCGCTGTCCCTCTGTGACGTCCCTTTGCCCTTCTGCGTCCTTCCTCGAGCTCTGACTGCTGCTGAAACCCTTCGTTTCCTTCGCCCTGCAACTCTCCCTCTTAAATCGAGTTCTAAATTTTGAAGAATCGACTTCCCTTGGGTTACAGAGTGTATGCCCGGCTTACTTTCCAAATGGCCCTCAAGCCTTCCTTTATAATCTTCTCATTGATAAATCGACAACCTAGATTAGAAGTCTAATCAATGGCTAAGATTAAATCTTGACTTGATCTTCGTTCTCTAGAAGATTCACACTCTGTTTTATTAATACCCATTAATTATTTAATTTCCCTAAGATTAGACTTAGGGTCCCTAATAAAACATGAACCAAGTGGAATTTCCACTAACGGTTTATGGGTTTTTTGGAATACTGTTGGCCAAGCCTCCTCACCAAATATGAGACTTAGATCACTTTTTTATGCTACAAAAATCAACATGTATGCATGTGTAATATCCCAAAGGGGAAAATGATAGTAATATAAAGAAACAATAGACTAAAAACTACAGAAAATTAAATCACACCATTAACACATGAAAACTGGAGCCAAAAACATAATTTGAGTCATTTTATTAATGTTGGAAATGAGTACAATAATGGTGTTGGAATAGGTGCACCTGGGCCAGCTCAAGGTAGGCTGAAATCTATCTCAAATCAAGCTGGAATGACCCTCTGGAAATGGCTCTGCGTGGCTCTGGTGCTGCGTTGCTCTACCCAGAAATACTGCTGCTGCAAACTTCGGACTGCTGGTTGGGATGCTTCTAGTACTCACAAAATTCCGGGACTTGGACACCGAGCTCTACTCAAGAAACCCACAAAAACTCGTGAAGGAATTGTGGAATGGTTGACTTCGGAAAATTTCCCCGGTTGGGCTTGACTCACTGCGTTGCTGGCTGAAGCTCCATAGCTGAAGAAACCACTGCAAAACTGTCCCAAATGATGAGCAATCACCCTGTTAGGAAGCACTCAGCTTCCCCACCAAATCTCAGCTACAAACTCCCTCTCTTCTCTCCTCTCGGAACAATCTTCGAACTGGACTGCGTCCCCACTGCATAAGGGGTTGTAATGACTACATGCACCTTGGGATCCAGCTCAATGGTGTGCTAAAATCCCCTATCATATGGCCGTCCTGGTGGGATGTCTCCAAACATTGCTGGGTACTTGTCCAAGGTATTATGGATGTCTAGATGGGGTGGCTTAGGCTAACCCCCAGTCTCTGAAACCTTCAACTCTATTGCCCATTGGAAGTCCCCATGTCTCAAATCGGCCTCCATCTGGTGGGCCGAGACCGTTTGTGGTTGGTATGAGTGCATGCCCTAGAGAACAACTAACTTGCCATCCGTACCCATAAACTCCATCTCCAACTTCCTCTAATCCGTAGTGACTCATCCAAGAGAATAGAGCCACGGGCACCCATCACCACATTGGTGTATCGTACATCCACCAAAAAGAAATGATTTGTTACTGAATAGTTCTCCATGGTCATTGTCAAAAAGGGGACATGTCATGTACACTTCATGGTCCTATCCCCCGACACTAGGTCAAAGTGTGAAAATTCCTAAATTGGAATTCCTACTGTAGCAACTGATTAAATTTCTTCTACTTGTTAATTTCTGCATCAAGTTATTTACAGTGTTACACAATAAATATTAAAATAAAATCTACTGCAATCTTCACAACATAAAATACTGCAGAAATAAAATATTGAGCAGGAAAGAAAGAAACACACACAAGTATACCATTATTTTTGGACAAATGTCCCCAGAAAAAACCAATGTGGAAAACCAATGCAGTTGCTGAGGGCTTTATTATTATGCAGTGGTTTTCTGAATATAAGTCTTTGGATGCCCAAACTGGCAATCCGATACAAAGAATAAATTGGCAGAGGTAGTGAGAAAATACCTCACACTGTCACTGGCGATCCAAGACTGATTTGGGTTCTAGATGGCTTGGCCCATGCTGCCTTTGCGCACTCACTGCGCTGTCACTGCATTACAGCCTCCAGGAACTGCATCACCCCTCTAGCTGATCGTTTGCTGACTGGAACCTTGGATCTCTGGCCCTCTGGTCTCACACCCCAGCTTCTGACACTAGATCTCGACTGCTCCCCAACAAAACTGTGGATTCCCTCTGAAGCACTGCGCTGCCTCTGCGTGGCACTGTGCTGCCTCTCTGGACTGCTCGATGCCTTCTCTGCAATGCACTCACCGGTTCAGGAAAATCTTTCTCCAACCAACTATCCCTGTCCCTCATTGCAAGAAATTCACTTGATCACTCTCTTGAAACTTAGCGTTGCTTCTCTTGATAATTCGATATCTAGATCTTTTGGTCTCGCTATCTTGGCCTGATCTCCAAAAGCCCATCGAGCTCCTTTTTATAATCTCTCGTTGACAGATCAATGGGAAAGATTGAAACATAATCAAAGGCTAAGATTAACTAGGAGTCGATCCTTGTATTTATGTAGAAGATTCACATCTGACTTAATTAATACACTTTAATTATTCTCATTTCCTAAGTTTAGACTTAGGAGTACATCAAAAATAATTAATTATTTTAATTAAATCATCTCTATGTGGAATTTTCGAAAACGATTTCTGGGTCTTGGAGACTGCATGTGTCTTAGCCTCTCTGCAAAATCTTAGCCTCTCTGCAAAATCTCGAGGCTAGAGCACATCCGATGCTACAAAAATCAACACAAAGAACCCCTTAAACTCCTTGGTAGTGATACCCCGCCTCTATACCATCTGTGCATTGATGAATTGTGGGTGGCCCCATTGTCTACTAAGTCTGAGACATGCTGCCCCTACACTGTGCCTCTAATCTTGAAAGTCAAAAATTTGGGAACCCCACACAATGAAGACAATGAAGCTAGGAATCCTCTAGATGGTGCGAAAGGTGCTCCCCCAGGTGGTGTTGGTGGTACCCTCTCTGCATGTGTCTTGCTGTCACCCCTCTTTATCTCCAACTCCATGTCGTCTTCTTGGTCACTATCAAAGCAGACCTCAATGTAATGGTCCTTGCTTGTTGTGCATCTATGGCCTGTTGCCCAAGGCTCCTGACAAGTGAAGCATAGCTTCCTCCTCCAGAGGTCTCTCCTGGTCTCCTCATCTAACTGTGCACCCCCTTGGGCTGCTTGTTGTGGTAGGGGCCTCGTGTCATGCCCCTTCTGTGGGTAGGTTGCCCGTGATGCTATGGGTGCTCAAGTCTTGTGGATTGCACCCTGCAAATCCCTGGCACAAGTCATAACCTCCTGCAAAGTAGTGGGTCTGCGGGATCTCACCAACACACGCAATGGCTCAAGCAAGCCCTCTACAAATGTGTACACCATCCTAGCATGGGATAAATTTGGCACCATGACTAATACCCTCAAAAACTGCGATATATACTATTTTGGATGGCCAGTCTGCCTGAGCTGTTTCAGTTCTTTGAAATGGGCCTTCGAGCCCCTCCTATCAAAACACTCCACCGCTCTCTTTGTAAAATCCTCATAAGAGGTCACGCTGGCATGCCCTAGCATGGTCAAGACATGGAACCACTAGTCGTGTGCCTCTCCCTCCAAGTGCAAGGTAGCCATTTTGATGTCTTTCACTTGTGTCATTCGGTTAAGCTGGAAATAGGTTTCCAACTTCTCCACCCAAGCTCGAGTTGTGCACTTATTAGATCCATCGTATGTGGGAAAATACATCCTCCCAATGGTATGCTGCAACTATGAACTTTGCGTGCTGGACCCTTCGCTGCTCTTGCCTCTCTTGTTTTGCTTGAGTTGGCAGAAATCTCTGAAGGACAAAGCTACTTTGAAATCTTCCCCCATGGACTGGCACTGTTGGAAATAATCTCCCATGGGCATCTGATCATCCCGCCCACCTTGATCACTAGGTGCTGAAGGTAAAAATGCAGACAGCATGGTCCTGGTTGGCCCATTGAAAGCTGGTGGGTGAGTGGTGTTGAGATTTTGTGTAGTTGTGGTAGCATCGGGTGTGCTGTAGCCCTGAAACTTTGTGGAGGGGCTAAGAAACACATCAAATCCAAAACCCAGAAAGCGTTTGGAGAAATTTCATCTGGCGTTGAAGTTATTCAAATAATTAATTTTTTTAATAAGGACCCTAAGTCTAAACTTAGGAGATTAGAAAAATTAAAGTGAATTAATTAAACACGTGTTGAAATTTTCTAAGTGACGCAGATCAAGTAGTCTTTTAATCTCAGCCGTTGATAAGAGATTTAATCACGGTCGTTGATGTGTTCAACGAAAAAGTATAAGAGAAAGGCTTGAGGGTCAGTTGGAGACACACATAGAGGCAGAGCTGAGGAACTGATCTGGAATTCTAGGGCAGGGTTTGCTAAGAATATCCAGAAGAGTTTTCTGCAGCGAGGGGCAGTATTGGTTGAGGGGATGATTTGATCCCATAGCCAAGAGTCAACAAGAGGCAAAGGAGCAGCAATCAAGGACATCATAGAGAAGCAAGGGCAACTGCAGCAGCTACGTAGCAGTTGTGCAACGCAGAGGCTTAAGCTCGTACGCAGGTGCTACATAGGCCCATGAGGGGCAACACTGCAGCTTCAAAGGGATTCCAGAGTTACGCAAAGGCCTCTAGAGGCAGTGTAAGGATTGCGTCACCCACTCTGGGGTTACGCAGTCCCTATTTGAGCAGCGGAGAGGCATGCAGAGCCTAGCAGGGCTGACGCTGGGGCTTCAGGGGCAACGCTGGGGTTTCTAGGGCCAAAAAATAGTTGAGTCTTGTAAATCCCATTTGAGGGTGTGGATCAGTTAGATTTTGGTCTCAGAAAAATAGGTATTGCTGCAGATTTATCATTTTCTCTGTCGGGTTAATCAGTTGGGTGCCCAGATTTGCTGTACTCAGATTCTACATAATAATAATAAACCCTCATATCTGCTTCACCGGTTTTCCCGCACTGGGTTTTTCCGGGGACTATTGTCCGAAAAATCCGTGTTACTTTGTTTGAATGAGCTTATTATTCAGTAAATGATCTGCATGTGTGTAGGCTGTTTGTAGTGTTTACTTCGGTATTTTCTGAATATTTTATGGAAATAACTTGTATCATTTAATCACAAGTAGGAGAAGTAAACCATGATACTACAGTAGGATTTCTGCATTAATGTGTTCAAAAAATTTCACATGGTATCAGAGCAATAGTAGATCAAGCTAAATCTCCAGCAAATCAACTGAAGAATATTTTTCTGCAGGGTAGCAGTAGAAATCCAGAAAGGGCAGTAGTAGCAGGAGGACGTATATCCAGAAAGGGGTAGCGTTGTAGTTTTAGAAGGCCTTCAGGCTTACGTAGAGGCTAACTAGGCCAGCGTAAGGATTGTCACCCAGTCTGAGATTACACAATGCATTTCTAAGCAACGCAGAGACTGAACTGGTCTGGTCTGCTTACGCAAAGGCCAGCCAGAGCGATGCAGTCCAGTCTTCTTGTCAGCTTGCCAAGATCCGGAAGCAATGCTAGTGTGGTGGAGATTTTTCCGGTGCAGAATTGTGCCTAGCTAAGTCAACAAAGAGCGGGAGGAAGACAGTCACTCAGTAGACCTGAGCCAAACAGATCTGAGATTCGATCAGGAAGATCGGAGAGAACTGTTCGATTGTTTTGGTTGAATATTTCCAGGAGGGAAATCAATTTTCTGGAGGAGTAGTTTCTAGAGGGTTTATAGTCACCAAGAAAGCCAGATCCAACGTTTCTGTGCTGCGACAGAAAAAGGGAGAAGAATACTGTTTCAATTAGATTTGAGCTAGATGGCTTCTCATGGGCTGAGGAATCAGGATAGGTTGGACGGTGTGTCCAACTTCGTCATCTGGAGGGCCAGGATCCTATCAGTCCTGGATGAGTATGGCATCAAGAGCCATGCAGAGAATGCCCTAGATGAGCCTGTAGATCCTGATCTTTTGAAGAAATTTAATGAAAATCAAGCGCGGGCTAAGCGTTTGATTATGGATGGAGTAAAGGATCATGTCGTGCCACACAATGTCGGAAATAAGAAAGCAAATGAGATGTGGACCGCTTTAGAGGCCATGTATCAGGGAAGCTCCGTTCAACGGAAAATGCTTCTTGAGCATCAGATGAGATTGTACCAAATCCAGAAGGGTGAGGAGGTGGATCCCTTCCTTTTTCGTTTACAAACTATTCGAGATCAACTAATTGCCATGGGTGCACCTCCAGACAAAGGGCTCTTGGTAAGGACTACCCTGAATGCAGTCACCAAGGAATGGGAAACGTTTGTCCAAAGCATATTGGGCAGGGCAGCGTTACCATCCTGGGCGGACATGTGGGCAATCCTCTGCCAAGAAGAGATCAGGAGAATCACTAAGAGGCAGAACAACAACAACAGAATGGTCGGGGTAAAGGAAGAAGAGGAGGGTGATGCAACCCTTGCATCGAAGGAATGCAAGCAGCAAGGGAAGAAGAAGAGCGACCTATCCAAGGTCCGGTGCTTTAACTGTGGCGAACTTGGAAACTTCGCCAACACTTGTCCTAAGAAGAAGGACAAAGGAGCTTCTGATTCCAAGGCTACAACAGCAAAGGACGATGGGAGTGAAGATGACGTAGCCATGAGTGCTCATGAGCCATGAAGTGGGGTGACATGGATCTGTAGAGCTGCTACAGATCAAGCAGGTAGGATCCTTGAGTCATCCATACTCTTGGATCACATAGGAGCTACGGGAGCCTTAAAACAGTAGCGGGACAAGTAGGAGATGGGTGCAGAAGTTCACAATGAAGCAAAGGGCAGTGCTGAGATGCTGTAGAGGTAGTAGCGTAGTGCAAAGGCAACAACATCGTAGAGGTAGCAGCGCAGAGGTTGATGGGACTTCAGCAACGCAGAGAGGTAGTGCTCACATAGTGCAGAGCTATGGCAACGCAATGGCTTCAGGAGGACAGAGTAAAGCAACAGCCAAGGGAGTTTTAGTGATGGGATGCAGCCCGACTTGTCTGTCAACGATTGGGCAGGAGTCTTTCAGTTGCTTACTTTTCGGCAACAGAGTTGCAGTGCAGCAGTCAGCAGTGGCAGTGCTATGGGCAGCATGATGCAACCATATTATTAAAAACCGGAACCGGTGACCGGAGCGGTGGACCTAATGAATCGGTAACTGGACCGGAACCGGCCTAACCGGTACTGGTCAGGTTTAAACGAACCAGTTTTTAAAAAAATACATTAAATAATTATTTTTTAATAAAAAAAACTATTTTTAAGATTTGCAACCATGATTCCAAACCAATAGAGACAAAATATGCAAAGTTTGCTCATTTATATACCATGCAAAGGTGAATATATCAAAATGGCACCGGGTGCAATACATATCATCGAAAAATACATAAGCAATGAGGTTCCAAATGGCCCATAAAGTCAAAAACAATGCTACAAGCTATGAGGCCATTGGCCTAATACAAGACTACACATGAATCATGATCAATCATCAAATTCATCACCACTACTAGACACAGGATCAACATCCGCAGCTGCATAGACATCATCTAGATCAGAGTCTGAGGATGCCTCAGCCTCAGGCTCATCTGAAACCTGAATACCAATGCCACCAATAGCAATAGAAGTGGACCTAATGGAAGCACGAGTTACTCAAGCTGCATGACTAGTGCCTTCCATTGGTTGTTTGCCTTTCCTTGATGCAGCTACCAATCTTGGGTCTCCGTCTGATGGCGCCACCAAATCTGCTTCAAATTCACCCCTCGCTAATACTGCATCAAAATCAAAATATGCCTCAAACACTAGATCTTCAGTCTCCTCCACCCATTCTGATGTTGGATCAATATCATCCAACATAATGGGATCTAGATCAGGTGTTTTGTTCATAAGTTGGTTCCGCCTCAAGCGAAGGTTGTATTGCACAAACACAAGATCATTTAACTGTTTCTGTTCCAAACAATTTCTCTTCTTTGTGTGTATGCGCTCAAAAACAGACCAATTGCGCTCACAACCTGAAGCACTGCAAGTTTGTTTGAGGATTCTAATTGCAAACTTTTGCAATTGAGGACATTAGCCGCCAAATGACTCCCACCAATGTGCTGCAAATAAAAAGACATTAATTAGTAACATAGTTCATTTCATTACTTATTTACAAACAATTTAACTTGAAAAGAAAAACAAATTGGAATTGCTTACCTGGTTGATCCACATCTCTTGCCATTTTCTCCAAGTTCTTTCCAAAGGTACCAATTGCCATACTGAAAAGAGTAAGTTGTTTATGTGTTTCCAAAAGGTCTGCATGGATAGGAACCATGCGCTCCAAGCAATCAATCAATCCAGATCCGACCTCCCCATCCTGCTGATCTCCTAGCCGAGCTTTATAATGATACTTTGGGTTAAAAAAATACCCAGCTGCATGTATAGGACGATGGAGTTGATTGTTCCATTTGTTATCAATGATCTCCCATATCTGGCCATATTTAGCTAACCTATCCCTGTAAACTGCCCGTATCTACTCCTTTTCCTGATCCATAGCCTCATAAATGTGTCCCATTGCCATCTTTTCCCCATCCACCATCCTTAGCACCTTAACAAGGGGCTCAGTAATTTTTACTAGCTCTGAAGACCTTTTCCAAAAATAATTGTCAAAGACTTCCTTTTTGGTGTCTTTTCCATCTTGTCTACGAGCCCACCGGGATTCAGTCCAATCATCAGAAGAAAACATTTTCTGCAGGTTTTTCTGTTGAGAATTGAGACATTGCAACATGAGGAAGTGAGTTGCAAATCTTGTAATTGCAGGCCTAACAAGCTCTTTGCCCCCAATGTTTTTCCTCATTAGTCTCAATACCCATGAGTGGTTGTAAATGTATTTTGTAATGCACTTGCCATGCTCTACAGTGTTTTTACCCACTCCACTTTGCCTATGTCCTCAAGCACGAGGTCTATGCAATGTGCAACACATGAAGTCCAAAATATGGTATTATACTTGGACTCAAGCATCTTTCCAGCAAGAACATAGTTTGAGGCATTATCTGTGATGACCTGCACAACATTGTGCTCCTCCACTTCCTAAATAATCTCACCAAAAGCTCAAATAGAAGGGTTGCATCCTTCACCTTATCAGATGCATCAACTAATCTCAAAAACATTTTTCCTTGAGGGTAAGAAACAAGGAAGTTAATGATAGTGCGGTTCTTTCCATCAGTCCATCCATCTGACATGATGGAACAACCTGTTTTGAACCATGACTCTTTATAGTCAGCCAAATACTCATCAATATTACAAATCTCTTGTTGCAAAAGAGATCCCCTCAAGTCATGCATAGTAGGGCCTTTGAAGCCCTTTCCTGTAGTTAAAACAGAGTTCCACATAGCTTGGTAATAAGGTGAGCGAGTAGCATTAAATGGGATATCTGCATCATACCACCATCTCGTAATATACTGATAAGAAGTTTCTTTGCATTGTTTTTTCCAATGTTGATCCAAAATGGGTTGACGACTTGGTTGGGAGGAAGTGGCTGTGGGATTAGCAGTGGATGAGAAATAACTCTGGATGTTGGGTCTCTTTGTTGGTTTTGATTTTTGGCCAACAGGAAGAACATAGTGAATGGGGTCATTGGTGAAAGGGATAGAAGTGGAGTCTTGAATCTTATAATCATCATACCCACTTTGTCTCATCATATCTATTCGTTCCCTCTTCCTTGCAATTTCATCTTGGATGGCCTTCTCCCTAGCCTTAGTCTCCTTAGACTTTTCAAACTTGGCAAGGTATTCTGCCCTAACCGGACCTATCACTTCATTAGGTGCATCACATGGCCTTACTTGGCCTCTTATCCCAGCCAAGTGTTGTTTCAATCTAAGAATACCCCCACCTCCAATACATTTTTCAGAAAATTTGAATATCATCTTTCCATCAACCACATCCCAATGGGCCCATGCAATGTCCTTGGTTTTTGGAGCCATCTTGACTTGAAATAATTGAAATTTGGAAATAAATCTGCCATTTAAAAAAATATGCAGCTAAGAGAAATGGACAACGAAGGCTAAATTCACGAAACAAAATGCACATTCAAACATACAAAATTTGATAGCATATGACTAGAGACTTGATAGCAACAAGATAGCTAAACACATGAGAAAATAAATACCTGAACAACAATGAAATGATGTATTTTTCAAGTGAAAATCCTTACCTGGCAATGCAAACTAGCTTCCTTAGCATCCTCTTGAAGATGCCAACTCTACTGACAGCTCCAAACTATCTCCAAGATAGCTCCAACTCGAACTCCAAGCCTCCAAGATCATTGCTCCAACAAACACACAACAATCTCCAAGCTCTCAATCAAACTCAGAAACTGCAAATGAGATGGTGTGAGACAAAGGAAAGGCTGCCCCTGTTTATAAAGGATTGGGGAAGTTGTTTTTGGAGGGAAACAACCCTCCCCTTCCCTCCAAATCAGCCTTAAGCATCCTTGCTGGCCGTTTGTGGGTCCCTACAACAACTTAAGTGTTGACTGGTCGGTTAAGGATGGAATCGACCATAAACCGACCGGTTCTGTTCTTAACCGACCGGTCAGCACCGGTTAACCGGATTTTCAGGGAAAATGCAGTGGTTGACCGGGTTTTTCAATCGGTTTTGACTGGCCGGTTTGACCTGATCGGTTTTTAATACTATGGATGCAGTAAGTTGAGAGGGAGCTACAGTACAGATGTGGCAGTGTCAGTGGAAGTGACATGGGCAGCAGTACAGGGCGCAACAATGCAATAGATGGAGGGCAGTAGGCCAAGCATCAACAACATAGAGACCAATACCAAGATCTTGCGATACATGGTGTGGATGTATTGCTAGAGCACACTCCATGCTAAGAGGGAATGTTGAGATTTTGTGTGGGGTAGCATCATGTGTGCTCTAGACTTGAAACTTTGTGGAGGGGCTAAGAAACACATCAACTCCAAAACCCAGAAAGCGTTTGGAGAAATTTCATCTAGTGTTGAAGTTATTCAAATAATTAATTTTTTTAATGAGGACCCTAAGTCTAAACTTAGGAAATTAGAAAAATTAAAGTGAATTAATTAAACACGCGCTGAAATGTTCGAAGTGATGCGGATCAAGCAATCCTTTAATCCCAGCCGTTGATAAGAAATTTAATCATAACCATTGATGTGTTCAACGAAAAAGTATATGAGAAAGGCTTGAGGGTCAGGTTGAGACACACACAGAGGCAAAGTTGAGGAACTGATCTAGAATTTTAGGGCAGGGTTTGCTAAGAATTCCGGAAGATTTTTTTGCAGCGAGAGGGAGTATTGGCTGAGGGGATGGTCTGATCCCGAAGCCAAGAGTCAGCAAGAGGCAGAGGAGCAACAATCAAGGATAGCGCAGAGAAGCAAGGGTAGCAGCAGCTGCACAACACAAAGGCTTTAGCTGCTACGTAGGTGCTACACAGGCCCAGGAGGGCAGTGTTGCAGCTTCAGAGGGCTTCCAGAGTTACGCAGAGGCCTCCAGAGGCAGCGTAAGGATTGCATCACCCACTTTGGGGTTACACAGTCCCTCTCTAAGCAGCCAAAGGCACGCAGAGCCTGCCAGGACCGATGTTGGGGCTTCAGGGGTAGCGCTGGGTTTCTAGGGCGAGAAAATAATTGAGTCTTGTAAATCCCGTTTGAGGGTGTGGATCAGTTAGCTTTTGGTCTCAGAACAATAGGTATTGCTGCAGATTTATCATTTTCTTTGTCGGGTAAACCAGTTGGGTGCCCAGGTTCGATGTACTCAGATTCTACATAATAATAATAATAAACCCTCATATCTGCTGCACCGATTTTCCCGCATTGGGTTTTTCTGGGCACTATTGTTCGAAAAATCTGTGTCACTTTGTTTGAATGAGCTTATTATTCAGTAAATGATCTGCATGTGTGTAGGCTGTTAGTATTGTTTACTTCGGTATTTTCTAAATTTTTTCTGGAAATAACTTGTATAATTTAATGACAAGAAGGAGAAGTAAACCATGATACTACGATAGGATTTCTGCATTAATGTATTCAAGAATTTTCACAAGTGGCTGGTGAAGGGTGGTCATACTGTTGTGAGGCCCCTGAAGTGTTCCCAAATAGGAACTCACGATGGATGCTCTTATCCCTATTCTGCTGCTTGAATTCCTCCAACATCTACTTGTGCCCTTTGGCTAAATCATTTAGGGTCTTTAACATGATATCAAATCCTGCTTCCTTCTTGCTCCTTGGCTCCCCTATATTTTCCACCACTACTACTTTCTCGTGTGCCTCAGTATCAGGTGTAATCTCCAACTCTCTTTCCTTGCTTCGGTACCTCTGCCTTCGATAAGTAATGTTCTGCCTATCCTCCTCGTTCATAGGAAAGGTCCCCCCAACTAAGCCAAGATCCAAGCTTTGATACCACTGTAATATTCCTACTTAGGAAATACAATGATAAAAAATGCAAAATGTTAAAACTGACATGCACACACAAAATTCAGAAATATGAGTAGACACCCAGAAAATCTACAAAAAAACCATCCAGCTGAGCTATTTTATTATTGATATGGAGTTATAATTCAATGCGGGTATGAAAGGAGTGCACCTGGGCTTTCCACAATGGCAAGCTAGACAAGCTCCAAGTTAGAAAATACAATGCCCAGATGTGGGAATAAGCTGCCTCAATTATGCCCTGCGCTGCCCTGGAGAAACTGCTCTACCTGCTGGAACGAAACTGCTGAAATACCTTTCTCCGGTGCTCAAATGCAAAATTAGCCTTGGGCTCCTCTCAATAAACCAACCAAAACCCAGAAAGTGTTTGGGCTGATTATGACACTCGAAAATGACCCCCAAATTCCACGCCCTCCTCAACTGGCTGGAAGTTACAACATGTTTGGAAATTCCCTGTAGCAGCTCCTAATCACCCCAAAAATGCTAGCCTTTACCTCCTCGGATGGTCCCCAAAAATCGACATCCCAACCCAGCTCCTCAAGCTCCCTCTCCAACTCCCACGTGTGCCGAGACTTCACCCTTTGCACAGGCCCACACAGTCAACAAAATGCTGCAAATCTACAGTAAGGCTCCCACCAAGATTTACACTGCTCCTCCCCAAAATCTTTAGCAAATAGCACTACAATTCCACCTCGGAAACCTCAGCCAAACTCCGGATCTATGCTGGCCTCAACTAGCAAGTCATATTTCCTCACTGCATCTTGGAAGCTCCACAAAAACTCCATGAAATGCCGACAACTGATGTTGGAAATGATCACAAGGGACAATCAACTACCCTCCTTGGGGTGGTACTCTTAGTCCACCGAAGCAATGGGCGAGAAACTCGCTCGAGGATCTTAAATGCAGGCTCGGCTAAACTGCTAAGCGTGCTAGGTGTAAGAGAATATCGATTTGTCAAAAGTCCCAAACTGAAGTGAGCTCCTATTTATTTTTGGTTGCCTCCTCCTCATGTGGGTCCCATCTTTGAACTCCCTTCTCCCCAAGTAGCTCGAATTGCTTAGTTGAACATATTTTGTTGAGATTTTGTATATTTGGGGTAGCATCAGTTGTGCTCTAGGTCCCAAATTTTGAGGAAGGACTAGAGTTCACCTGATCTATAAGACCCAGAAATGGATTTAGGAAATTTCATCTGGTTTAGGAAATATTAAATTAATTAAGTATTTTAATGTATTTCCTAAGTTAAAACTTAGGAAAATAAAATAATTAAAGTGAATTTAATTAAACATGTGATGAAATTGTCTTAAGTCACACGAATCAAGCTTTCTTTTAATCTTTAGCCATTATCAAATATTTAATCTGGTCGTTGATTTGTCAACGAGAAAAAGTATAAAAGAAAGACTTGGGGTCATTTGTAAGACATTGTGATATAAGAAAGTTAATCGAAGCTAAGCCGAGATTCTATAAGGGTTGCTAAGAATTCTCAAGTGTTTCTAGCTTGCAAAGAGGGGAATTTAGACCAAGGGGATGATCTGATCCTCCGTTGTCTAGAATACACAAGAAGCAGAGAAGAGAGATCAGAAAGATAAATAAGCAGAGGAAGGCAAAAGAGGCGCTGTTAGTATCTATTACCAACAACAAGACAGAGGCGGGCAAGAGTTGTTAATAGATCTGCAAGAATAAAGAAGGAAGAAGAAAGACAACAAGGACAACGTGATTTTCAGGAAACCCTTCAGGGGTTATGTAGAGACCCTTAGGGGCACCGTAGTGACTGTGTCACCCAGTCTGGGGTAACACAGTCACTTCCAGTGACAATGCTGAGCATTTGGAGGCCTTCAGAGGTTGATGCAGTGTCTTTCAGGGTCAGATCTGGGGTTTCTAGGCCTATATATGGTTGAGTTTTGTAAATCCCATTTGAGGGTGTGGATCAGTCAGTATTGTTGGTCTTAGATCAGCCAGGTGCTGCAGATCTAGAGTTTTCTCTGTAGGGTTTTCCAAATCTGGAAACCAGAGTTGTGTATTCAGAAATATTCTTAATAATAGAGCCCTCCAGCAGCCAGAGACCGGTTTTCCCACATTGGGTTTTTCCGGGGACAGTTTGTCTAGAAATAACTGTGTCACTTTGTCTATGTGTGCATGTGCTTATTCTAGATCTGAATTGGTAGAAATCTGTTATGTGTTTTGCTTTGACGTTAACTTGAATTTATTCAGTTGATAACTTTTATAAGTAGGAGAAGCTTAACCGGGTTAATAGAAATAATTTCTGCATGAGAATTAAGATTCATAAATTTCTACATGGTTTCAGAGCAATTGCAGATCTAGAAGGGTCATCTGCTGAAGCATCTGAAGGATCTAGTTGCAGAAAGCAACTGAAAGGCAGCAAAAAAGCAGATCTGAAGGGATAACACAGTTTTCAGGAGGAGATTCACACAAAAGGAAGGGTGACGCTATCCAGCGCTGTGTCCTAGCAAGCCCACGCAATTACTGTGTAGAGGTAGCTCAGAAATAGTGTTGGTTGGGTCGGAAGCCAGTCAGTGTGATTCAGATCTGAATCTGTCAGATCTTGAAAAAGTCTGCAGAAAAGTTGCAGAAATTCTGAAGAGCTGGTGGGGTTAAACTTTTGAAGTTTTCATATTTTTAACTTTAGCACAAGTGACAAAGTTTGGGAAGAGATAAGCTTCTCAGATAGTTTCTTGCCAAAGGAAACTTGCAGTTTGGTCAGAGGATCAAAGAAGAAGTTGAATCATAGTTGATTTGGTAGATTTCCAAGGAGGGAAATCAAGTGTTAGTGGGAGCAGAGGGTTCCTAGTTCGAAAAGGACCCTAGATCCAAGATCTCTAGCATAGAGAAGAGGAGCTCCGAAACATTCTAAGTAGATGGCTCCTCATGGACTACGTGATCATGATAGGCTAGAGGGTCTCTCAAACTTTTTGGTATGGAAAGCTAGGATCCTGATTGTCGTAGAGGCATATGGTCTAAGAGATTATGTAGAGCAGACCCTGGCCACACCGACACATGTGGATCTCCTACAGAAGCATAGAGAAGCTGCTGAGCATGCCAAATGGCTGATAATGGACAGTATCAAGGACTATATTGTACCACACATAGCTGAGAAGAAGACAACTAATGAGATGTGGAAGGCCTTGACTTCCCTATATGAGGGAAAGTCTGTCCAAAGGAAGATGCTGTTGGAGGCCCAAATGAGGTCATTCATGATGACCAACGGAGAAGACATCAAGCATTTCCTCTTTAGATTGTAGTCAATTGGGGATCAACTGAATGCAACTGGTGCAACCGTAGATGATGCAGTGATAGTCAGGACTGCCCTCAATGTAGTCACAAATGAGTAGGAAACCTTTGTTCAAAGCATCTTGGGCAGAGCGAACCTCCCAGATTGGGATAGCTTGTGGTCGATCTTGCAACAAGAACTATGAAGGTTCACCAAGAAGCAACACAATCCTGCGTTGCGCAAGGTTAAGAAGGAAGAGGAGGAAGATGCAGCCTTGGCATCAAAGAAGCAGCCGAAGAAGCAGAAGGATCTTTCAAATATCAAGTGCTTCCAGTGTGGCGAAATGGGACATTTTGCCAGCCATTGTCTAGAAAAGAAGGACAAGGAAGCATCTTCTTCCAAAGAAACGGTGGCAGATGATGGATTCGGAGATGATGTAGCCATGAGCACTCATGAACCACGAATGTGGGGTGACATGGATCTGTTGAGGATCTACAGAATGTAAGGTGGGATCCTTAAGCAGCTCATCTTTTCGATCACAAGCGAGCTACGGAAGCCTTAAGACATTAGCGGGACAAGTGGAGTAGTGGGTGCATAGATAACAGATGAGGCAGAGGCAGAGGCAGATCTGGAGTCTGGGAGGAGCAACGCAGAGCATAGTAGCAATAGCGTAGAAGCAATAGCAGCACAGAGGCTGATGTGACTTCAGCAGCGCAGAGGTTGATGTGACTTCAGCAGCGCAGAGCAGTGCTGCTTACGCAATGCAGAGCTGCAGCAGCGTAGAGAGCTTTAGAGAGACAGCGTAGTGCAACAGCAACGTGACAGATTTCAGCACAAGGAACTGATGTGACTTCAGTAGTGCAGAGGGAGTCTGATTACGTAGGCAGAGGCTAGAGCTATAGCTATGCGTCGTTCTTTAGATGCCAGCACAGATCTGTAGCATATGGAGCTTCAGTGATGAGGATGCAACCCATCTGACTTGTCTGTCAAAGATTGGGTAGGAGATTCAGTTGTTTCTCTCAACAACTGAAGTTGCAGTGCAACAGATCAACAGTGGCAGTGCTATGAGCAGCACAGATGCAACATATTGAGAGGGAGCTGCATTACAGTGGTTGCAGTGGCAGTGGCAGAGTCATGGACAACAGTACAAAATGGCGGCAATAGTGCAGAGTTGAGTGGCAGGAGGCCAAGCTTCAACAGCACAGAACCAGTGCCCAAAATATTGTAGAATTTGATATCCAACCCCGGTTTTCAGTTTCTCCTTATTTCTCACATATAGTTAAATGCCCATTCCCATAGCCATACATTCAACAAGCTGGAAAAAATAAATATTTTCTGAAAACACAAATTCTGGAAATTTCACAATGCTGAAATGCAGAAATAAAAACTCAGAAAAATAAATCAGCGACACAGATTTTTGACACGCTGATTTTTGGTCAATGTCACCTTGGAAAAACGCCCTACAACTCTTGGGGAAAACTAGTTCGAAAGCTCCTTATTTTTGATAAATGCTTTTTACAATGAGAGAGAAATATTGTAAAAACTCTTCTGGTAATAATCACATGCAAAATAACATTGTCGACGCGTTTCGAACCAACAATTGTGGTTCATCATCTTCAAACGCGTTTCGAACCTAGTCCTGATGATGAACCACAATTGTTGGTTCGAAACGCGTCGACAATGTTATTTTGCATGTGATTATTACCGGAAGAGTTTTTACAATTTTATATAGATCACAGAAGCGTAGATTCTAAAAATAGAGAGAGAAATACTCAGAAAAATTTTCAGCAAGTAAAAAATACAACTTATCTCGTTTTTCGTGCTTAACCATCGCCTTGGAAAATGTGTACACAGCAAAACAGGAACAACAATAAATGTTGCACAGTCTCCCTCGTTTTTTGTGCCCAGAAATTACATCATTAAATGTTGCTATACGACCTCTTTTTGCGTGCAAAACATCAATAAATGCTATTGTACGACCTCCTTGGAAAGTGCGCAGACTGTAATAAATGCTGCTGTACGGAAACTGCCTTGATTTCTATGCACAACAATAGCAGCAGTCTGTACGGCTTGCCTTGAAATCCGTGCCACAAAAAACAACTTTCCTCTCTCGAAATCTATGCCAGAAAGTGTACGGCTGCCTAGGAATGCGTAGCTAAAGCTGCTGTATGGAATCTGCTTTGAAAAATGTGCCAAAACTGCCTTGATCTGTATGCCAACCCTGCTGTACGGATTTGCTGAAGTGCTGCCTTGGTATGCGTGCCAAGGTTCTCTTCTCCTTCTCCTCACTGCTCAGAAATCTCCTTTGCTCTCTTCTTCTCCTTCTCTCAATTTGCTCATGAAAGAATGAATGACTTTTTCCCTCATTTTCCTCCTTTAACTTAACCCTAAGTGACTTTTGGGGAATCCCTCAATCCAATGGCTGAGATAGCTTTAGATCTAGGGTTGAGATTAAATGCTCATTTAAATCTCACTTTCTATTTTTTAATTCACCTCACTTTAATAAAGACCCACTTAGTCATTTATTTCCAAAGTCACTTTTCACTTTCTAATTTCACATTGACTTTATTAAAGTCACTTTAAAATTAGACTTAGTAACTTTATCACTTAAAGTCACTTTTAAATTATATTTGACTTTATAACTTTATAAAGTCACTTTAGGAGAAAAATTAAATTCTTTTGGACACATTTCCCTAGGCCAAAGATCAAAGCCCTAGGGAACCACTTGTCCTCCGGTAACCAAATATCAACAAATCATGCAATGCATAAGTGTGATGTATTGCTAGAGCACACCCTTGATGCTAAGAGGGAGTGTTGAGATTTTGTGTATTCGGGGTAGCATCAGTTGTGCTCTAGGTCTCAAATCTTGAGGAAGAACTAAAATTCATCTGATCTACAAGACCCAGAAATGGATTTGGGAAATTTCATCTCGTTTAGGAGATATTAAATTAATTAATTATTTTAATGTATTTCGTAAGTTAAAACTTAGGAAAATAAAATAATTAAAGTGAATTTAATTAAACATGTGATGAAATTGTCTTAAGTCACACGAATCAAGCTTTCTTTTAATCTTAGCCATTGATTAAAATTTGATCTTGGCCGTTGATTTGTCAACGAGAAAAGTATAAAGGAAAGGCTTGGGGTCATTTGTAAGTGACACAGAGGCAGAGCATTGAAGCTAAGATGATATTCTAGGGCGGGGTTGCTAAGAATTCTCAAGTGTTTCAGTTGCAAAGAGGAGAATTTAGACCAAGGGGATGATCTGATCCCGGGGTCTCGAATACACAAGAAGTAGAGAAGAGATCAGGAAAGACAACGCAGAGGAAGGAAGCAGCAGCAACAGCAAACGGTAGCAGCAGCAGTAGCAGACAACATCAACAACAACAAATGGTAGCAGCAGTAGCAACATATAGCATCAGCAGCAACAACAGCAGATGACAGTAGCAGCAGCAGCAGCAAGGACAGCGTAGTGACTGCATCACCCAGTCTGGGGTAACGTAGTCCCTTCCAGTAACAACGTTGAGCATTTGGAGGCCTTCAAAGGCTGATGCAATGTCTTTCAGGGGCAGATCTAGGGTTTCTAGGCCTAGATCTGGTTGAGCTTTGTAAATCCCGTTTGAGGGTGTGGATCAGTCAGTATTGTTGGTCTTAGATCAGCCAAGTGCTGCAGATCTATAGTTTTCTCTGTAGGGCTTTCCAGATCTGGAACCCAGAGTTGTGTATTCAAAAATATTCTTAATAATAGAGCCCTCTAGCAGCCAGAGAATAGTTTTCCCACATTGGGTTTTTCCGGGGACAGTTTGTCCAAAAATAAGTGTGTCACTTTGTCTATGTGTGCATGTGCTTATTCTAGATCTGAATTGGTAGAGATCTGTTATGTGTTTTGATTTGATGTTAACTTGAATTTATTCAGTTGATAACTTGTACATGGAGGAGAAGCTTAACTAGATTAAAAGAAATAATATCTGCATAAGAATTAAGATTCAGAAATTTCTACATATTTCCCTCTTGGAGGACACCACATTCCACTAAGAGTTCGGTTTTTCTTTTATTCCCATAGTGTGAAGGACTTCATCAAGTAAATTTTGGAAGTGGGGCCCTCTAACCCACTTCTCCTAAGTTAGAACCAAAAATTGTCAAAATTGTACAAAAATTACACTCACTTAGCAATAATTGCTAAGTGGGAATATCACAACGTGACAACTTCAATAATAGAAATGATGGATGGCTATAAAATTGTTGTGGCCATCATTTTAAGGGTACCTAAAATAGAGTATTTCATCATCGTTTGGGAAAACTTGCGATTGTAGTGAAGCAATCCACTTGGTCACTAGAACAAAAAAATCAAATTCTTCACACATTTCTTGATGGAGAAATTCATAATTAAAAACGTAGATCACTGAACATATATTATGGGCAGTTTTCCACTTTGGACTATATTCGTATATACTATCTTGCTTCTAATAGATCTGGGGTAGCAGTGGCAGTGCTATGGGCAGCGTGATGCAACCATAGTATTAAAAACCGGACCGGTGGACCTAATGAATCGGTAACCGGACCGGAACCGGTCTAACCGGTACTCGTCAGGTCTAAACGAACCGGTTTTAAAAAAAATATAATAAATAATTATTTTTTAATAAAAAAAAACTATTTTTAAGATTTGACCATGATTCCAAGCCAATATAGACAAAATATGCAAAGTTTACTCATTTATATACCATGCAAAGGTGAATATATCAAAATGGCACCGGGTGCAATACATATCATTGAAAAATACATAAGCAATGAGGCTCCAAATGGTCCATAAAGTCCAAAAACAATGCTACAAGCTATGAGGCCATTGGCCTAATACAAAACTACACATGAATCATGATCAATCATCAAATTCATCACCACTACTAGACACAGGATCAACATCCGCAGCTACATAGACATCATCTGGATCAGAGTCTGAGGATGCCTCGGCCTTAGGCTCATCTGAAACTTGAATACCATTGCCACTAATAACAATAGAAGTGGACCTAATGGAAGCATGAGTTACTCGAGCTGCATTACTAGTGTCTTCCATTGGTTGTTTGCTTTTCCCTGATGCAGCTACCAATCCTGGGTCTCTGTTTGATGGCGCCACCAAATCTGCTTCAAATTCACCCCCCGCTAATGCTACATCAAAATCAAAATATGCCTCAAACACTGGATCTTCAGTCTCCTCCACCCATTCTGATGTTGGATCAATATCATCCAACACAATGGGATCTAGATCAGGTGTTTTGTTCATCAGTTGGTTCCGCCTCAAGCGAAGGTTGTATTGCACAAACACAAGATCATTTAACCGTTTTTGTTCCAAACGGTTTCTCTTCTTTGTGTGTATGTGCTCAAAAACAGACCAATTGCGCTCACAACCTGTAGCGTTGCAAGTTTGGCTGAGGATTCTAATTGCAAACCTTTGCAATTGAGGACATTGGCCGCCAAATGACTCCCACCAATGTGCTGCAAATAAAAAGACATTCATTAGTAACATAGTTCATTTCATTACTTATTTACAAACAATTTAACTTGAAAAGAAAAACAAATTGGAATTGCTTACTTGGTTGATCCACATCTCTTGCCATTTTCGCCAAGTTCTTTCCAAAGGTACCAGCTGCCATACTGAAAAGAGTAAGTTGTTTATGTGTTTCCAAAAGGTCTGCACGGTTAGGGACCATGCGCTCCAAGCAATCAATCAATCCAGATCTGACCTCCCCATCCTGCTGATCTCCTAGCCGAGCTCTATAATGATACTTTGGGTTCAAAAAATACCCAGCTGCATGTATAGGACGATGGAGTTGATTGTTCCATTTGTTATCAATGATCTCCCATATCCGGCCATATTTAGCTAACCTGTCCCTGTAAGCTGCCCGTATCTGCTCCTTGGCCTGATCCATAGCCTCATAAATGTATCCCATTGCCATCTTTTCCCCATCCACCATCCTTAGCACCTTAACAAGGGGCTCAATAATTTTTACCAGCTCTGAAGACCTTTTCCAAAAATAATTGTCAAAGACTTTCTTTTTGGTGTCTTTTCCATCTTGTCTACGAGCCCACCGAGATTCAGTCCAATCATCAGAAGAAAACATTTTTTGCAGGTTTTTCTGTTGAGAATTGAGACATTGCAACGTGAGGAAGTGAGTTGCAAATCTCGTAATGGCAGGCCTAACAAGCTCTTTGCCCCCAGTGTTTTTCCTCATTAGGCTCAATACCCATGAGTGGTTGTAAATGTATTTTGTAATGCACTTGCCATGCTCTACAGTGTTTTTTACCCACTCCACTTTGCCTATGTCCTCAAGCATGAGGTCTATGCAATGTGCAGCACATGGAGTCCAAAATATGGTATTATACTTGGACTCAAGCATCTTTCCAGCAAGAACATAGTTTGAGGCATTATTTGTGATGACCTGCACAACATTCTGCTCCCCCACTTCCTAAATAATCTCATCCAAAAGCTCAAATAGAAGGGTTGCATCCTTCACCTTATCAGATGCATCAACTGATCTCAAAAACATTGTTCCTCGAGGGCAAGAAACAAGGAAGTTAATGATAGTGCGGTTCTTTCCATTAGTCCATCCATCTGACATGATGGAACAACCTGTTTTGAGCCATGACTCTTTATAGTCAGCCAAATACTCATCAATATTACAAATCTCTTGTTGCAAAAGAGATCCCCTCAAGTCATGCACAGTAGGGCCTTTGAAGCCCTTTCCTGTAGCTAAAATAGAGTCCCACATAGCTTGGTAATAAGGTGAGCGAGTAGCATTAAATGGGATATCATAATCATACCACCATCTAGCAATGTACCGATAAGAAGTTTCTTTGCATTGTTTTTTCCAATGTTGATCCAAAGTGGGTTGACGACTTGGCTGGGAGGAAGTGGCTATGGGATTAGCAGTGGATGAGAAATAACTCTGGAGGTTGGGTCTCTTTGTTGGTTTTGATTTTTGGCCAACAGGAGGAACATAGTGAAAGGGGTCATTGGTGGAAGGGATAGAAGTGGAGTCTTGAATCTCATAATCATCATACCCACTCTGTCTCATCATATCTATTAGTTCCCTCTTCCTTGCAATTTCATCTTGGATGGCCTTCTCCCTAGCCTTAGTCTCCTCAAGCTTTTCAAACTTGGCAAGGTATTCTACCCTAACCGGACCTATCACTTCATTAGGTGTATCACATGGCTTTACTTGGCCTCTTATCCCAGCTAAGTGTTGTTTCAATCTAAGAATACCCCCACCTCCAATACATTTTTCAGAAAATTTGAATATCATCTTTCCATCAACCACATCACAATGGGCCCATGCAACGTCCTTGGTTTTTGGATGGAGTATAAAAACTCTGGTAAAACTGATAAATATATATTATTAATGATGAAAAGATGAGATGATTACAATGAGGGATCGCCTAGGCTTTAAATAGCCTCAAGGTGTCCCTTGGCGAAGAGGCATGATCTTTGGATCATGCCCTTTCAGTTAATAAACCTAATATAACTATGTCTAACTAATAATTAATAAAATATTCATAACATTGCCCCTCTCTTAAAGATGCTTTGTCCTCAAAGCATATGTAATCGATGGACAACGTTGACGAATGTCTGATTTTCTCAAGCGATGAGCTCTTGCGTCCCACATTTTAAAAAGATCGTGAAGCATCTTCTCGAGTTCCATCTGTTGGTGATGTGGATAGTGAAATGATCTGATATCGACAGAGTTGGATACTGTCTTGACTTCTATTGGACGTTTGATTTTCCTATTGGAAGACACTTTTATAGGCAGATCTTGGAATACTTTTTCATGTTTCTCAGCTATTCCTTGTTCTTTTGGTGATTTTTTGTGATTCCTTTTTAGACTTAGAGGTAGGTTACCAACAATTATTGTCTGATGTAACTTCTCCTCATCATCAATTGCTTCATTCTTAAAAACCATATCCGATTCATCACCGAAGACCTCAACAGCTTCTGTCGTTATATCAGTGGCTTCGGATGTGTTTGTCGCTTCACATGTTTCGTTCAAGTCTAGGAACGGAACATTTTGTTGGTGACAAACATCTGTATCTTCATGGTGATGTGGGGAATCAGCTTTTTCCTGATGCTCTTCTGAGTTCCCTGAATCTGTGGCATTATTTTGTTGAGTTTGTTCCCTGTCAGGAGACATCGGGGATTGTGTCTGACTTAACTTATCTATTTTATCATTTAGCTTATTGCCGAGTTCTATCATCTTGTTCATTGCTTTGCTAAGCTTTTCTGCGGCCTCCATTTGATTTAGCCATATTTGCCTTTTTATCTGATCAATCGTCATCATTGATAAAGACATACTGATATTTTTCTGCCAGTTTTCTCTTTTTCCCTTTTTTTTTTTTTAAAAAATTAATTAATTAATTAATATTTGATTAATTAATTAATTAATAATTTTTTTTAAATTAATTAATTAATTAATATTTGATTAATTAATTAATTAATATTTTTTTTTTTTTAATTAATTAATTAAATAATATTTAATTAATTAATTTTTTTTTTTTTTTTAATAATAATTATTATTTATTTATTTAAATAATAATAATTATTATTTTATTTGTATAAATTTTATATATAAGTATAATTATATAATATATATATATTATAGTTATATATAAAAAAAAATGGTCAACGTTATGTTATACTGTCGGGTTTAAAACAATATCACCGTGTTTTTAAAACGTTGTATCGTATAAAAACGAAGACGTATCCCTCGTATTATAACTCTACCGTATATCCCTTGTATTATAACTCTACCGTAAACGACGTATCGTTCCGTTTAAAAAATATGTGCCCGTTCGTTATAGACTTCTGAGCATCAAGATTCAGCGGATTTAAAGGAAAAACAGTGATGGATACAGGTCAAACAGCGGACAGGTCAACGGAACTTTTAATGGGTAACAGGTGATACGGGTATGGCAGCGTGACAGGTCACGATTTTTTATTTTAAAAACAATTCGTTCAGATTTAAAAATATACCCGTCCAGATTTTAAAAATATACGCTGTATCGTTAGAAAGCCTGTTTCAAATCGATTTTTTTTTTTATATATATATCGATGCATTCAGAGCAGTGACACACGACAGCCCGGACGACACCAGTTCCGCAGTTCGATCCTGCTTGTAAATCGTTTTTTTTTTTTTCTTAAAATGTGCCCTTTTTAAATATATTAACAATTCTTGTTCATCGATTTTAATCTGTGGTAGCTTGTGTTGGCTTAGAGTACTGGTTAATGAAAAAACAATGGAGTGTAATATTCAATTTGATCGCTGTATGTTTAGTTACAAGCCGTCCGATTTTTAAACGCTGTATACTCTGGTAATTTTTCCTTGCAAAAAAAACGTGTTTAATTTGCTGCCCTTTAAAAAATGTTATGTGCGTTTTGAATTGGTCTCAGTGGTAGTTGGAAAGGCGGTTTGTTGGGCGGAGTGTGCAGACAGAGTGGGTTTGAGGGAAAACAGAGTGGGATGTGAATGGAGTGAGGGGCTGGGTAAAACGCAGAGTGGGAGTGAGGGACAGATCGGATATGAGAGTAGATGACTACAATTTCCTTTTTAAAACTAACTGTCCACAAGCCTTGAAAAAAATCTGCAATTCTGAAATTTGCAGTTCTGGAATTCTGTAATTCCGGGGTGATCACACAGATCCCAAAAGAGCGATGGCTCTGATACCAATGGAGTATAAAAACTCTGGTAAAACTGATAAATATATATTATTAATGATGAAAAGATGAGATGATTACAATGAGGGATCGCCTAGGCTTTAAATAGCCTCAAGGTGTCCCTTGGCGAAGAGGCATGATCTTTGGATCATGCCCTTTCAGTTAATAAACCTAATATAACTATGTCTAACTAATAATTAATAAAATATTCATAACATTGGAGCCATCTTGACTTGAAATAATTGAAAATTGGAAATAAATTTGCCATTAAAAAAAATTGCAGCTAAGAGAAATGGACAACCTAGGCTAAATTTACGAAACAAAATGCACATTCAAACATATAAAATTTGATAGCATAGGACTAGAGATTTGATAACAAGAGCATAGCGAAACACATGAGAAAATAAATACATGAACAACAATGAAATGATGTATTTTTGAAGTGAAAATCCTTACCTAGCAATGCAAACTAGCTTCCTTAGTGTCCTCTTGAAGATGCCAACTCTACTGACAGCTCCAAACTATCTCCAAGATAGCTCCAACTCCAACTCCAAGCCTCCAAGATTACTACTCCAGCAAACACTCAACACTTTCCAAGCTCTCAATCAAACTCAGAAACTGCAAATGAGATGGTGTGAGACAAAGGAGAGGCTGCCCCTGCTTATAAAGGATTGGGGGGGGTGTTTTTGGAGGGAAACAACCCTCCCCTCCCCTTCAAATTAGCCCTAAGCATCCTTGCTGGCCGTGTGTGGGTCCCTACAACAACTTAGGTGCTGACCGGTCGGTTAAGGACGGAACCATCCGGTTTATCCATAAACCGGCTGGTTACGTCCTTAACCGGCCAGTTTATGGATAAACCTGCCAGTTCCATCCTTAACTGGCCGGTCAGCACCGGTTAACCGGATTTTCAGGCAAAATGCAGTGGTTGACCGGGTTTTTCAACCGGTTTTGACTGGCCGGTTTGATCGGTTTCCGGTTTGACTCGACCGGTTTTTAATACTATAGATGCAACAAGTTGAGAGGGAGCTGTAGTACAGATGTGGCAGTGTCAGTGGAAGTGACATGGGCAGCAGTACAAAGAGCAATAATGTAATAGATGGAAGGCAACAGGCCAAGAATCAACAACACAGAGACCAATACCAAGATCTTGTGATACATGGTGTGGATGTATTGCTAGAGCACACTTCATGCTAAAAGGGAGTGTTGAGATTTTGTGTGGGGTAGCATTGGGTGTGCTCTAGCCCTGAAACTTTATGGAAGGGCTAAGAAACACATCAACTCCAAAACCTAGAAAGTGTTTGGAAAAATTTCATCTGGTGTTGAAGTTTCAAATAATTAATATTTTTAATGAGGACCCTAAGTCTAAACTTAGGAAATTAGAAAAATGAAAGTGAATTAATTAAACACATGTGCTGAAATGTTCTAAGTGACGCAGATCAAGCATTCCTTTAATCCCAGCCGTTGATAAGAGATTTAATCACAACCGTTGATGTGTTCAACGAAAAAGTATAAGAGAAAGGCTTGAGGGTCAAGTTGAGACACACACAGAGGCAAAGCTGAGGAACTGATCTGAAATTCTAGGGCAGGGTTTGATAAGAATTCTGGAAGAGTTTTGTGCAGGGAGGGGTAGTATTGGCTGAGGGGATGATCTGATCTCGGAGCGAAGAGTTAGCAAGAGGCAGAGGAGCAACAATCAAGGACAGTGCAGAGAAGCAAGGGCAGCAACAGTAGCTGGACAACGCAATGGCTTTAGCCGCTACGTAGGTGCTACACAGGCCCAGGAGGGGCAGTGTTGCAGCTTTAGAGGGCTTCAAGAGTTATGCAGAGGCCTCCGGAGGCAGTGTAAGGACTGCGTCACCACTCTAGGGTTACGCAGTCCCTCCTCTCTAAGCAGTGCAAAGGCACGCAGAGCCTAGCAGGACTGACGCTGGGGCTTCAGGGGTAGTGCTGGGTTTCTAGGGCCAGAAAATAACTGAGTCTTGTAAATCCCATTTGAGGGTGTGGATCAGTTAGCTTTTGGTCTCAAAACAACAGGTATTGCCGCAAATTTATCATTTTCTTTGTCAGGTAAACCAGTTGGGTGCCCAGATTTGATGTACTCAGATTCTACATAATAATAATAATAAACCCTCATATTAGCTGCACCGGTTTTTCCGCATTGGGTTTTTCCGGGCACTATTGTTCGAAAAATCTGTGTCACTTTGTTTGAATGAGCGTATTATTCAGTAAATGATCTGCATGTGTGTAGGTTGTTAGTATTGTTTACTTCGGTATTTTCTAAATATTTTCTGGAAATAACTTGTATAATTTCTGCATTAATGTATTCAGGAATTTTCACAAGTGGCTAGTGAAGGGTGGTCATACTGTTGTGAGACCTCTGAAGTCTTCCCAAATAGGAACTCACGATGGATGCTCTTATCCTTATTTTGCTGCTTGAGTTCCTCCAACATCTCCTTGTGCCCTTTGGCTAAATCATTTAGGGCCTTTAACAGGATATCAAGTGCTGCTTCCTCCTTGCTCCTTGGCTCCCCCATATTTTCCACCACTACTTCCTTCTCGTGTGCCTCAGTATCAGGTGTAATCTCCAACTCTCTTTCCCTGCTCCGGTACCTCGGCCTTCGATAAGTAATGTTCTGCCTATCCTCCTCGTTCATAGGAAAGATCCCTCCAACTGAGCCAAGATCCGAGCTCTGATACCACTGTAATATTCCTACTTAGGAAATACAATGATAAAAAAAGCAAAATGTTAAAATTGACATGCACACACAAAATTCAGAAATATGAGTAGACACCCAGAAAATCTACAAAAAAACCATCCAGCTGAGCCATTTTATTATTGATATGGAGTTATAATTCAATGCGGGTATGAAAGGAGTGCACTTGGGCTTTCCACAATGGCAAGCTAGACAAGCTCCAAGTTAGAAAATACAATGCCCAGATGTGGGAATAAGCTGCCCCAATTATGCCCTGCGTTGCCCTGGAGAAACTGCTCTACCTGCTGGAACGAAACTGCTGAAGTACCTTCCTCCGGTGCTCAAAAAATTCTGCAAAATTAGCCTTGTGCTTCTATCAATAAACCCACCAAAACCCAGAAAGCATTTGGGCTGATTATGACCCCCGAAAATGACCCCCAAATTCCACGCCCTCCTCAACTGGCTGGAAGTTACAACATGTTTGGAAATTCTCTGTAGTAGCTCCTAATCACCCAAAAAATGCTAGCCTCCTCGGATGGTCCTCGAAAATCCACGACCCAACCTAGCTCCTCAAGCTCCCTCTCCAACTCCCACATGTTCCAAAACTTCACCCTCTGCACAGGCCCACACAGTCACCAAAATGCTGCAAATCTATAGTAAGGCTCCTACCATGATTTACGTTGCTCCTCCCCTAAATCTGTAGCAAATAGCACTAGAATTCCACCTTGGAAACCTCAGTCAAACTCCAGATCTATGCTGTCCTCAACTAGCAAGTCATATTTCCTCACTGCGTCTTGGAAGCTCCACAAAAACTCCACGAAATGCCGACAACTGATGTTGAAAATGATCACAAGGGACAATCAACTACCCTCCTTGGGCTGGTAGTCTTAGTCCACCGAAGCAATGGGTGAGAAACTCGCTCGAGGATCTCAAATGCAGGCTCGACGAAACTGCGCAAGCATGCTAGGTGCAAGAGAATATCGATTTGTCAAAAGTCCCAAACTGAAGTGAGCTCCTATTTATTTTTGGTTGCCTCCTTCTCATGTGGGTCCCATTTTCGAACTCCCTTCTCCCTAAGTAGTTCGAATTGCTTAGTTGAGCATATTTTTTTGAGATTTTGTGTATTTGGGGTAGCATCAGTTGTGCTCTAGGTCCCAAATTTTGAGGAATGACTATAGTTCACCTCATCTACAAGACCTAGAAATGGATTTGGGAAATTTCATCTGGTTTAGTAATTATTAAATTAATTAATTATTTTAATGTATTTCTTAAGTTAAAACTTAGGAAAATAAAATAATTAAAGTGAATTTAATTAAACATTTGATGAAATTGTCTTAAGTCACACGGATCAAGCTTTCTTTTAATCTTAGCCATTGATTAAATATTTAATCTTGGTCGTTGATTTGTCAACGAGAAAACTATAAAGGAAAGGGTTGGGGTCTTTTGTAAGTGACATAGAGGCAGAGCACTGAAGCTAAGCTGAGATTCTATGGCAGGGTTGCTAAGAATTCTCAAGTGTTTCAGTTGCAGAGAGGGGAGTTTAGACCAAAGGGATGATCTGATCTCGGGGTCTAGAACACAGAAGAAGCAAAGAAGAGATCAGGAAAGACAGCGCAGAGGAAGGCAACAGTAGCAGCAATAGATGACAGCAGTAGCAGCAGCAGATGGCAACAACAGCAGACAGCAGCAGCATCAGCAGACGGTAGCAACAGCAACAGCAGCAACAACAACAAGGACAACGTGATTTTCAGGAAACCCTTTAGGGGTTACGTAGAGACCCTTAGGGGCAGCGTAGTGACTGCGTCACCTAGTCTGGGGTAACGCATTCCCTTCCAGTGACAACACTGAGCATTTGGAGGCCTTCAGAGGTTGACACAGTGTCTTTCAGGGTCAAATCTAGGGTTTCTAGGCCTAGATATGGCTGAGTTCTGTAAATCCTGTTTGAGGGTGTGGATCAGTCAGTATTGTTGGTCATAGATCAGCCAGGTGCTACAGATCTAGAGTTTTCTCTGTAGGGTTTTCCAGATTTGGAACCTAGAGTTGTGTATTCAGAAATATTCTTAATAATAGAGCCCTCCAGCAGCCATAGACTGGTTTTCCCACATTGGGTTTTTTCGGGGACAGTTTGTCCAGAAATAACTGTCACTTTGTCTATGTGTGCATGTGCTTATTCTAGATCTGAATTGGTAGAGATCTGTTATGTGTTTTGCTTTGATGTTAACTTGAATTTATTCAGTTGATAACTTGTATAAGTAGGAGAAGCTTAACCGGATTAATAGAAATAATTTCTGCATAAGAATTAAGATTCATAAATTTCTACATGGTTTCAGAGAAATTGTAGATCTAGAAGGGTCATTAGCTGAAGCATCTGAAGGATCTAGCTACAGAAAGCAGCTGGAAAGGCAACAAAAAAGTAGATCTGAAGGGACAGCGCAGTTTTCAGGAGGAGATTCACGCAAAGGGAAGGGTGACGCTGTCCAGCGCTGTGTCCTAGCAAGCCCACGCAATCACTGCATAGAGGCAGCTCAGAAACAATGCTGGTTGGGTCTGAAGCCAGTCAATGTGATTCAGATCTGAATCTGTCAGATCTTGAAAATGTCTGCAGAAAAGTTGCAGAAATTTAGAAGGCTGGTGGGGTTAAACTTCTGAAGTTTTCAGATTTTTAACCTTAACACAAGTGACAAATTTTGGGAAGAGATCAACTTCTCAGATAGTTTCTTACCAAAGGAAACTTGCAGTTTGGTCAGAGGATCAAAGAATAAGTTGAATCATAGTTGATTTGGTAGATTTCCAAGTAGGGAAATCAAGTGTCAGTGGGAGCAGAGGGTTCCCAATTCGAAAAGGACACTAGATCCAAGATCTCTAGCATAGAGAAGAGGAGCTCCGAAACATTAAGTGATAGTCAGGACTGCCCTCAATGCAGTCACGGATGAGTGGGAAACCTTTGTCCAAAGTATCTTGGGCAGAGTGGACCTCCCAGACTGGGACAACTTGTGGTCGATCCTGCGGCAAGAAGAACTACGAAGGTTCACCAAGAAGCAACAAAACCCTGCGTTGAGCAAGGTTAAGAAGGAAGAGGAGGAAGATGCAGCCTTGGCATCAAAGAAGCAACCGAAGAAGAAGAAGGATATTTCAAAGATCAAGTGCTTCCAGTGTGGCGAAATGGGACATTTTGCTAGCCATTGTCCAAAAAAAAAGAAGGACAAGGAAGCATCTTCTTCCAAAGCAACGGTGGCAGATGATAGATCCGGAGATGATGTAGCCATGAGTGCTCATGAGCCACGAAAGTGGGGCGACATGGATCTGTAGAGGATCTACAGAATGTAAGGCAGGATCCTTGAGCAGCTCATCTCTTGGATCACAAGCGAGCTACGGAAGCCTTAAGATAGTAGCGGGACAAGTGGAGCAGTGGGTGTATAGATCGCAGATGAGGCAGAGGCATAGGCAAACCTGGAGTCTGGGAGGAGCAACGCAGAGCATAGCAGCAACAACGTAGAAGCAGTAGTAGCGCAGAGTCTAATGTGACTTCAATAGCGCAGAGCAGTGCTGCTTACGCAGTGTAGAGCTGCAGCAACGCAAAGAGTTTCAGAGGGACAGCGCAGTGCAGCAGCAACATGACAGATTTCAGCACAAGGAACTGATGTGACTTAAGTAGTGCAGAGGGAGTCTGATTACGCAGGCAGAGCTGTAGCTGTGCATCGTTCTTTAGATGCCAGCACAGATCTGTAGCCTATGGAGCTTCAGTGATGATGCTGCAACCCATCTGACTTGTCTTTCAAAGATTGAGCAGGAGATTCAGTTGTTTCTCTCAAAAACTGAAGTTGCAGTGCAACAGATCAACAGTGGCAGTGCTATGAGCAGCACAAATGCAACATATTGAGAGGGAGTTGCATTATAGTGGTTGTAGTGGCAGTGGTAGAGTCATGGGCAGTAGTACAGAATGGCAGTAGTAGTGCAGAATTGAGTGGCAAGAGGCCAAGCTTCAGCAACACAGAACCAGTGCCCAAAATAATGTAATGCGTAAGTGTGATGTATTGCTAGAGCACACCCTTGATGCTAAGAGGGAGTGTTGAGATTTTGTGTATTTGGGGTAGCATCAGTTGTGCTCTAGGTCCCAAATTTTGAGGAAGGACTAGAGTTCACCTGATCTACAAGACCAAGAAATGGATTTGGGAAATTTCATCTAGTTTAGGAGATATTAAATTAATTAATTATTTTAATGTATTTCCTAAGTTAAAAGAAATTAGACATGTGACAAAATTGTGACGAAATTGTCTTAAGTCACACGGATCAAGCTTTCTTTTAATCTTAGCCATTGATTCAATATTTAACCTTGGCAATTGATTTGTCAACGAGAAAAGTATAAAGGAAAGGCTTGGGGTCATTTGTAAGTGACACAGAGGCAGAGCACTGAAGCTAAGCTGAGATTTTAGGGTGGGGTTACTAGGAATTCTCAAGTGTTTCAGTTGCAAAGAGGGGAATTTAGACCAAGGGGATGATCTGATCTCGAGGTCTAGAATACACAAGAAGCAGAGAAGAGATCAGGAGACGACATCAACAGCAGGCAGCAGCAGCAAACGGTAGCAGCAACAGCAGACGGTAGCAGGACAGCAGACGACAGTAGCAGCAGCAGCAAGGACAACGTGATTTTTAGGAAACCCTTCAGGGGTTACGCAGAGACCCTTAGGGGCAGTGTAGTGACTGTGTCACCCAGTCTGGGGTAACGCAGTCCCTTCCAGTGACAACGTTGAGCATTTGGAGGCCTTCAGAGGCTGACGCAGTGTCTTTCATGGGCAGATCTGGGGTTTCTAGGCCTAGATATGGTTGAGTTTTGTAAATCCCGTTTGAGGGTGTGGATCAGTCAGTATTGTTGGTCTTAGATCAGCCAAGTGCTATAGATGTAGAGTTTTCTCTGTAGGGTTTTCCAGATTTGGAACCAAGAGTTGTGTATTCAGAAATATTCTTAATAATAGAGCCCTCTAGCAGCCAGAGAACGGTTTTCCCACATCACAGTTTGTCCATAAATAACTGTGTCACTTTGTCTATGTGTGCATGTGCTTATTCTAGATCTGAATTGGTAGAGATCTGTTATGTGTTTTGCTTTGATGTTAACTTGAGTTTATTCAGTTGATAACTTGTATATGTAGGAGAAGCTTAACCGGATTAACATAAATAATTTCTGCATAAGAATTAAGATTCAGAAATTTCTACATATTTCCCTCTTGGAGGCCACCACATTCCACTAAGAGTTCGGTTTTTATTTTATTCCCATAGTGTGAAGGACTTCATCAAGTAAAATTTGGAAGTGGGGCCCTCTAACCCACTTCTCCTAAGTTAGAACCCAAAATTGTCAAAATTGTACAAAAATTACACTCACTTAGCAATAATTGCTAAGTGGGAATATCACAACGTGACAACTTCAATAATAGAAATGATGGATGACTATAAAATTGTTGTGGCCATCATTTTAAGGGTACCTACAATAGAGTATTTCATCATCGTTTGGGAAAACTTGCGATTGTAGTGAAGCAATCCACTTGCTCACAGGAACAATAAAATCAAATTCTTCACACATTTCTTGAGGGAGAAATTCATAATTAAAAATGTAGATTACTGAACATATATTATGGGCATTTTTCCACTTTGGACTATATTCGTATATACTATCTTGTTCATTTTTCCATTTTATGTACTTATAGTGCTTCGATTCTAGCTAAGTTGCACAAAACGAGGAAATGGGTACAAGTTTCCGAAATGGGTACGGGTACGAAACGTGATCCTCCCAAATTTTGGAAATAGGGAAACACCATATATATATATATATTAGTACATTTAAGAAATATGTGCAATCATAAAGCATACATGATACATTATAATTTGTTACATTATGATTAAATTTTCCAATGTCAATGCATAAACTATAAGTTTTTAAATTTGCATCACATTTACTCATGAATGATCACATAATGAACATAGCAATATCCAAAATCAGGCACGAGAAATTTCTAATTTCTTGTCTCGTGCTTGATTGGGAGTCTCCTCCTGCATAGTCCAACGGCCTTAGTGCTCTTGATTAAATACAAGTTCCATGCCCTAGTACCCTAGGTGCTCTTGATTATTGGGAGTCTCCCTTACATAGAGGGCTTTGTTCTCTTGATTAATTACAAGTTCCATACCCTAGTACATGACAAAATCCAATGGAAACATTGCAATCCCCCCAATCTTGAATCCTGAAAAAATGATAAGCCTGCTGGATTTTGAGTGAGATATAAAATTCTACTTCTCCATATGAAATCCAATGAGGGCGAAACCACTCTCAAACATCTTGAGTCATTTCATGGTAATGTTAAAAAGTTTTAAGAATTTAACATTACCATGAACTACATATCAATACTAGGGCCATTGGCTTGAACATTAGGCTGCCCTAAAACAAAAAAATAAAAATGATTAAAAAAATAATAAAACACACAAACTGAAAAAAAAGCTAAAAAAAGAAGTTTAAACGCCGGAAATGCGCTTGTATGGCCTGGAAACGCATTTCTAGGCCAAACGGTATCGTGAAATGTGTTTCCGTTTCGTTTTTGGGCTGAAACGGACCTCTGTGCAACGTTTCCTGCAATATAGGATTTTAGTTTTTAGTTTTACTTCTTGATGTTTGTGGAATTGTGGATGGTCATTGGTATTACTATTTATCATGTTTAATTTTTAAAATTCCTCAAATGTCTTCTGGGATTTGAGAGTCTTTTGGATTTTTTTGGAGAAATTATTATTTTTTCTTCTTTTTGCCATTCCATTGAAATTTGGAGGGGAACTTTTGGCCAATCCCCAGACCCGTACCCTCTAGCCCCCATCCCTGCTTTCTGGAAACTAGTGCAACATTGTCTTTAAATCTAAAGTGGTTCCTTTTTCTTTTATCAGAAGAACTGTTTGTCATTTTAAACACCATGTCAGCAACCTGTGGATCCAAAATTAATTTCTTTCTATTAGCAGTTGCGCTGTAACATTGTTTTCTTAATTTTCGTGAAGGGCATCCCACTTGGGTTGTTGTGGATGACCTTACAATTCAGCTCAAAGGCATTAAGTGATTGTAAACACCATTATTTTGGCATCCATTATATATATATATATATATATATATATATATATATATATATATATATATATATATATATATTAGAGTCTAAATTTTATTTGTGTTGGTTAATATATGAAAGTTAGTGACATGATTCCAGGATTATAAGAGGTAATGTATTTCAGTTTGGCCTGGTTTTGGTGTTATTGTTCTTTTTTTTTCATGCTTTTTTTAATTATCTAATTCTTTATATTATATATGCCAGGATAACCCTAGGGATGTGAACAATGGGGATGCTGTTCTGTTATTTTATTTTTTGTGCACAGACACATTTTTTTCTATTGTTTAACTAATAATACTTATAATGTTAATAATTATTTCTTCTGATGTCAAGCTTGCATGGAATAAAATAGCTGAAATTCCTACTCAGTGAAACAAAGCATTGCAACGTGATAGTTATAGTTTTCATGCTTTATTAGAGTATAAACAAAATAGAGGTCTTTTTTTCCACTGGAACAGTTACAAGCTGATCTATATAATTATGATATTTTTATTTGGCCTGTACAGATTTGCAAATTGCAACTAAAAGTATTTTTATTTTGAAGATTTTGTCTGTATAAATGAAGCAAAGAACCCTAATAGGCACACTATTGTTCCTATGTGTGTACAGGCTTTAGACAAGATGGAGGCACTTGTTACTGTTGCAATGGTTACAAGCAAGCTCATAGCAGATGAGGCAGATCAATCTGTGGTATACATGTCTCATTCTTTTGAGAGTCTCATGCTCATGTTTATGTTTTGCTGTTTAGCTTTATATGCAGTAGTCCAGAGCACCAGCACTGGTGAGAATAATTGAAAATCCCCAATTCATGAATCTCAGTGATTGGAAACGCATTACATTTCATTTTATGTCTGATAAGCTCTCCATTTTTTTTTCATTAAAGTGGCATGTTGACATCTTTATATTGTCCCAGTAATTTGAATGACTACAAGGGATGTTGTTTGGTAGTTAAATTTTATCACTGACAGAAGACTCATTAGTGTACATGTTCAAAATCAGCCTGTTTGGGTCAGATGCAGAAGTAACAGAAGGTATGTTTTAACCTAATCTACCCACTAATTTGCAGAATATTAAAGGATTTGGTACAGCAGAAATGACAGCTGTTGCAAAGCAGGCCAAGGATTACATATGCTCATCTATTCAGCTCGCATATGAACGAGTAAGCACTTGTGTGAAATTTCTGTTTCTTTTTTTCTAATGTGCCTTGGAGATGCTTTTATAAGGGACCACCAATCTTAGATACACTATTTGAAATGTATCAAGCCCTTTGTTTGCTGGCAGGCATTAAATGCAGTGAACATAAAGATGGAAATAGAATCCAAACATCCTCTTCTATTGCTTGCAGAGGATGTCAAGGAAATAGTGATAAAGGATGAATCTATGTTTTCCCCTATTCTGTCGCGTTGGAATCATCAAGCACTTGCAATTTCTGCCTCGCTTGTCCACAATCTGTACCAAAAAGAATTGGTAGCTCTTCAGACTCTACTCAGGTTTTTTTAATTTTGAGAGGTTCTCAAGGTTTAGCTTCAAACACACTAATGTTGATGGTGCTCCCTATTTTTTCACGTCTGCTCATGTTCTACTCAGTATCTCTGCAATGCATGTAGACTTTAAATGCTGTTGGTATTTGCTGTGTTTCTTTACCAATCCATGGCCTTGTATGACTGACCATCCTGAAATTTTCCACAACATTATATTTTTTTTCATACTCTATTTTGTTCTCCAGTGACATATTAATGTGGTCATTAGGATAAATATGATGTGACAATGAGATGTATATGCTTTTTACTTGTTACTGCATCTCTCCTCAATGTGACCATGATGTGGATGCATTTTGTACATTATAATTAACATCACATAAATATTAGTTTACATCATAGTTAACTCGGGTACAGGTCCATAGGTAACAACACATACAATATGTTCCTTGAGCACTTGCAATGTCAGCCAAATATGTTTGTTATATTTCTCTTTCGACTTGAATGGATCAAAATATCATCCAGATAAACTAGTGCAGATTTTGTCCATGTATTTACTGGAAATATTGTTCATCAAACACATAAAAGTAACAAGGGCATTGGATGCTCCAAAAGGACAAAGTAATTTATGAGGTTATGAAGCCTGCTAATAAGCAAAATGAGTGTAAATGGAAGTTGGATGCTGTGATTCAAGAAAGTAAGTGTGTATGCAAATCTCTTTGCAATCCTTGAGAGTATTCACTTCCGGCGGAATGGTAACAAAGTAGCAGGAAGACTTGCAAATATGGGGTTTAATTGCCCCTATTGAGATCAAGTGGTGCATGCCAAGTGGCACATGTATTGCAAGACACCAAAGAAAATCTCTTGGAACTTATTAATCATGATATGGATTCATCAGCAGCAGATAATGCTTTAAACGACTGAGCTGTGAAGACATAATAAGGAGATTAAATGTACAGCAGAAGGTTCTTCCATCTTTTAACTTTGTCATTGAGCATCAATTTGTATATGAATAGTTGGTTCAACTGGTTTTCACTTTCCTACTCTTATACATTGTAGAAAGTACAAGCTTATGGTAGTCTTTCCTGGCATTAAGTTTCTAGAGCTTGATGACCTTGAATACTAGGAGAGCTTCTGTGCAGAGACCTCAACTGCCTACCTCTATCTGTCAGGCTCCTTTTGTTGAGGCCTTTCTCCAGAATACATTATCAAGTGCATTATTGCTGATTAGAGGTGGTGTTTAGAGGTTGCTCAGTTGACTTGCTCCTTCCATTGGGACCTCTCTCTCTCTCTCTCTCTCTCTCTCTCTCTCTTGTCCTGCTTTAGAGGGGAATTCTTTACTTTCTGACTGAGGGTACGTTGTCTCTTTTACATATACTTCTGCATTCTTTGGTCATTTTCTACAGAGGAAATGCCCTAAGCACTCCATGTTTGACTATTAAGATGGGATGTGCACTTGAGTTCCATTGACCTATCTTTGGTCACTAGTGGACACTAATATAATCTCTCTCTTTTTCACTCCCTCAAAGTTTATCTATGTTCAAAAAAGTTATCTGGTTCGGGTGAGAGGGCAGATTAGTTTAGAAGTCAGGCTTGTGTTATGTTGAAATCATGCTTACATGATGACAATGTACTATATAATACATGATGATGATATAATTTTTTTACTTGTCAAATAATTTCTTAAACTTAGTTTAAATTCTAATGCTCTTTCTGAGTTTAAAATTTTAAACTCACTTTTTTTGGACTTTTTTACAGAAACCTTTCCTTGATAAAATATCAGATCTTGATAAAATGTCAGATCTTACTGATGAGGTTGAAGCAGTTATTTCAGCAACAGATAGCCTAGAAGAGTATTTAAGGAGTTTGGTCTCATCAGTGGGTGGAGAATGTAACACTTACCAGCAACGTATGGTTCCTTATCAGGTAATTGTTTTTTCAGCAGTGGAGAATCTGTTTCCTGTTGGTAGATAACTTTGCCATAAAAATTTAAAATCTAGAGACTAGTACCTATCTAATGCTAACATTTCCATAAAATTCAGTGTTTGTCTAGTGTAAATTTTTACTCGAATTAGTAATGTCTAAGAATCAAAATCCTTGGAAGATACATGTAATTTCCGTCTCACTGAATAAATAGAATCACTGAATAACTGGAATTGGTGTGTAAAGCTGGAGGTTGTTGCAGGAAACCTTGTTATGCAGTGGGTTGAATCAAAGCTTAAACGAGTAACTGATTGTGTGCAGCAATCAATCTTGGACGAGGTAAAGCTTCTTGCTCGTAGACTTGAAAAACTGTTAAGTCATAGCAATCTAGACAAACCTATTACATTTCAAGTATTGGCATAGAGGGGATTTTTGCTCCTAAATTCGAAAAGCACAGTAGATAGCTTTGGACTTGAGTGAACATGTCATTTATTGTTTTGTTCCCTAGGATTGGACACCGATATCAACAAAGCTACGGCATGCAAAATCAGTTCTTTATGTTTTTAATATACTTCAGGAGGTAAATTTTTTGAGCAGTTTTAGAAACCGTAGTGAATATAGTTGAATATGTACAGCATAATTTTAAGGTGCTCATTCTGATGTTTATCTATTTTCTTTGTTATTTAACAAGCTGCTAGTTTGTTAGTGTGCCATCTCAATTTAATTTCGTGTCTTTTTGCTTGTCAAATCAGACAATGGATCAGTTTCTCAGTTTACGCCTTCCTGTGAGACTTCCTCAGCTTAGAAGCCTTGTGAATAGCCTTGACAATACTTTACAACTTTACTGCAATTGCATCCTTAAACAGATGGGTGAGTCTTGAGTCTCATAATTTTGTTGTATGGTTTACATTTGGCAATTTATTCTGCATGGTGAAGATGTGTGCTAACTTCCTTAGTCATGTAAAACTTTGTCCTATAATAAGGATGTCACCTCGTTGTAGCACATATGGTGTCGGCTTTTTAGATTCAAAATATTCATTAGGCACCTCTAATTCCTATTGAAAGTGATGGTATGGTTTATTTGTCTGTGTATTATATTGGCAGGTCCTGTAGCAGATTTGGTACCTCCAGCTCCTAGTCTGACATGCTACCAAAAGGAAACTGTTGCCAAAGTTTTCTCTAGAAGGAAATGCACAGAAGCAAAGGCCGCGGATGAGGAACATCGACATGATCCAAGCCATTTGAGTACAATGAAGCTCTGCATACGATTAAATACTCTACATGTATGTTGTGTAGGGCATTCATGTAAACACTTAACACATGGGTTCTCAAATTGTACTGTACTTATTTTCATCTCTAAATTCCTAACATCTTTGAGCCTCACACATTTAGTTGTTTCTGTACTCTAGGTTTCTTTATGTTTGCTTAATTATCTTCCCTCATGTTTCTATTCTGAAGAAAGTTCCTGTGGTGGGGTGTTGGGGAGGGCGTGATATGGCCTTTTTTTGTTTTGGTCGAAATTCTGAGACTGTTTTGTAGAGCTTTTGGGTTAGCAGGGATTTGTTTACATCGGCAGATTGCAGGGAATATCTTCACAGCATCATTTCAGTTTTCTTCCCCTAATTAGTTGTAAACTAACTAGGTCATTTTTTATTAATGTTCCCTTGATGTTCTACAGGGCATCTGAGATTACAGCTCATTTTTGTAAAATTTTTTATTCTCACTCATACATTGATACATTAAAACTGAAGTTGAGAGTATTTCTACCATTGAGGTCTGGATGACAGATTTTACGGTGAAAACAAATATAATTCTCCTTTTCGCCCTTCAATATGAGCAGTTTCAGGGAAGAAATCATAGCAGGAGTTTCCCATCAGATTATGCCTACTGATTCCTATAAATTAAACAGGAAAACCTATGCTGTGTGGAAGCATAAGGTTAGAACAATACTCACCTATCAAAACTTGTGGATATTGTCATTGCTGGAGAACAAAGACCAGTGCAGCAGGTAGAGGGTAGATAATATCATATGGTTTTATTAATTCTCCATGAGTGACTGTTATGTACATAAACTGCATGACAACAGCAGCAGCAACAACAACAAAAATAATAATATATTAAAACAGTGCTGAAAACATCAGAGATAAATAATATATCAAACCGGTGCTGAAAACATCAACATGTTTTTGAATATATTGTGACATTGCAATTTTCCATAAAATTGCACCATGATAAGTAAAAACTGCTGTGGGAAAGGCACCTATATGAGCCGTGTTCCAGAAAAATCTAGTAGGCCTTGTAGAGGGGTACCCTACAAGGCATGAACTAGACCAAGTGACAACAATAAGGTAGTAGCCCACTGTCACCACAGCTACTACCCCCAGCTCTTTATGAATTTCACCAATGGGAGGAGTTTTGGTATGTAGGTCACCTAAGATATATTCTAGGCTTATAGGCGAAAGGTGACACAAAAAGGTTTCTAAGGGATGGCACAACTTAGGAACAAGGCTTAAGCAAAGAATATGACACAATTCGTATCCCTTTAAGAGGCAAAATTAAGGCACACTAAACCTAGGGTTTGAGTAATAGCATGGAAAATGGAATGTCCTGAGGTAAACACTTAACACATGGGTTCTCAAATTGTACTGTACTTATTTTCATCTGTAAATTCCTAACATCTTTGAGCCTCACACATTTAGTTGTTTCTGTAATCTAGGTTTCTTTATGTTTGCTTAATTATCTTCCCTCATGTTTCTGTTCTGAAGAAAGTTCCTGTGGTGGGGTGTTGGGGATGTGGTGATATGGCCCTTTTTTTGTTTGGTCGAAATTCTGAGACTGTTTTGTAGAGCTTTTGGGTTAGCGGGGATTTGTTTGCATCGGCAGATTGCAGGGAATATCTTCACAGCATCATATCAGTTTTCTTCCCCTAATTAGTTGTAATTTGTAAACTAACTAGGTCGTTTTTTATTAATGTTCCCTTGATGTTCTACAGGGCATCTGAGAGCACAGCTCATTTTTGTAAAATTTTTTATTCTCACTCATACATTGATACATTAAAACTGAAGTTGAGAGTATTTCTACCATTGAGGTCTGGATGACAGCCTTTACGGTGAAAACAAATATAATTTTCCTTTTCGCCCTTCAATATGAGCAGTTTCAGGGAAGAAGTCATAGCAGGAGTTGCCCATCAGATTATGCCTACTGATTCCTATAAATTAAACAGGAAAACCTATACTGTGTGGAAGCATAAGGTTAGAACAATACTCACCTATCAAAACTTGTGGATATTCTCATTGCTGGAGAACAATGACCAGTGCAGCAGGTAGAGGGTAGATAATATCATATGGTTTAATTAATTCTCCATGAGTGACTGTTATGTACATAAACTGCATGACAACAGCAGCAGCGACAACAACAACAATAATAATATATTAAAACAGTGCTGAAAACATCAGAGATAAATAATATATCAAACCGGTGCTGAAAACATCAACATGTTTTTGAATATATTGTGACATTGCAATTTTCCATAAAATTGCACCATGATAAGTAAAAACTGCTGTGGGAAAGGCACCTATCTGAGCCATGTTCCCGCAAAATCTAGTAGGCCTTGTAGAGAGGTACCCTACAAGGCATGAACTAGACCAAGTGACAACAATAAGATAGTAGCCCACTGTCACCACAGCTACTATCCCCAGCTCTTTATGAATTTCACAAAGAGATTAGCCACCAGGATGGATGATTTTGAGGTAACCAATCCTAATTTTTTTGTTGAATCCTTCCAAGCCCTAAAATTCCTCTAGAGAATTTTGCTCCAAGCCCTAATTAGGTCGCTTATCCTTAACAGTGCTGAAAAAGAGAGAGAAAAGAGAGCAAAAATGATTTTGTGAATGAAATAAAGGTTGATTACCTTGTGGAGAAGGTCAATGCCTAATCCTTGGGTGGACAGAGTCTATGGATTCTTAAAGTTTGCTAAAACTTGCAAAGGAATAAAGATGTTTTAACTTTTGATGCCCTAACATCAAAACCCTAACTATTACCTCTGTGAGGGATCAAAATTCACTTGGGAGAGCTAATGTAAGATTCACCAAGGGGATTGTCATTCACATATCATACATGAATAATGCATGCAATAATGAGACCTAGTTTCCATACAATTTATCTTCAATAACAATAATGTAATAGAAAATCCTGGAGCTTTAATTTATTCCATACACTAGACATAAAAAATCAGAAATTTTTAACGATAAAGCTCATTTACAAGACAATATGCATGAAAAATCCAATTATTGATCCAACGCAACTTCTCCAAAGACAAGAAATTAGCTCCAATATGCAACATTCTCCATAAATCACAACTTGTCCAAGATACAAAGAGGTTGAAATCTCCTAAGAAGTGCCGAAATAGTCCAAGTGATGATGGATGAAAATGAAAAGTCATCTCCTTTATTTATATGAGGATGATGAGTTATAATTTAGCCTAAAAATCCCCTAATGACAAGTTAAATCACAATAATCCCTTGGGTTACAAGCCAACCCACTAGCTCTTAACATAAATGCTAAGAAAATCCTAGACATGTGAGCTGTGAGGCCTCTAGGGTTGACGTCATCCATGAAGTTAACTCCAAATGTCAAGCATTGATGCTACAAGGTGACAAGTTTGATGTAGTAGTATCTAAAAATCATCGTTAGAGTGTTGGCCCTCAAATTTCCATCAATAGCTCTCAAGGGTCCCCAAAATCTAGTTGGGGCACCACAAAGTGGACTCCTCGGTCTCCAACTATGAAAAAGTGTCCATATCTGCTCCAACGTTGAGGGATTTCTAGGTGCTACTAGCCCTCCCAAGTCTCTGAAGGTGAGACCATCCTCATCTGAGCCCTAGATCAACTTTGATCCCTCATATGGTGCTAAAGCCGACTTGAGAACATGCTGGTTTAGGTGTATCATCCTGAAAAATCATGAAATGTAGTGCAAATCAACAAAATATCCTGGGTGCAGGAGGTGCCTAGGGTCATGTGTGATATGCTAGTACTGCTTCCTGCTCAAGCATGCTCTATGTCAAAGACAAATTCGAAATGGATGATTGAATGATCAAAATGAGGCTGCATGCTTCCTTTTGCCCCAAGCTACCCAACGTTGCCTTGGGCCCCACCTCATGATTCCGCTGTTGCCATGTCCTTCACATTCTCTTCTCATTGGGCCATCCTTCTCCACTAGAGCCACAATTTTTGCCGTAGGCTAATGTGTGCTGCCTATAGTCTATTAAGTTTTATTCGTGGGTCCCCAAGCCCACATCGTTTTGGCCAAAACTTAAGCAAAATACAAAATTGACAAAATTAATATTCTAATTAGCAGAACTGCTAATTAAGAATATTACAGTCCTCCCCGCCAAGATGTTGCTTATCCTCAAGCAACTGCAGTGATGGGTGTTGGAGGATTTTCTCCCCTTCCCAAGTGGCATCCTCATCTGGCAAATTCCTCCATCGGATCGAAAATTCCTTGACCACCTTGTTCCTCATTTGCCTCTCCCTGGAATCCAAAATGGCCTCCAGCTGTAGCACCAAGTGCCCCTCGTCATCCATAGGGGGTAACTCATTAGCTTTTGTAACCTGTTGTCCCGAGGCCTTCTTCAGGAAAGATACGTGAAAAATGTTGTGTACCCGCCTCCCCGGGGGTAGCTCCAACTCGTAGGCCACCTCCCCCACCTTTTGGGTGACCCAGTATGGTCCATAAAAGCGGGGCTTGAGCTTCTCGAGCCCCTTTTGCTTGAGTGTGGACTGTTTGTATGGTTGAAGTCAAAGGTACACCAAGTCCCCCACTTTGAACTACCTCTCCATGCGGCCCCTATCTACATAGATTTTCTACTGATTTTGTGCCATCCTCAAGTTATCCTTGAGAGCCCTCAAGATGTCCTGACTCTCTTGGATCCAATATTTGGCCTATGGGGTGTTGCTGTCTCCAAACATAACATCAACAAATTTCAAAGCATCATAACCATACAAAGCGCGTAAAGGAGACATACCTATCGATATGTGGAAGGTGGTGTTATAACAATACTCCCCCATGTGTAACCACTGTAACTGTGCCTGATGTTGTCCTATCACATAGTTACACAAGTAACCCTCCAACCGCTTGTTAACTATCTCTGTTTGCCCATCCGTTTGAGGATTGTAGCTCGTTCTAGGGTTGAGCTCCGTGCCCACCAACCGAAATAACTCTTGGCAAAATCCACCCATGAAACGACTGTCCCAGTTGCTAACAATGGTCTTGGGAAGACCATGTAGTTGAAAGATCCCCTTGAAAAATAACTCAACCACCTGTGAGGCTGTGTACTGAGCTGAAATGGCGAAGAAATGAGCGTACTTCGTCAAGCAGTCCACCACTACATAGATGCAGTCCTTGCCTCGCACCTTGGGAAGCCCGGTAATGAAGTCCATAGAGATGCTCTCCCACTTCCCGTCAGGAATAGGAAGGGGTTGCTGCAACCCTGCTGGGTGTGACAACCCACCCTTGTTTCGCTGGCACACCTCACAATCCCGGATGTGCCGTAGAACATCATCCTTAAGGCCCTTCCAAGAGAACCTCTCCCTAATGTTCCTGTAAGTTTTGTTGAACCCCCGATGCCTTGCCAAAGGTGAATCATGGGCAACGTGTAGAATCTTCTCCCACAGTTGGGAGTTGGCCACCAAATAGATCCGGTCTCTGTAATATATCACCTCATCCATCACCCGGTATCGATCATCAGTCACCTGCCCCTCAGGGACCTCGCATGCAAACCGATCCTTGGAATACTCCACCAACAGATCAGCCTTCCAATCTAGAGTAATGCTTATTAAAGAGAGGGAAGTCGGTCTCCTAGACAATGCATCTGCCACTACATTGTGTTTCCCCTTGAAATACTCGATGTTAAACTCTTAAGCTTGGAGCTTGTCCACCCACTTATGTTGCCTCTCCTTTAGCTGCTTCTGCTCCAAAAAGAACCCGAGGCTGTTGTGGTCGATTCTCATTTTGAATCTGTTCCCCATCGGTATTTTCGGAACTTGGCTAGCGCATGCATGATTGCTAGCATCTCCTTGTCGTAGATGGAGTACAGTCTCTCATGTGGCAATAACTTCCGACTCTCGAAATCTATGGGGTGCTCTCCCTGCATCAAAATGACCCCTACTCCTCTTGATGCATTGCACTTCAAGACAAAAGGCTGCATGAAGTCAACGAGTGCGAGTACCGAACAATTTCTCATCACCTGTTTGAGGTGCTCAAAAGCCTCCTGCGCTGTGGTAGTACAAATGAATGCCCCCTTCTTGGTCAAGTCCGTAAGGGGTGCTGCCAGCTGTGAGAATGCTTCACGAACTTCCGATAATAGGTGCAGATGCCCACAAGACCCCAAAGCTCCGTCACACTCTTAGGCTCTAGCCAATCCTGGATGGCCTGATCTTCTCTTCATGCACCCTCACTCCATCAGCACCAATGATATGCCCCAGTTAAAGCATCTCGGTCACTCCAAACTGACACTTAGACAGTTTTGCGTAAAATTGTTGCTCCTCTAGGATACGCAGCACTGTCTCCATGTGTTGCAAGTGCTCCTCCCAAGTCCGGTTGTAGATCAATATGTCATTGAAGAACACTAGGACGAACTTCCTCAACTAGCCATGAAATATGTGGTTCATGCAAGACTGAAAAGTGGCCGGAGCATTGGTTAGCCCAAAGGGCATCATCGAAAACTCAAAGTTCCCATATTGACACTTGAATGTTGTCTTAGGGACATCCTTGTCCCTCACCCTGATTTGGTGGTACCCGGACCGCAGATCAATCTTCGAGAAGAACTTAGTTCCCCTCAAATCATCCATCAACTTGTCAATCCGTGGGATGGGGTAGCGGTTCTTCATGGTCTTCTTGTTTAGGGCGCTGTAATCAATGCACATCTGCAACTATCCATTGTTCTTCTTCCCTAGAACAACTGTTGAAGCAAAGGGACTAGAAATGGGCTTGATGTGCCCCAATGCCAAGAGTTAATGGATAGCCCTCTCTATCTCATCCCTGTAGGCCTTAGGATGCCTATAAGGAGTAGTGATCAGTGTTTGCACTCTACGCTCTAGCTCAATGGTGTGCTCAAATCCTCGGTTAGGTGGCTGGCCATGTGGTTTGTCTCCAAATACAACTGGGTATTTGTCAAGGATGGCCTGAATCTCCGGATGTGGTGGCTTGATCACACCCCCAGCCTCAGAAATCCTCAACCCCACAACCCACTCTATATCTGCATGCCTCAAGTCAGCGTCCATCCTGTGAGCAAAGACTGTCTGTGGTGGGTAGGAGTGCATGCCCCTCAGCAACACTGGTTTGCCATCAATATCCAAAAACTCCATCTCCAACTTCCTCTAGTAAGTGGTTGACTCTGCCAAGTGTGTAGAGCCACTAGACCCCCAACACTATGTTGGTGTCTGGAATGTCAACCACAAAGAAGTGGTTTGTCATGGAGTAATTCTGCATGGTCATAGTCAAAGCTGGGACATAGCGTGTGCACTTCATGATCCTGTCCCCTAGCACCAACAATGAAAATCCCTCAAACCCCCCTGTAGTGATGCCTCTCTTTCGCACCATCTAGGCATCAATAAAGTTGAGTGGCTCCACTGTCCACTAACACCAAGACACGCTACCCCTGCACTATCCCTCTGATCCTCATAGTCAAAAACTTTGGTACCCCATGGAGTGATGCGAGGACCCCTCCTGAAGGTGCGAATGCAGCTCCTTCTACTGCTGGTGCGGGTGGAGGTGGAGACCCTCCCTCCTGGGGTGTTGGGCTGTCATCTCCTCCTATCTTAAAGTATGTCTCCTCATCCTCATCACTATTTGAGAAGACCTCTATGTAGTGTGCCTTCCCTACTGCACACTTGTGGCCTGTTGCCCATGGCTTCTGGCATGTAAAGTAGAGCTTCTTCCTTCGAAGGTCCCTCTTGGTCTCATCATCTAGTTGCCCTCGTCCCTGGTTGCCTCTCGGGGGTGGAGCTCTCATGTCTCTTCGTCTCTATTGGAAGCCTGGTTTGCTTGGCAGTGGTGTTGTAGCCTTGGGTAGGGAATCCTGCAAGTCTCTAGCTTTGCACACTACGTCCTACAGTGCAGTGCATCTGTTGGACCTCATTAGGCCCCGTAATGGTTCTGCCAGTCCCTCTATGAACATGTAAATTCTCCTAGACTCAGATAGGTCTGGGACCATCACTGATAGCCTTAATAAATCCGAAATGTATACCTCCGCATTCCTGGTTCGTTTGAGCTAGGTTAGCTCCCCGAAATACTCTTCTGGGTCCTTCCTCTCGAACCTCTCTAGCACCCTCCTGGTGGCCTCATCATATGTTGTCAGCCATGCGTCACCTAGTGTGGTCAACCCATGAAATGACCAGTCATGAGCCTCTCCATCCAAGTGCAGCATAGCAATCTTGATTGCCTTTCCTTTAGTCATCTGGTTCAGCTGGAAGTAAACATCCAACTTCTCAACCTATGGCTTGGTTGAGCTCTTAGAGGAGTCATCAAAAGTTGGGAGAAACAGTGTCCCCATGGTACGCTGCAAGTCATTCCCCTGCGTGTAGCGTCCTCCACTCTGTCCTCTGGGTTTGTTACTGCCTTTCAGTTGGAAGAAGTCTTTAAAAGTAATGGCCCTCCCAAACTCCGAGCCATAAGATTGGTACTCTAAGAAGTACTCTCCACAATGAGCGTCCTCTTGCTACTGAGGTCGTCCTCCTTCTGAGGCTAGGAACGTAGGTATGGTAGATCATGGGGGTATATAAGGCAATGTAGGCATATTTGGTTTCAGTGATGCCTGGTGCTGTGAGGTGCTAGATCCTTCTCCCACCTAGAAATCCGCTTGGACTGCCTTCCCTTTGTTGCCATTATTGCTTCGGTGTCGCATCTCCTTAATGTTTTTGGAGAGATCCTGCACTGCCTTCAGCAAGAGGTGAGAAAATTCCTCCTCCTTGCTCCTCTTCTTGTCGACGTCCCCCATGCTTCTTTCTTCAGCGTCTGGTTCACTATTCACAGGGTCTGGAGTGATTTCGAGTTCCCTTTCTCTACTCCTGTACCTCTGTCTTCGGTAAGTAATGTTCTACTTGTCTTCTGGTGTCATAGACTGCGCTGTTCTACACAGTCTGAGCCAAGTCTATGAGCTTTGATACCACTGTAATATTCCTAATGGTAAATTACAGTAATAACAGGCATCAAAAGACATTAATCAAACAAAAAAAATAAACATGCCATTAAAACACAATTTGAGCCATAAAGTTGAGCTGAGCCATTTTATTAATTTGCTGGAAATGCGTACAATAGAGGTGCTGGAATGAAGGCACCTTGGATTGCTCAAGGCAAGCTGGAGATAAACTTTGAGACAAGCTAGAAATCACCCTCAGAAAGTACACTACGTGGCTGTAGCTCTACGTTGTCCTTGGCCATAAATGTTGTTGCTACTCCGGTTGATTTGTTGTTTGGGTCTGCAATACTGCTCAGAAAATTCTAGGCTTTTAACCAAGGACTCTGCTTAGAAAACCCACAATAAACTGCGAACGGTTTGTCAAATGCTCGACCTCGGAAATTGGCCCTCTCGGGCTTGCCTCACTGATCTACTGAGAAATTCGATCCTCTTGGAAATTCTGCTACGGAAGGCCACTGAAATGCCTGTCAAATCCATGTTAGGAAGCTCTAAGCCTCCCCACCAAGTCTCCTCCAAAATCTCCTCTCACTCCTCAAGCTCCCAGAGTGATCCCCTCACTGACTGCGCAACCTCTGCGCTGCTGTAGATGCCACTACGCTACTGAAGAGTTGATTGCGCTGTGGATGAAGTCTCTGTTGCTGGAAATATTCAACTAATGCAAGACACCTCCCTTGGGCTAGCACTTGAAGTTCATCGAAGCTGAGGCTGGGATCTCTACTCGAAGACACCTGGTGTGCTAAACAACACTTGCAAACTTGGATTCCTGCTCAAGCATGCTCTCTGTCAAAGAAAAATTCGAAATGGATGATTGAATGATCAAAATGAGGATGCATGCTTCCTTTTGTCCCAAGTTGCCCAGTGTTCCCTTGGTCACCAACTCATGACTGCGCTGCCTCCTCTTCGAGCCAATCACCGCGCTGTCACCATGTGTTGCACAGTCTCTACTCATTGGGCCATCGTTCTCCACTAGAGCCACACATTGTTCCTTAGGCTAATGTGTGCTTCCTATAGTCTATTAAGTTTTATTCATGGGTCCCCAAGCTCACATCCTTTTGGCCAAAACTTAAGCAAAATACAAAATTGACAAAATTGGAATTCTAATTAGCAGAACTGCTAATTAGGAAGATTACATGCTGACAATCCTGTGGAGAGGGGATAAGCTACCTCTTGCATGACCAGTTTATCAGTGGCATATCTCGGTAAAACATGTGGCGGCTCCTGCCTATTGAATACTCTGATCAAAGTGCCATCCAGTAAGGCAAACCAATCAACGATCTCTGATATCGCCTTGATAGCTGCTCATGACATGCAAGGTGGGTCCTCTTGAAAGATGACCCTGTAGAGTGGGATATTGAAGTGATCAGTAAGCTGCTCCATGACTCCGCGATGACTTCAATATGAGAGTAACTTGCAATGGATATGTCGGCAGTGTGTCTCGGTGTCCATGTCCAGTTCATGCTAGGGAGCTGGTTCTGCGCACAGATTGCATCCTGTAAGTATGCAAACATGTAGAAGCGTGCTTGCTTGCCCTTGGGTGGATTGCGAGCTTTTGTCGCATGGAATCTCAGCTGATGAGCCAATAGGTCTGACGAGTTGAACGACTTCCACTCGTTCACTACCTGGTCAGCAAGATAACCCACCCCTTAGGAAAGGTCTTTGTGTCTGACTGGCCATAAATCTTGCAAGCTAGTATGACTAGAAGCTAATAGGCTTTCCTGAGTGCTCTTGTTTTGTACATATGGGTGGCTGTCTGTCTAAAATTATTTGGCTCCTTCACATAGCTTTTGATGATATTTCTCGTGTTCGTGTAGCTATAAGTGGCATAGAACCCTAAGTCCATATTCTATTGTGAAACCAACTCCAAAAATAGAAGAAAAGAGATATCAACGCCTTAGAAATAAGCCACTTCGAGGGGGCAACCTCTAATACATTACATGAATGAACAATTCTTGGATGATACAAATGACAAAACCTCCTTTCTATATATAGGAGTCCATGGGGCCACAATGTAATCCTAGCCGACCTAACAATAATAATGTAAGGGCACAATAATAACAATATGGGGGTTACAAGGGTACAACAATAACAATAAGGGGGGCTACATTAACATAATAAGGGACTACACTATTGATATAGGGACTTAACATGGGGACTTAACATATTCTTCACAGGCTCAGGAAGAGGATACATTTGTTTGAAGTCTGCTGCCAGGAATGTAGCAAGCTTCTGCCCATTGGTGTTGTTCCATGTCATGGTTTGTACATTGATATTTGAGACATCCCAGCTGATGTGAAAATTTGTAATCTCGAATCCCTACTGTAGTAATTGATAGATTTCTCTTACTTGTTAATTACGAAACAATTTATTTACGGTGTTACACAATAAATATCGAAATAAAAGTCTACTGCAGCCTTCACAATATATAAAACTGTGAAAACAAATACTAAGCAAGTAGGAAATAAACACACACAATGAACACGGTTGTTTTTGGACAATGTCCTTGGAAAAACCCAATGCGGGAAAACCGATGCAACAACTAAGTGTTTTGTTATGAATATAATTCATAACAAATATAATAAATATAGTTATTAATAGTCAAATAAGGATTATGTAAGTAGTCATTAAGTTAGTGAAAGGGCATGTCTAAAAGACATGCCCATTCATGAAAGGCCACCTGCGTAGGTATATAAGCAGAACCTCATTGTAACATGTTATCATCACTTAGACATTTTATATATAATATATTATTATTACGAATACCTCTTGTGTATTTTACAATTAAGTCAACAAGCCTACAACTTTGTTGCTCCATTTGGTATCAGAGCGGAAATCTTCTCGCCTGGAAGAAAACACCTACGCTACTGCTACTGGCTGCCTTCAGCTGTTACATGCGGTGCCTTGAAATCGCTGCTACTTGATGTCTTCATCAATGTCGATGGCCGATTTCAACAAAAGGTTGATCAATCTTGAGAATGAGATCAATAATAATTCTGATGAATTCACTAAAAGATTAATCGATCTTGAGGATAAGTTTACAGGACATTCTGATGACATTAGAAAACTTCAAGACACGACAAATCAGATAGAAAGACAAATTTGGCAAAACCATAGCGAGTCCACAGACAATCATAACAAAGTAATGCAGAAGATAAATGCCATTTGGGACAAGATAAATCTGACACAAGAACCAATACTCCCGAATATTGGACATAATCAACAGAACAACTTAGCCGATTCAGCGAATTCAGGAGATAATCATGAAGAATCACTACATTTTGCAAAAGATCAAGCTATGAAAATTTCAGATTCAGATGAAGAAAAAGAAGAAAATGCTTTTGATGAAGAAACTGATATGAATACGAAATTTTTTGAAAATGATGAATGTAAAATTAATGACATGCCTGCACTGTTAAAGGATGGGAAAGAATCCTATGAAGAAGATTTAAAAAACGTTTTTGGTGTAGTTGGTGAAATTAAGGTTAAAGGTGATTATTGCGAGAATAAAATAACGTGTAATAACATGGAAGGAAGACGTATAATATTGGAATCATTACCCTTCAAACGTGATTCAAAAATAACGGATTTTATGCAATCATCATATTTCTTCGGAAAATTGGTATTGCAACTACTAGTATCTAAAAACTCTGTGTGGAATTTGGATGTGAGCAAGATTGAAAGAGCAATGATCCAGTTTGGTACAAAAGAAATTAACTTTACCACGTTTCGCTCTAAGAACAAGACGCATGTTTTTGTATCATCGGAGTTGCCTGCAGTAATTTACAGTGACAACTGTACATTGGCACATATGAATGTCCATTTCACAAAAGTTAGTCACATGTGTTCTTTCAATACAATTTCTTTTCCTAACACCGTTGTGATTGTAAAGGAAGAAAACCTAATTATTGGGTCAGGCTCCGATAAATGGTGGAGAATTAGTCATGCAAATTCGAATTATAACGTCTACGAAACATACCCTTTTCGATTTATAGTGCCTTCAAGTGTCACCGACAACGAGATTTTCCAGGCTGTAGAATTTCGTGCGCGTGGGAGATTGCCAGTTACAAAAATGGTGCCATCTTAAAAATGGAGCCGTGATGGCGCGGTCCTCGCAGCCTTATGTTGGTTTTATGCAGAACAGGAAGAGCATAGTTGATGAAAAGCTTGTTGCAGCATTTTGCAATGCTGAAAGGAATCCATGGAATGATACAAAGCTCGTATATATTGTCGATGCAAGGCCCAGAAGGAATGTAATATCCCCAACGGGAAATAGACAACAATACAAGCATACGACAATATAGGAAATGCCGAAAATAGAACATAAAGCAAATACACATAAAAATGCCGGAAATGCTAAGCCATTTTATTAATCTGAGAATATAATGAGATACAATGGATAATCAGAATAGATGCACCTATCCTTGCTCAAGGCAAGTGAAGAACCCTCTCAGAAAAATTTAAATGGGCTGCGGCAGAAATTGCATCAGTTTGCTAAAGGAAAAGCTAGTGGCTGTTCTTTCTTTGGAATGAAGCGAAGCTAGGGAAATTTGATCCCTTGCTTAGGTTGCTTAGGAATGAAATTTGAAAATTGGCGAACCACACAGACTCCACCACCCGGACAAAACCCAGAAACCATATACAAAATGGACCACCTCCGAAAATCACCCCCAGAAACCCTCCTCCTAGAAAAACGTTGTCCCTCCAAGAACTGCGCAGACACCAACTGAAATAGACTGAAATGGGGCCACAACTCCTCAGGAAACTCACCAAATGATAAACACTGAACCTCCACATCGGAATAGGCCTGAATCTCCTGCAGAAATCTCTACCACTGAACAGCTCCAACTCAAACTGCGTCCTCCCTCCAAGGACTGCGCAGTCACCCAATGAAGCTCAGCTTCTCAGCAAAACTCCCAACAAAACACACCGGTCCTCACACTAAAAGGCGAAGATAAAAGATGCCAGAAGCCGGTGTTGGGGAAGTCCCTCGGGGCCAAGGGTGAGATCTCCGACCGGAGACACTCAATCGCACTAAACAGTGCTGCAGACCGACTAAACAGCGAGCGTGCTCAAGTAAACAGAAGTCTAGCTCAATATCATCAACAATATCAATAATGCCCAAATGAGATAGCTCTCCCTCCTTTTATAACGCCGGCCCTCCTCAAAACCCTACGTGGTCCCTCTCTCTCCCACGTGCTCCTCATGGGCCTGCGCAGAAGCTTCTATAGGCTACGTGAGCCTCCCCTCATACGTGGTGTGGACCCCCAAGGCTCCCCCTCAAGTTATAACGTTGCATCTACTAGGGAAACACTTTATTTTATTTAAGTGAGTTAGCCCCCCTTTTCTCACTTTTATTTATTAATTAACTATAGGCGGCAAAACTATACAAAAATCAAATATTCCAATTAGCGGTGCTAATTAGGAATATTACAGTCTCCCCCGGCAAAACGTTGCTTGTCCTCAAGCAACTGAAGTGATGGATGCTGTAAAATCTGCTTACTCTCCCAAGTGGCATCCTCATCCGGCAAAAATTGCTTGTCCTCAAGCAACGCTTGAACAAGCCTACCCTTTAGTTGATGCTCCCCACTGACACTGCAAAATGTGCCTGGATCCCACTGAAACCTCCCTGCCTCCTGCATCACCCTGATACGGAGGGATATCTCAATGCCAAGATCCCAAACTGGCCTCTCACAGTACCAGTCGACCAATAATTCCCCCGGATCCCATCGCCACCATGGCCAATAATCGCTTCCCAGTCCACCGGCTCGGACCATGCTGCCTTTCTGGCTATGACTAATTCTCTAAGAGGTGAGGACCACCAATAAGCATCAATGCTCCTGGGCTCCTGCTGCGTTGTACCTGTAGCTACATATGCTACCCCTCCAACTGCATACCAACTCATCACCTCTCTCCAATCCACGTCATGACTCAATCCCATGCTGATCACACTCTCTGAGAGTGGGAAGGAGTCCTGAAGTAACGGATGACCAGGCCCTCCTGTAGGCGGGATACGTAACATGTGCTATGTCCATGGGCCCCTGCTCCGTTGTGCTCCCTCCGAAGAATACAATAACATCAAGAGGGTACCAACTCATGATCTCCTGCCAGTCCGTCATGGAAGAAAAATTTGATGTAGCGATAACAACTGCATATGGAACATGCCTGGAAGGTTGCCGCCACCCCGTAATCATCTCCCACTGCCAAACTATCACATCTACCTCCAACATCTCTAGAGGATATGGATCTGAAGCTGCTGTCACGGTACTCGGTGTCGTGCATCTGACTGCTCCACCTCAAAGGATGACCCCAATGCTAGCCACATATCCATCATAGGCTCAATGTGGGCACCCATCTGGACCTCACCCAAGGGGATGTCATGCCTGATGTCCATAGTATCCTCCCCTGCTGACTCAGGCTCCCTCACGTGCTGCTCTAGTTGAAGCGTCACAAGTGACTCATCACCCAGAGTATCTCCTATACAGTCCTGTTTGCTCACCTGCCTGCTTTATGTCTGGTGCGATCTGTTATTCATCATACTGCACTTGAGCGCTCTTCTCCACGAAGCGACCTCAACTGATCCTATGGACTCATATGAAAAAGAGTCCTCACCCTGGCATATAGAAGGAATGCCCTCTTGTTTTACCTCGGCCACCTCATCTGCATTGAATATGCCATCCACCCTCTCGATGAAGTGTCGATACAACGTCTGGAGTCCAGACGCATGCTGGGATGTTACCTCTGCTGAACCCAGTATCCTCTGCTCATGCATGATCTCAACATGCCCTGAGGGAAAAATGATGCATGTCTCCCTCATGACCTGCTCCCCAAGCGTAGGCTCAGCGATGACTAATGTGCCACCTCTGGAGAGGATCATCTCATCCCCTAAACTATGGCTGTCAACTAGGCCACCGACCCAGTGCCACTACCGAGAAGTCTCTCTCCTAGTGTGCTGAGTGTCATCCAAATATCTTGGGTATGCCTCGCATACCTCGCTGCTCATGCCCAAAGTGCCAAAGGACAACAACAAAATCGGTTGTGCCCATGAGTGATGTAGAAGAGGGTCAAGTGCGTGAGTCCCCATAGATACCGTCAAGTATCGCTCATCTGTCTCCCCATCGATCCTGGGTGAAATACCCCCAAAGGTAAGCCCGGTGTCCTGTGCCTTGAGTCTCCCTGGATGCAATACTCTAAGGCCCCTTCTTGTCTTGTGGCCGTACGCCCTCGCAAAGCCACAGGTCATCCATGTACTCCTTAACATGCCCTTTGCACACTATGACATACCCACCCAGATATTTGTTGGATACCCCATGCTACTGCTGTACCACCCTGTACCGTCTCGTGCCCTGACTGTGTCCAGGAATCTGTCACTCCCCGCGCGCTCTCAATGCGATGTAGGGCACTCCTACTCCACAATGCAGTCCCACACACCACGGTACACCACCATGTAGCTCCATGTCCACCAGTAGTCCACTGATCACTGCTAGAGGCTCCCACACATCCATGGATGTGATGTCCTAGAGCTGTGCCTCTACCTATCGGACTACCACCAATCGGTATCGTCATGTCCACCATCGCATCACTATACCCGCCGACCAATGGATCATCACTGCAAATCCTCCTCGATGGGTCCGAGAAGTGAATCTCCCTATGGGTCAGTAGTGTTACCACCAGCACCCTTTCGGCTCATTTGCGTCTCTGTGCCCCACACAAAGGTGAAGAATCCTTGGCCCCATACAAAGGTGCCATTTGGTGGCTGCCAATGCGGTTTCTCGACAGCTCTGCCAAGGTGTGCGACAACCACCCGGGTGATCCGTGTATGAATGTCATTCCAAGACAACCCTAGAGAGTGTAGCTCCAAAAAGCGGTTGTACTGGAGCGGCCGAAAGCGCATGCTCTGCTACTAGGCTATTGTACTCTCAAAGACATGGTCGAAGTGAGCACTGCCCCCAGGAAACGATAGGTGATCACACGGATCCCGATGCCAATCTGGGGTTCTGTATTCCCCATGCTGAAAATCTGTTTGAGCTACCTCGCGGATCCATCACCATCTCCATAGTCCGCTCCACCGAGTACCAACTCAAAATCTCTCTCCATCCAACCTCAACATGTGGATGTTGTACCCTGTGCAACTCTGATCGGCTCATACCGCTAGCCAAGTCAACAAATGAGATCTGACTAGGTGGCTCTGCCTCTCTCTCTCCAACGAAAAGAGATGACCCAACAACACTGCTAGTCCCATCCATGTGTGCCTGAAGGGGAATGATCTTACGCTCCAAAGTGCCCTCTGATTGTACCATCAGGGAATCCAGTCGTTCCCCAATGCGGACCAACTTGGCCGCCGACTTGGCACAAGTCACTCTCATACCCTCCAGCTCCTGGTCCTGCAACAAAATGGCCTCCGTGCGCGTGGCCTTCTCTCTCAAAACGCGAAGGTCCGTCCGAAGCCGATGATACCGCTGTCTGCGACCATCATCCAATACCTCTGTACCTGCTAGTGCCTCATCGAAGGTAGATACATCTCCTGACACTGCACCCATCTGTGTGCTGCTACCACCCGAAGACTCGGACGCGACTCCGGTCATCACCTCAATGGATGGCTCTACTGGGGTAGGCTCTACCTTCTCCACTACCACATCAACCGACACGGCCGAGGAGGTCTCCAATGAGGGTGAATCCTGTGTCACACTAGGTGTAACCTCGGACTCCCTACAACCCTGTGTTCCCTCATCCTCCAAGTGCAAGGTAACCATTTTAACGGTTTCCCTCTCCGATACTCGGTCAAGCTGGAAAGAGGTATCCAACTTGTCCACCCAAGCTTTTCCTGAGCGCCTAGATGACCCGTCAAATGTCGGTAGATGGAATCTGTCCACTGTGCGCTGTAAGCCCCCATCATGTGAGTGCCTGTTCCCTCTGTGAAAGTTGTGAGGTTTACTATCACGCTGGAGCTGAACAAAGTCTCTGAATGAGAGAGCCTCCATGAACTCCTGCCCGTATGCCTGGTACTCTGCAAAATAGTCACCCATGTGGCCCGGCTCCTGCTCTCGCTGTGCTCCTGCCCCTATGTCTTCATCCAGAAAAGTGGGCATGGTAGGACGTGTGGGTGTATGTGATGCCATATGCTGAGTGGCATCATGCTCCGGCAAATGGTGGGATGTGCCTGATCCCTCACCAATCTGAAAACCCCTTGGGGTTTCCCACTGCCTAACCTCCAGCGCAGTGAGTCTCTGTGACATATCCTGCATGTTTTGGAGCGCCTCTCTAAATCTCCTCTCATCATCATCACCTGCCATCGGCTCTTTCTTCTATGTGTCTACAGGCTCCTCAGAAACTGCACGGCTGCTGCAAAACCATACTGCTGCTTAACTTCGACCTTCGATTTACCCACTAAAATCTACTCAGAAAATTCCAGGAATTTGGGGAGGTGATCCTTGCCCAAAACCCAGAAAAACCCAGAAAACGTTTCTTCTAATTCCAACCTTCAAAATTTGACCCTTTATATTTTGGCCCTTTTTCCAGTTTCGTTTTTGGTACTGCAACTGCTATTGCTCTCCAAAATTCCAGCAAACCTCTGTATGATCTCTTTCCCAATGTCATAGACCACACGCTGAGCCAGAATTATGCTCTGATACCACGTTGGTCCAGCCACTACACCAAAAGCTCGAACTGTTAGTGAGGGCGGCATCCCAGGGTGTTAAGGGTGGGGTCTTAAGGCCCACCAGAGCATCTCGGGACGGGGACCCTCGCGCAGTCCCCCAATTACGTAGACCCCGGCAGCGTGTCAGGGCCCACCGGACCCTCAACAGGGAGGCTGCCCTAAACAGGGATATTACAAGGAATGTCTTGGCTAATGGTGTCATGGGCGGCGGATCGGAGTCCTTTGCCTACTATTCTTCGGTCACAGTTGTGTCTTTAGGAATTGAGAATGTCCATGGCGTGAAAGATAGTTTTTCTCGGCTCAGGGACTTCTTGGACAAGAACGGTGTTGCTCCTTCAGATGGGTTATCGTGGTTCACGAGGAAGCTTCGACAGAATTGGGGAGGCGGTAATGTTTTTGCTGCAGCTTTTGGAGATAATGGTTGGGTAATGCATATTCACGGTATCTTGGCTGGTTCTTCTTGGATTGCTGCACGAATTGCTCTTCAAGGTGCTTCGGTGCTCGTTCATTGCAATGATGGTTGGGATAGAACTACGCAGGTGGTTTCTACTTGATCCTTACTACTGGACTTTTGCGGGGTTCCAAGCACTTATTGAAAAGGACTGGCTTGCATTTGGGCACCCATTTGCAGATCGACTAGGGATCCCAACATTGAATATGTCTCGTGCTGCAAAGTCATATTTTGCCAATAGTAATCCAATTTATAGCCCCATTTTTTTACAGTGGGTCGATTGCGTGGCGCAGTTACTAAGCATGTACCCGCGCGCTTTTGAATTCTCTTCGGCTTATTTAGTTGAAATTGTGGATTGCGTCGTTTCTGGTTGGTTCGGTAACTTTTTCTGCAACTCTGAAAAGGAGAGGAAACAGGCTGGGCTTCCAGATTCTTCTGGGTGCATGTGGGTTTATTTGGCACAACTTCGGAATTCCTTTGTTGAAAATGATATTCATGAGCACTTTTACATTTTCTATAATCCCGATGAATATCCTAGAGCTCTCTTGCATCCAGTAGCAGGGTTGGCACCGACTCTCTGGTCTTGCTTCCAATTATGGTGGGTTGCTCCATTGGAATCACGGTCTGGTTCAGAGCTTCAACAACATTTAATAAAGCTTCAGAAAGCAAAAGAGATTGCAGAAGAGAAATTGAAATCACTTACTGAGAATCTAGTATCTGAAAAGAATGTCTGTCGTTCCGCGGTTGCGGTGGCTACAAGTGGTTGGCGGGAAAGAGTCGCTATTAAGCAAGCATTGAAGTCACTCCACTGCATAGTTAAATTTTCTGGGTGCCATGAAAGTATTTATAGAGACATTGAAAGCGCAGAAGATGTAGAGGAAAAAAATAATGCACATTTCACAAATGGAATTATCGTTATTGCCCGGATGCTTGCGTCTCTAGAGAAGGACACAACCTTATGAATCTAAAGAAGGTTTAATAATTAAGTTCTTTATAAAATTATTAAAGTTACTTTATAAATTTATAAAGTTGCTTTATTAAAAAAAATTATAAAGTTACTTACTAACAAATAAATAAATAAAGTTGATATATTATAGGTTGGGAGTGTCATATTAAAGGTTGGGCAAGACATTAAAAGTTTGGTTTGAATACATATAGTAAAGTTATATTATATATTAATTTAATTAATTAGATTAATAAAATTATAATTAATTAAATTATAAAAAAAAATGGGTTTCCAAAGGAGTATGACAACAAATTATATATGTTGAGGTGACAAACTTGAATAAAATAAAATTGTGACCCGTTACACTTATAAAAAAAATGACAAAAGCAAATGAAGAAAATGGTGCGTGATTGAACTGAAGAAAGTGTCAACTATAAGCTTTGAGGACAAAGCTTTTGAAGGATGGGGCAATGTTATGAATATAATTCATAATAAATATAATAAATATAGCTATTAATAGTCAAATAAGGATTATGTAAGTAGTCATTAAGTTAGTGAAAGGGCATGTCTAAAAGACATGTCCATTCATGAAAGGCCACCTACGTAGGTATATAAGCAGGGCCTCATTGTAACATTTTATCTTCTCTTATACATTTTATATATAATAAATTATTATTACAATACCTCTTGTGTATTTTACAATTAAAGTCAACAAGCCTACAGCTTTGTTGCCTCATTTTTTAATTACTATGCAGTAGTTTCTGAATGCAATTCTTTGGATTCCCAGATTGGCAATCCAATACAGAGAATGAACTGGCAAAAGGATAGTGAGAAATTATCTCACACTGTCACTGGTGATCTGACATTGATCCAACCTCTAAATGGCTATCCCCACACTGCCTCTGCGTTGGCTTTGTGTCACAGTTCCTAGGGACTGCGTCACCCCTCTAGCTGATTGATCTATTGATTGGATGCTTAGATCTCTGGCCCTCCAGTCTCACACGTCGACTCCCAACACTAGAGTTGGACTGCTCCTTAGAAAAATTGCGGATCTCCTCAGAGTCTCTGTGTTGCCCAGTGTGGCACTACGCAGCCTCTCTGAACCTCTCTCTGCCTCCTCTGCCTTGCACTCTCCGGATCTGGAAAAACCTTCCACCGACAAACTATCCCTGCCCCTCACTACAAGAAATCAACTCGATCTCTCTCCGGCAACCACTGCGCTGCTCTCTCGAGAATTCCATCTCTATATATCTCACTCAATGTGTTTTCCAAATGCCCATCAAGCTTCTTATAATCTCTCATTGACATATAACTGTCCAAGATTAAAACGCAATCAAAGTCTAAGATTAAATGGGAGTTGATCCATGTCTTTATCTAGAAGATTCACACCTGATCTAATTAGTACACTTTAATTAATCAGATTTCCTAAGTTTAGACCATGGTTACTTGGGAGCGGAGGCAAAAGCAGGGAGCAGGAGCGGGAGCACCATTTTCAAAAGCTCTTGGTCCGGAGCGTTTCGGGGAGCGTTTTTTTAAAATATATATATATATATATATATATATATATATATATATATATTTCTATATTTTTTATATTTTGATGCATATATGTCAACAAAAGCATGTCGTATGATGAATTAGACATAAAAAAAATAAAAACATACATTGAACCATATAACATCAATCATCTAGAAGTTATAATCTTCATCAACCATGCCCACAAGTTGGAAACATACAACATATTGACTCTTGAGTTTCACGAATCATCAATCTTAAGGTTTCAAGCTTTCAAAATTCAATATATAACATTTATCATCATTGATTCATTGATTTCAAATTTCAATATATAACATTTATCATCATTGATTCATTGATTTGAAAATTCAATATATAACATTTATCATCATTGATATATAACATTCATCATCATTGATTCATTGATTTCAAATTTCAATATATAACATTTATCGTCATTGATATATATCATTTATCATCATTGATTCATTGATCACCATATAACTTTCATGAAGCATCATATTCATAATTCATAATGACTTATAAACTTATAAATGCCAACTTCAAAGTTTCACCTTTCAAATTCAAACTTCAAACTTAAATTGTCATATATTGTTTACAAAAATTATCATAATAAATATGAAAGAGTCAAGTTTCAACTGTTCAACAGTTATAAAAGTTAAAAACTACTAGAAAATAGAAAAAACTAGTAAACTGTAAAACTATTTTATCTATTGGCTGGCCCCTTGCCACGCCCACGAGAAATGTCTAATTTGTGAGAACCAGGAGGCAATGGTGGTCTTCTAGTACTCTCAGGAGTACCACGACCATAACTAGAAGGCGGAGGGCAACGTGAGGATGTAGGTGGAGGTTGAATCTGCAAAGGAACAATAGCTAGAAATCGAACATTGGCACTGGCACCCGCACTGCTATTGGATGGTGGGACTGGCCCTGGATGTGGCGGTGGCATGGCTACTGTTGCTTCATCATCATCTCTCAAAAGTTCTGCTTCCAATTCTTCCATATGTACAGTGTCGTCCTCTGGGTTGTTGTCCCAAACTTTATATGATTGATCCTCATAAGCCCGATCACAATAATGACTCAACAACCTCAAGTTGTAATGCACATAAACCAAGCTTTCTGCTCGGTTTTCATTCAGCCTGTTTCTTCTCACATTATGTATGAACTTTGAAGCTGTAGGTGCTCCAACACTTCTCTATAGAAGTATTTACAACTTGTGAGAGAACTTTTTTTGCCAACTTTGGCAAATTCCCATGCCGCCATATGCTTCCTACCATGTGAGAGCATCAAATCTATCTCTCTCTTCCATTGCATGGAAAGAACCAAAGTTACCAGTGCAAGTGAAGTATCTGCCTAATTCAAGGCGCAATCTAGCACACTCCTCCCTGTCAGGGACCAACTTGTTTAATGCTTTCATGTATCCCTCTTGTACCTTTGGATTTGTGTGAGGTTTGATCCTAACCCACCTCCAGGTGTAGTTGGCCCAACCAAGATGGAGAGTAGTATTTTGGCATAAGGATATATGCCAAGGCATGTAGTGGAACATTAAGTTTACTCCACCGTGCACACACACAGTCGTGAATCATTGCATACAAGTTGGGATCATTTTCCTTAACAACATCTTTTATTTGCCCCAACATGCTATCCATCTGCTCATACACCTCCCCAATCACTGGTTTATCTGTATCTAAAAAGCGAATCATGTGATAAATGGGCTTGGTGAAATTCAAAATTTCCCTCACACGTGCCCAAAACAAAGGATCAAGAGCGGTCTCTTCCACCTGTTCAAAACCTTGCCTGTCAACTATTGTTGCTGCCCTGTCCTTTAATACCTGCTAGTGTGGACTTGATACCATGGCTGCCAATGACTCTCTTACCTTCAAAAGGCACCTGAAGGTGAGGTAATAGCTAGCAAATATAGTCTTTGCTATCTTCAACAACTCCAATTTTGAGTGAGTACGGAAAAGCCCATGGGTATTGCTATTATTTGTAATAAATTTTATCATTTTTTTACCTCTCTTGTACAAATTACCAAGCCATTTGTATTGAGGTTTTTTGTTTTTATTATATCATGCATCAAAAGGTTCATTGTGTGAACCAAACACCCAGACCAAAATATGTTGAGGTGTTTATCCTCAATAATTGCTCCCGCTGGCTTACAATTAGCAGCATTATCAGTGATGACTTGGACGACATTGTATGGCCCAATACTTTCAATTGTTTCAAGTAATGGTTTTTCAATGTTAATGCCGATCTTGAATTTGTCTGAATAATCATATGCTAAAAGGAATATTGCACCACTAACAGACACAACCAGAACACTTATCATTGGCTTTCCTTTTACATTTGTCCATCCATCAGATACAATGGACACCCCATGCTCATTCCAAGAACTTGTCATTCTATTCAAAGAATGACTTATTTTAGCTTTTTCATGATCAAGTCCCACAGTTCTGGCCTTGTCATACCCAGGGCTCCTGTATCCTTTGGGGGCATCATTAATGGCAGAAACCATTTCATGCCAATAAGGTGAGCGAAGAACATTGAATGGCACTCCACATGCATATAGAAACCGGAAAATTTTTGAATCCACATCATTCCTACACCCTTCGTCAAGGAAATCAGATATGGTTCTACGCCTTAAGGAGATGTTTGGTCCAGGTGTGCCTCCATATCCACTGCCATGGGTGGAAGTTGATGGACTTCTTTGTCCATGATGTGATGGACTTTATGGTGCATAAGAATCAATGAAACCCCTAGATATTTTAGATCTCTGTAGGGCAGCCTCCTCTTCCTTTCTATATTTCTCTCTCTTCGTTGCTGGCACACTTACACAAATTTTGATTCCTAGATTTTTCTCTCCATCCCTGGGCATTTTCCCACAAAGGTGCCTTCTGGCACGAGTGTATGAACCTGTGTATTCTTTATTGCAATGAGGGCAAAGAAATTTAGTGGTTCCACCACCTTTCCCTCCTTCCTGCCTCTGAACATATTTCCACAATGGTGTTTGACTTTGGTGTTGTTTAGTTGGTGTCTCTGTGGCCTCATGTTCTCCACTCTCCCCTTCCTCTTCAGCATACTCCTCTTCAGGATTTTCATCAAATCCACTATAACCGACTTCTTCATCCTCCTCTTCTCTAATGGGCCTCTTTCTTCTACTCTCCAACACCATTATTACAAAGAAAGGAACCAACATGAAGAAAATCCCTAGCCATATAGCCATGATGTTTCAAGTTTCAAGTTTCTAGCTTGCAAAAAAAATGGAGGAATGCCAAATGAGAATAGGAAATGCAACATAGAAAAAAAAGAATTCAATTTTTCACTTTTCAATACACTAAAATGCATCATTGAGAAAAAAATTCAAGTTTTCATTTTTGAACAACTTAAAAATGCAATATAGAAAATTAAAAACTAGATTAGAAGTCCTATCTATTTGTCCTGACTCCTGACTCCTTCAATCCTCCTCTTGCTCTCTTGCAACTTGCTCCTTGCTCTCTCCTTCTCTCCTTGCTCTCTCCTTGGCACTTCCGCTCTCCAAACTCTCAAGCTCTCTTGCTTTCAAACTCTTAAGCTCGAGCTCTCAAACTAAAACAATAACAAACAAATGAGGAGGGTGGGCTTTTATTTACCCAACCCCAATCCCTCCCTCCCAAAAAAAATTCCAAAATTCGCCGTCCGGATTTTTTTTACGCACTAGGGAGCGTTTTTTTTGCCGGGAAGTGTTCGGGAGCGAACGCTCCCCGACCGCTCCCTGCATTTAAAAAATGCTCCCGAATCAGTTTTTTAATGGAGGGAGCACTTGGGGAGTGTTTGCTCCCAAGCGCTCCCTGAAATGCTCCCAAAAAAACAGGGAACGTTTATTCAGGCTCGGAAGCGCGCTCCTGAATGGAGCGCGTTTTGGGAGCGGGATTGGGGGGGGGGGGAGAGACGATTCCCAACAACCTTTGTTTAGACTTAGGAATACATTAAAAGTGACTAATTATTTTAATTAAATCCTCTCCAGGTGCAATTTCCCAAAACACTTTTTGGGTATTGTGAAATGCAAGTGTCGTAGCCTCTTTGCAAAATCTTGAGGCTAGAGAACATCTCATGCTACAAAAATCAACACTCCCTCTTAGCGAGGAATGTGCTCAAGTGCTACAACCTCTTGAAAAAACATTATGACTTTTGCACCATCCCAGCTGCGTCGCTGATGTCTGGCTATTGCTTCCCATCAACTACTGCGTAGCTCTCTTTGCGCTGAATCTGTGCTGCTGCTGACTTTGCATGTTGCTGTCAACAACTGCATCTGCACTGCAACTTTGTTGCTGTTGTCACTGCAACATCCACAACTCCCTCTCATCTGCTGTTGCTGCAATTGAGAGATGTCCATCAACTAAACCAACTATGTTCAGAATGATGCATCTGTCCACCGAGTTATGACTGTTGCTAGCCTCTGCACTGTGACTGAAGCCTCTGTGCTGTTGCTGAGTTTGCACTGTGCCAACTGCACTGCTGTCAACTCTACTCTGCGCTGCTCAACTCCTAATGCTGCTAACCACTGCATCTGTCACTCTAGCACCTGACTGCACCAACTGACACTAGTCCATCCTGCTATTGCTGTTATGGGCTCCCGTAGTAAGGTGATGATCCCATAGGTGGACTCCTCAAGGATCCTACCCATCTTGTAGCACTCTGGAGCTACAAAACCAAATCACCTCAATTTGTAGGGAGGCTTAGGCACATGTATTTCAAAGAACCCAGAAAGGATTTTTGAAAATTCAACTCAGATAATGTTTTATGGAAATAAACATTATTTTTAATGGGACCCTAAGTCTAAACTTAAGAAATTAAAATAATTAATGGATATTAATTAAAACAGAGTGTGAATCTTCTAGAAAAGTCAGAGATCAAGTCAAGTTAATCTTAGTCGTTGATTAACGATTTAATCCCGGTCATTGAAATCTCAACGAGAAGATTATAAGGACTTGATGGATCATTTGGAAGATACACTGGGAGAAAAAATCTGGAGATCGAAATTATTTAGTGAGCAATGCTCAAGGAGAAAATCAACTGAGAAGATCTCTGCAGAGAGGGGCAGAGATAATTTTCTGGTTGGAGAGTTTCCTGAGTCGGGAATACACTACAGTGAAAGATAGAGAGTAGTACGTAGAGAGGCAGCATAGCAGCTACGCAGAGCCAGCAGAGGCAACGCAATAGCTTTGAGGAATTCTGTGATTCAGCTGAGGATCCGTCAGATCCAATGCTAGAGAGTCAGGGTGTGAGACCGAGAGAGGCTAGAGGGTTAGATCCAGCCAGCATAGGAGCCAACCATCAACAATTACGTAGTCACCACGCAGAGTGATGCAGAGGCAATGTAGGGCTTGCCAGTTCGGGGTTTGGGCTTCTAGTGTCAGTGTGAGGTAATGTCACTAGCTATTTGTCAGTTAGATTCTCTGTGAGGATTGCCAAGAAGGCATCCCAAATTGTATTCAAAATTACTGCATAATAAATAAACCTCAGCTGCTGCACCGATTTTCCTGCATTGGGTTTTTCCGGGGACATTGGTCCCAAAACAACAGTGTCATGTGTCTATGATTTATTAATTGCTCAGATCTTGTTTCGCACATTTATTTTCCACAATTAATTTGTGAAGGCTATAGTGTATGGGTTTCAGTATTTACCGTAGAAAACAATAAATAACTTGTTCAAGTAATTAACAAGTAGAAGATTTCTCATCAATTGTTGCAGTAGGATTCCGGATCTAGGAATTTTCACACTGATTGGCTCTACGCACTCCTTGTTGGAGTAAGTAGATCTGCTCCTGGCTACTGCTGCTCTGCAGCGAGAAATCAAATTCCTTGGCTAGGAATTCTTTGAGGAAGAAATTCCCTCATTATGTGCTCTTCTTTCCTCTTCTGACGCTTTTCTGTCCCAACAACTGCTGCAGAAAACTGCATCCCAGCTGAAGATCTTCTCCGCGCTGAAGTAGATGCCCTGCTCCCTCTGCCTCTGACAATATCTCGATCCAGAAAATTTACTTTCTGTCGACTCACTCATAGAAGTAATTTTCGACAAAAATCAGCCTTCCCGGCCAATGGACTGTGCAACCACTCTGGGGTTTGATCTGCTGCCTACGCAGTGTTTTCAAACTCCGTCTTCTGCTCAGCCCTGGGCTCTTCCTTCTTTACTTACGCTCTGATACCTAGTGGAAATTTGTAATCCCGATTCCCTACTGTAGTAACTGATAGATTTCTCCTACTTGTTAATTACAGAACAAGTTATTTACGGTGTTACACAAAAAATATCAAACTAAAAATCTATCACAAGCTTCACAATATATAAAATTGCGGAAACAAATACTATGCAAGCATGAAATAAACACACACAATGAACACCGTTGTTTTTGGACAATGTCACCGAAAAAACCCAATGTGAGAAAACTGGTGCAGCAGCTGAGGGTTTTAATTATTATGCAATAGTTTTTTAATACAAGTCTTTGGATGCCCATACTGGCAATCTGATACAGAGAATGAATTGGCAAAAAGATAGTGAGAAATTATCTCACACTATCACTGGCGATCCGACATTGATCCAACCTCTGAATGGCTAGCCCCATGTTGCCTCTGTGCAGTCACTACGCTGGCTTTGCGTCACAGCCATAAGCGCATTCCCAACAGTCAGTGTCAAAGCTTGTGGCTTGAGACTGCGCAATGTACAGTTCAACCTAGGCAGTGAGGCAGAAGAGACTGCACATTGCGTAGTCTGTGTCCAAGATTGCTAGCTGAGGCTTGGCATTGCGCAATACGCAGTGAGGCCAGATACAAGTGTGCATTGCGTAGTTCCAGAGGGCAAGGTTGAAGCTTGAGCTCCTAGATTGCGTAATGCCCAGCTGGGCAAAGTGAGTTATGGCCAAGGGAAAGGCAGATTTGCCCAAGGGAGGTGTGAAAAACGAGTAGATATGAGAGGTGGTGAATACATGAGTGCATATATGGCTAAGTGTTGATGAAACAAGACAAAACAAGTGCAAAACTGAACTAACAACAAGTTAACGAGATTAGTGAGGAGAGTTGCCGTAATGGCGACCATCGTTGAAAAAATGCAGAAATCGATGTGACACTTGTGAAAGGCAAACGAAAGCTTAAAACAACACTTCTACAAGCTAAAACATGTTAAAATGGCAACATGCATGGAAATAAACAAGCAAAACAACACTCGTGCAAGCCAAATGACAAAAAGCGATAGAAAAAGCGACTAAAATCGATAAATGCAAAACTCACCCGGCAAAGTGACGACGATCGTGCCGAAGGTTCCTTGATCTCCTCGGGAATGCTAGAGCTCCAAGATTGAACGTGAGAATGAGATCTAGGGCAGTCGATTGAATAGATTTTAGAAATTAGGGTTTATGACGCGCATGCCGCAAATCAAGGGAGTAGCGACACTTGGTGACAGTTTCCAAAAATAACAAGTGTGCCTCCTTCAGGTTACTAAAAATAGATCCCTAGATTTTAGGGATGCTTTTTTTCTTTTTCTGGGAAAACTTGCCATGCACCTCACTGGGAAGGATTGTGCAGTTCCAGGGAACTGGCAGCTCCTGACTCAGTGCACTCCGCAATTTTTGAGCTCAGTGAGACATTGCGGAGTTTTTGAGCTTAATGCTAGGTTGCCTGTCATGATTGTGCAATTCTCGAGCTCAAGACTAGGCTGGCTGTCATGATTACGCAATTCTGATCATCAACGATAACACTGGCTTCATGAATTGTGCAGTTTTTGGAGGCAAGCCGAGAATTGATGTGCAAGACTTAGGCAGGAGGTCAGCGTATGCCTTAGAAGAATTTTCTAAGTGGAAAGTTGTTGGAAATACTGAGAGGGGGGTGAATCAATATTTCTTTTCAATTGTTAATTTTACTAGTTAGATCACTTATATTTAGAACACAAAGTGAACAATGATGGAATAGATACTTATATTAATTTCTTCTTTACAATAAGTAAAGTACAATAATGATATAGGGCTCCAACCCTAGATGAAGACTCCAATCTTCCAGGCTCCAACTTATATTGTGCCAAGCACCAACTTGGTCTTTCCAAGGCTCCAACCTTGTCAATTTGAGGCACCAACCTCTAGGGCTCCAACCCTATCTTCCAAGGCACCGACCTTGTCTCTATGAGGCTCTGACCTCTTGGGCTCCAACCCTCGACTTCATTTCGACAAAATATGTTTGGTTATTCTTCACGGCTCCCAAAATCTTCTTCAACGAGCCCTGTCACACTTATTCTCCATGTCACATCATCAATGACAACCTTTTCTTCTTAGAAGGTGTCACCACTGCTCTTCATCGTACCCAAACAATTTCTCCAAGTTACCTCATGATGACATCAACAATGCATCATGATCTTCAATGTTATTTCCAAGATCACTTAAGGCTTCTCAACAAAATACCTTCAATCTTCTTCAAAATCACTGCTCCTTCAAGAGTACTTCAATATATATGGTTCAGATTGTCTCCAAGATGTTTTCAAAAATATCCCCAAGGAAGCTTGAGTTCTTCAACAATGCTTCATCAGAATGCTTACAGGGACTAGTTGCAATAGATCCTAGGTATCCATTTTCCAATGGTAATTCAATTAAGTTTCCAAGATCTAGCACAAGTCCTTAACTCAATACAAGGGTTGTCTTCAAGAACTGGTGTAGAGGATGTCCTCAATATTCTACAAATTCCTTCAACAAGAAATGCTTCAAGGATATGTTGACTATCTGCTATCTAGAGACTTGTTGCTCAACCAAGGTCCTCAACTGCAACTGCAAAAGGTATTCTTCACAATGCTCAAAAGGTCAACTTTAATGACATTGAAGGTGTATTCAAATCTATCTCAAGACTCCCAAAATACTTTCCTCAAAGCATTGTTACTTCGTTTCTTAAGACTTAAGATATGTATAGCAACCCAAACTTAGCCTAAGTCAATTATTGATGTGTCCACCTGAGCTTATCCCAGCCTCTGAAATAGGTGACCAGGACTGTCTGAAGCTTGCAGCTTCTCCACAAATGAAACTGAGGTGAGGTTAAGTGATGAATGTCTTCAATCCAAGGTGGCTGCCACAAGTTTGAATCCTTTGCAAGTTGCAAACAAACCCCAGCAGATGAAACAGGGCCGAGCTGCAATTTTGTTAAGAATCGGAGCCTCCACAAGCCTTCCACAGTTGTAAGCTTCAGATGCGAGGCTTAAATACACTTCCCAACAGGCTGTAGTGGCCTTATTCCTACAGCTGCACCACCCTACAACAGCTCCGAAACACCCACAGAACAGTCCACAATTATTGTCACAAGTTCTTGCAAATTCAAGCTTCAAAAGATGGCAATTCTTAAATTTTGAACCTCACAAAGGTAAGTCTGTCCGCAATTTCTGAAGTGGACTGTCCAGCAAAGAAAAAAACGAACTGTGATGTATCCTTTTAAAAATATGCCCAAACTGTAATCCTTTTCTTCACCTCGGCCTCCTGTAACTACTGTGTTTTCACCAAAATTTTATGGCTGGAATGAGGTGTCTAATGTCATATATATACTGGTTTGACCTCCGACGAAGAGACATGTCTCTTGAGGGAACATGACAACCTACACAAGTCGGCCAGGCAAAAATAACATTTTTTCTAACTTATAAATTCAATTTCTCACAATCTAGAAGGAGTTACGAGGCGTATTATAGCTCGTTAGAAAGGGAAAAATATTCTCTACAAGATGATGTCAATTTCATCCTTGGATGAGGTCATTTTCCCATCAAGAAAATTATATTTGTGAAACTGTCATTATTATTTTTCATGGCAGCCATTAGGATTTTATTTTTAGGTATTTAATTTTTAGGGCGCCTTCATTATAGACTTGGTCCATTAAGTTTATTAGGATTAGAGCTTCTTCATGACCTTCAACAATCATCACTATCATGAGTCAAGTCATTTAGGCTTTGGGGCTTCTTCATCAAGAACAAGGATGTCATATAGCAGGAGTTTCATGGTAAGCCTTCTTCTTTATCATAGATCATGCACTATGAGCATCTAGGGCTTTGAGCATCTAGAATTTCATTAATGTACTCATGTACTTAGGGTCAAGTCAAATAGATAAGTTTAGGTCTCCTAGGGTTTGCATGAGGTTAGGGCAACAATACAAGAATATTTGCCATCTCCAACAATGCCATATTGACATCAATGACAACCTTGACCAACAAAAGCAAGTGAACACAAGCAAAACTGAAAGATAAACATCAGTAAAAGCATGGATACCTGATAGCAGTGCAAGGTATGTTTTTGTGATAGGAAGTTAGGCTCCAAAATCTAGGCAATGGCATAATTTTGTAGGGTGGTAGCCACTACAACACATACTTTTAATTCTAAGTTTCTATAGGAATACCCACTGAGACTGGAAAAGCTCATGTTCGAAGTTGGAAGAAACCATCTAAAGTGACAGTGTGGGGTGGTTTCTTGTTGTTACACATGAAATTCCCTTATTGTTCTTGTGGTTGGTCACAAGGGAAATTTTGAGTGCTAACACAACCCTGAGAAAAAGGCTTAAAAGGTAAATCTGAAATAGAAGGAAAGGATGTGAAGCCTAAAGGGAAATTTAATGCCCCACCTTGGGGTGTTATAAATATGTCACCTATGATGATTTGTTGTGTGTAGGAAATGGAAGACGGCAACATTCATAATAATGTTTGTTCATTAATTTATCTCTCCATGATTATGTGCTTGAATGTAAACCTAAATTCCTGCAGTAAGATGTCCATTGGCCTAGATTGCAGGAAAACCAAGTAAGCTTTATAATGATTGTGGAGCTCTTAATATATATTTGTTTTATTCAAATCAGTGAATGAAGTTGCTTATTTATACATCTATTCTCACATTTTTGAATGTTATAGATTTTGAAACCATTGCTTAACGTTTAAAAAGATTTCGTGGGCTTGAAAAACTAAATAGATATTATGATTTTGGTTCTTTGCTCATTAATATTTAGATTTGGTAGATCTAGTATTGAATTTCATTTGTGCCTGTCCGAAATCTATAAATTTATGAGAGTTCTCATTCCCAGTTTAAATTATCAATGATGCAGCACATGTTGTGTCAAGTCGACACGCTTGAAGCCAACCTAAAGGAACGCTGGGCAACGAAAAGGCCCAGTGAAGATCTTTGTTTTAATTCAGACAATCTTTCAAGTGAGTCCTTTTTACTGTTGCACGTTTTTCAGAATTGACAGTAATGCATGCCTAAGGGAATTCAACCTTATTAAAGGAAGTTCATTATGAATACATTGTCTTTGCTTAATTGTGTCGTCAAATTGTAAATACCAGAGTTTCTATATATTCATCAAGACAGAGAAATGAATATATATATATATATATATATATATATATATATATATATATATATAAAGACATCTTATATTTACAGAAAAACATTTACAAATAGCAAAGCACATAGTGAAAGGTTATATAAAATGGACATCAGAAGACATCTTGTATTTACAGAAAAACATTAACAAATAGCAAAGCACAAAGTGAAAGGTTATATAAAATGGACATCATAGCCTCTTCCGTAGTGCTACTAATATTGATATGAAATCAGAATAAGATATTGGATCTAAAGATTGGATATCTTTGATCAAAAGAGTGCCCTTAGCTAGAAGACGATGGCATACCTCATCCCAGGACAAAATATTATTATTTTATACTAATGGTTATTGTGATTAATGTTAGTTGTTACTTAGATATAATTTTCAGCGTTATACATATTCATTTTTTGTTTTGTATTTCTAAACAGCTCTATATCCGGATTCCACTCAATTAGAAACTAGAGAATTATCCACCAGTAACAAACGGAAGTATTAGTTATTTATAAACTAGTAACTATATGTATTTACACTAGATTACTTGAGTGGCACATAAGCAATTTTCATCCTATATATAAATCAACACTGATTGAATAATAAATCCATGTAAATAAATCAATAACTGACAAGTATGATAGAAATAATAAAGCGTTTACTTATAAAGCTTGTGGCATATGTGGTCTGTGTTTAAATATTGTAATACAATTGAGAACTTTCCAATACAATTCGTATTAATGTTATTGAATAAGGATCAACCATTTTCACGTCTAGCATCTAAGCCTATATAATATCCTCCAAATTCCCCTTTATCATATTACAAGTTCTATGTTTCTTCCATTCATCCGAGGGAAATTTGTACGTATTGGAGAGGGTAAATGGGGAAGAGATTGCATTAGAAGTTTTCTGTGATATTCCCACTTAGCAATATTGCTAAGGAAAATATCAATCTTGCCCAATTTTGTCTTATTTTAAAGTTGCACTTAGGAGATGTGGGTTCAAAGACCCCACATGAATTTTGGGATTAAGTGGGGTTCCAAGCATTACAAAGGAAGGGAAATATTGTGGCTTTGGTGGAGCGTGGGGGCCACCCCATGGATAATGACAACCCACATGTGGAATATGCTCTCATTGGAGTGAAGTTGGTGGGGAAAAATCGAGCAGGTCTCACATGGGCATTTAGGAGGCTCTTTGACAAAAAGAGCAAGAGGCACTCATTTGGGGCATTCATGATCATTTGAGAAAATTGTGTCTGACACAGTGTATTACGATCCTCCTCCACACCCCCCCCCCCCTCCTCTCCCAAGGATCCAAGGTCGGAACCGCGTCCCGTACCAATCCTTGGGCAATCCTCTAACGGAACCGCGTATCCGAAAATTAGATCCGCGGTTCTGTTGTTTTGAGGCGATTCCTGGAAATCTGGAACCACCCAAGCCCGATTCGTGGTTACGAATTCTCGATCCACGAATCCAGAAAAGGATCCGTTGGGGATCTGTGGAAGTTCCGACACGGATCTGCGCGGATCGCCAATGGATCCAGAGGGAGATGGACGGTTCCGTGGGGTTCTAAATTTAAAAAAAAAAGTTCTTTGACTTAAGTTGGGTTGGGGCTTCCCGGACACTCCCAAGGTGCTCCCTTGATGCTCCTTAGATGCTTCCTAGATGCTCCCTCCTGGTAATGTTAAATTTTTAAAGTAAAAGAGACACTCTCCTTTATTTTTCATTTTCATCCTTTTACTTAAATTTTTAACATTACCATGAAATGACTCAAGATGTTTGAGAGTGGTTCCAGCCTCATCGGGGTTCATATGGAGAAAATATAAATTCATATCCTATTCAAAATTCAACAGACTTAACAGTTTTCAGGAATTTAAGATCAGTGAGGTTGTGGCTTTTCATTAGATTATATCATGTATGAGGGTATGTGATTGGCATTTAATCAAGAGCACCAAGCCGTATATGTGTTCATGTACCCTAGTGTTTGTGGTGTTAATTTTTGAACTCCTTTGTCATGGCCTTAGCAAAATATTACCTTTCAATCAAGCCAAAATCATTGATCAAGCATTTTAAGCTTTTTCCACCATATTTTAAGGCTTGGATAGTAGATGGTTCTGAGACGTTTTACTTCCTAGATTTTTGGGAAATGACGCTTCTGTGTATTCGCTTCCAAAAAACGTCCCCGCTTCGTGCAACATTGGTTTGACATAGCACGCTTGAGCTGAAGCCAAGTCTGCAAGTGTTGTTTAGCACATGAGTGTTTCATAGCGGAAATATCAACCCTTGCTTCGGTCGACTTCGAGTGCCAGCCCAAGGAGGGAGTCCTACATATACCAGTTCGTACCAGCAGCAGAGAGGGCGAGTTTTTGGATAGGCTAAGCAACAACAACATAGGGATTGCACAGTTCTTGGAGGTGGCGCGCTTGGAGGTTGAGGAGTGAAGGGAGTTAGGGGGTGAAACTTGAGGTGGAGTTCGAGGAAGTGTTGTGGGGGCCTTTCCAGCATTTTGGTGAAGTAACAAACACAATATTTGCTACAGGTTACATCTTTTGCTTGTGTAGGAGGGCCAAGCATTTTGGGGTTAGTTTTGGAGCATCAAAACTAGGACAAACCCTTTCTGCCTTTTTCTGGGTTTATTGAGGAGAGGTCAAGATTGAATTGGCAGAATTTTCTGGGAAGATTTGAAGGGTCAAAAAGGGATTCCAACTCAACCAACAGCTAGAGGAGCTAGGGGAAAATTCGGCCGAAATTTCGAGGTCAATATTTGGCCAATTCCTTCGTGGGTTTTTGTGGGTTATTAGTGGAGAGCCCGAGGTTAATTTCCTGGAATTTTCTGAGCATCCGAGGAGGCCCTAGCAAAAGTTCTTTCCAACCAACAATGTATTTTCTTGGCAGTTCAGTGCAGTGCCAGGAGAGAGTAGTAGCAGATCATAGAGGGATTTCATATCTTCCATTTGGGCTTTACTAGCTTGCCTTGTGCAAGCCCACGTGCACTCCTTCCAGTACCACATTGTACCCTCTTATTTATTAATAAAATGGCTCAGATCAACGCAATTCATGGAGATTTCTAGCTGTTAAATGTGATGTAAATTTTTGTATGTGTTTTTGCTATCTTTGCTTTGTTTAACATTGTATATTTCCATTAGGAATACTACAGTGGTATTAGAGCATGATTTTGGCCAGCTGTGGGTCTAAATCACACAAATGCTTAAGTGCTATTGTGGACTAGAATTCCAGAGTGTAATATTCCCATTTTTGGTATCACCCATGACAGGGCTAGGAGGGACTTCCAGAGTTAGGAGCAGACAGATCACATGTACAGATTGGTGCTATCAGTGGGCTTAGGAGCTTTTCAGAGGGGTTTTGAGGAGTTTTCATGGTGTTCAGAGGCATTCGCTTGATATACTCCATCATCCGAGCAGTTTGGCTTTCGTTCCAATGCATTTCGATAAATTTCGGAATTTTGAGTTATTTATGGGCTTAACTCAACTGATTATGCTCAAGGTGGCATTCCGGGAGGTATACATGATGGAACACCTTAGTGTAATAGCTCATTGGAACCGGGACGAGAATACCTACATGGTGGGACAGTTAGACACAGATTTCAGTGACCGGAGGAGGCGTGGTAGCCGATTGACCCTTTTCTGCATTAAAAGGAATATTTTATAATATTTTAATAAAAGGGAAAAGTGCTCCATGAATAAAATAATAATAAAATAATGCTCTAGAAGGCTCCAAGTGATCAATAAAAGAAAGGGAGGAGGCCATTGGGAGATATCTTTGGAGTAGATCATTTTCTTGTGTATGAGAGGTTTGAGAACGTGGATTCTCTACTTCAGTCGTAGCCCCAGGACGGAAACCCTCGGGTGAGTTGTGAGTGTTGGACGAAAACCCAACTCTCTTTGAGGAGACTTCATTCAGAAGTTTCATAGAGCTTCAGTGATATTGGAGTGAGGATCATTTAGATCTTCAACGGGAGCTTCAGTGGATTCAGTGGTAGCTGTTGCCGAGGGGAGAGGGCAGCAGACAGTTTTGGAGGCCATTGCCGTGTAGCAGTGCAGCAGATTTTCTTGAGGCCAGTTGTATTTCATTTATCTCAGCTATCTTTTATTTCAGCTTGTAACCCCAGTGATAATATAATAAAGCTGAGTTATATTCCTGCATTATGGTGTTATGGATTTTCATGTACTTGTATGTTTAATTTTACATGGTAATCTTCTGTAAGTAAATGTTGATTTTGCGGCATTTTGTGGAGTTTATTTATTTATCTGCATTTTTAGTAAAAATATCCCATCCGGGACATTACAGTGGTATCAGAGCACTGATCTTGGCTCAGCCATGGGATTGATTTCAAAAGCCAAGTTCCAGGGTTATTGCAGATTATTTAGAAGAAAGTTTGTGACTGAAATTAACGAGTGTATTTTCTTGAAAGTTGTCACTTAAATATTCAACAATTTCTATTTGAAATTGTTGAATCAGTTGTCCACGAATTGTCGAAACGGAGCCGACTCATATTTCATATCAAATTAGAATTGCCAAAAGTGTTTTAAAGAGGGCCGAGTTTTCAAAGCGTCTGCATATTACTTAAAAGAAGTTTTATCTTGGATTCGTATTGGATGGAGGCTGATTGGTTAATGTTGAAGCCCAAATAATTTTATAAACCCCGAGCCCAACGATATTTTCTAAAGCCCGAAGGGAAACGATGTTTTTTTTGCGTGGAGGATTTCAAATTCCGTTCACCGTGATTTCAAGTTAAAATTATTCTATCAAAGGACCGATTATTGAGGGAGCAGTCCACGGTTAAATCACGAAAAATATATATATATAATTTTTTTCAAAACTCATTACCGTCAGAGATTTTCAAGGGATGGCGATGTAATGAAGACTGGGCCAGAATCGTGACCAAACCTCAAGGTCAAAGCTGCATCGTAACATTTTTTTGACATCCTAATTTCTGGTTCGAATAGCTGTCAACAAGAGGGTTGAGCAACTAAGGCAGTCGGGCTATAAGCGATCATTTCGTATCAAAGGGGGAAAGCATTGACGATTTTCATTGTGGGAATAATCAAATCTTAACTCCATCGCTGTAAAGGCATAAGGAGTTTGCCGCCAGAAATCGTGGAGCTCTGGAAAAGAGAGTCGTAAGAGTATTTGAAGAAGACAGAGAACACTGTTAATTTCAGTGGCGAAAGGAAGGCCGAACATCATTCGTGTAAAAACAAGCAGCTGCCATAGAGCAAATCAAATTATTTTAAATATCCTCAGAAGGCCAAATTAATAAAATACGAATCTCAATTCGTGGAAAGTCAAATTCTGAAACTGCGGTCTGCACAGATTTCAGTAGAATGGAATGTATTCGTTGCGGACTGACTGATTCATCTATTGAATGGGGCGCATTAGATCCCTTGATGTTGATTCCGTGTTATCCATGCTTATCATTTGAGCGATATTGGTGGAGAGTTTCGGTGAATTTCCAGTGAGGGAGCCATAACAAATTTCGGGCATGAGACTGAATATCTTTCCTGAAGGGATGTGCTTATGTGCAAATCACTTATTTTGCAGAGAATATGTCACTGTACTGAGTTGGTCTGAGTGCAACTCAAATTATCTGAACCATAATACCAGTGCGATCAGGAGCTGAAACATTCTTTGCCTTCTGCATGTACATCAACGGCTCAAATTTGTTAGGAGGTTGAGTATGGCTGTAGTAGGCAATGTAAAGCAGAAATGAGAAAATGATGTTGTTACTTGTGCTTCCATGGTGATTTTCATTTGCACAGTACAGTAGCATTGGGGAAACCAATGGGCACATTTACCTGAGCATTGACAGAAATGTGCAGGGATAATATTGAAGGGCTTGACTTCACTCATTAGGTTGTTGATATCAGAAATTAAGAACTGAAGCAGAACACTATCACTATCATCAGGACCATCCAAGTTACCAGGTAATCGAAATCCCTTGCTCACTTGTAATATTTGATAGTAAAGCAAATTATATCAGTGTTTTCTGAGTTTGTAATCAGTCTTCTGTCTATGCTGATGTGGTAAGCAGCGTTAGTTATTTGTATCTTGCCCTGTCCATCTGAGTATGAGAAGATGTCATATTATCGACATATTGTTGTCACAACCCTTTGACCATAAAGCTTCGCTGAAACTTTGATTCTAGACTCAGAAAATTCTTAATAGGTTAAGTGTTTGCAGTCTTAGACCTGAGTTGTTATGGCCATACTTTCATAAGATGGCATGAGCTGACGTTACCTGTATGTTGCCTATTGAGTCAAACTTCTTGTTATCAGTTAATGTCTTATGGGGGTGAGCAGAATTAGCTATTAGAGTATATCTTTGTTTACACATACTGATATAGTAGTCTTCCATTGTCATACTTATTGTTGAACTGATTACAGCTGAATCACTGTTATTTTCATATATGTTGCTGAACAATGGGGTTCTTAAAACACCTCATGAACCAACAAAGTAATACTACCATGGACTGCAATATACAACAAAAAACAAAATTGAATAGCAGACGCTTTTCAAGAGAGATTTCTGCCATCCTTCAAAAAGGACAGCCAAAATATTTGCAGGGGACATTGGAGATTGGTCACAAAATTTCTGCGCTTGGGATAGATCTGAAACACATGAAGATGTCATGGAGAGTTTTGTCCAAACTAGAAGAGCTTAATGAACTCATGTCTACAATAGACCAAGCAGAAGGGAAGAAGTTGATTTGGGCTCTAAAGCCTGCTATGCTTGCTCTTATACAACCCAAATTCTTGGAGGAACCTTGTGAAGGGGTCACACTTCCAGTTGCAGCTTGCCTCAGTAACATCATGAAATTGACCGCACCTATAGAGCCATATAATGATGATGTTATGAGAAGGATTATGAGGTTGATTGTAGAGACTTTTCAGGATTTGGACAACAGTGCAGGCTCTACCTTTGGGAAGAAGCTTGAGATTCTATGGAGTATGGCCACATTCAAGACTTATGTCATCATATTTGACCTTGAGTGTGATGACTTGATCCTGCAGATGTTCTAGTGCTTCTTCAACATTAGGAGACATCATCCTGATACTGTCATAGCACACATGCAGTCCGTTTTGTCATCATGTATGAGAGACCATCGGACCATTGGCCGAGAGTTGCAGACCCGATTGTTGAGCATTTGGAGGAGAGAGCAGTTGGTCTCACCTGCTGCTTATGAGCTAGCCCAAGGGCTGGTTGAGCAGAATATTAGGCTATTCAGGAGACAGTTGACCAAGGAGGAGTTGCTCCAGTTTGGTGGGTCAGGAAGCAGAAATGAGCTGAGGAGGAAGGGACTTTGCTTCATTTGTAAAGAACCTTGGTGGCTTGATCACTCATGTTTGAGAGATGCAGATGAGGTGGCAGAGGTAGGGCAGGTAGACGTTCCTTCTGTATGCCAGGATGAGGACTCTTCTTTAGATGAGTCCATGGGATCATATGAGGATGCTTCTGGGAGCGAGAGCAGCCATGCAGAGAGGATGACAGTAGACCGGAGTTGAGTTCCAGTGAGCAGGGTGAGCAGTCATGGGACTCTATGAGAGATACTCTGGGTAATGAGTCACTTGTGACGATTCAACCAGAGCAGCATATGATGGAGCCTGAGTCAGCAAAGGAGGATACTATGGACATCAGGCATGACATTTCCTTGGGTGGGGTCCAGATGGGCGCCCACATTGAGCCTATGATGGATATGCGACTAACATTGGGGTCAGCCTTTGAGGAGGAGCGGTCAGATGCACAGACACTGAGTATAGTGACGGCAGTTGCAGATCCATATCCTCGGGAGGTGTTGGAGGTTGATGGGATTGTTCTGCAGGGGATTCCTGATCAGGAGTGGGAGGAGTTGTTGGATATGGTGGAGCATCCAACTGTGAGTCGGCACAGGGATGAGGCGCAGATAGATGTACACGCAGTCAGCAGAACTGCAGTATTTCCAGTGAGTAGCATTCTCCGGGAGTACATCAATGGGGCTTGCAGCATATCTTGCCCACTTTGGCCCATTATAGAGAGAGGGGCTTCCTTCTACAAGCAGCTTCCATTGGCAGACAGGGCAGAGCAGTGGGAGTTGATTACGGGCTGGCGGCAACACTCTGGGCATGTTCCATGTGTAGTTGTTGCTACATTGGATTCTCCTTCCAGGATGGACTGGCGGGAGATCATGAGTTGGTACCCTCTTGATGGTACGGTATACTTAGTAGGGAGCACAGCAGAGCAGGGGCCCTTAGACATAGTAGATGTTACAGATTCCAGTTGGCAGGAGGGCACCAGTTGTCGTTACTTCAGGACTCCTTCCCGATTTCAGGAGAGCAGGATCAGCATGGGATTGAGTCGGGACTTGGATTGGAGAGAGGTGATGAGTTGGTATGCAGTTGGTGGGGCAGCATATGCAGTTACAGGTACAGCACAGCAGGAGCCCGAAAGCATTGATGCTTGCTGGTGGTCTTCACCTCTGAGAGCATTAGCTATAGCTAGAGACAGTGCGCAGCCTGAGCCGTGGGACTTGGGCGATGATTGGCCATGGTGGCATTGGGATCCGGGAGGATTGTTTGTTGACTGGGACAGAGAGAGATCAGTTTGGGATCCTGGCATTGAGGAATCTGTTTCGAGAGGTTTGACACAGGTGCATAGCAGCACCCAGAGGTTGGTATGGGATCCAGGCATTGGGTCTGAGATGCGGCGGGCCAACAGAGTGGCCCACATATTTCGATTGCTTGAGGGCAAGCAATCTTGGGGCGGGAGGTCTGTAATATTCCCATTTTTGGTATCACCCATGATAGGGCTAGGAGGGACTTCCAGAGTTAGGAGCAGATAGATCACATGTACAGATTGGTGCTATCAGTGGGCTCAGGAGATTTTCGGAGGGGTTTTGAGGAGTTTTCATGGTGTTCAGAGGCATTCGCTTGATATACTCCATCATCCGAGCAGTTTGGCTTTTGTTCCGATGCATTCCGATAAATTTCGGAATTTTGAGTTATTTATGGGCTTAACTCAGCTGATTATGCTCGAGGTGGCATTCCGGGAGGTATACATGATGGAACACCTTAGTGTAATAGCTCATTGGAACCGGGACGAGAATACCTACATGGTGGGACAGTTAGACACAGATTTGAGTGACCGAAGGAGGCGTGGTAGCCGATTTACCCTTTTCTGCATTAAAAGGAATATTTTATAATATTTTAATAAAAGGGAAAAGTGCTCCATGAATAAAATAATAATAAAATAATGCTCTAGAAGGCTCCAAGTGATCTATAAAAGAAAGGGAGGAGGCCATTGGGAGATATCTTTGGAGTAGATCATTTTCTTGTGTATGAGAGGTTTGAGAACGTGGATTTTCTACTTTAGCCGTAGCCCCAGGACGTAAACCCTCGGGTGAGTTGTGAGTGTTGGACGAAAACCCAACTCTCTTTGAGGAGACTTCATTCAGAAGTTTCACAGAGCTTCAGTGATATTGGAGTGAGGATCATTCAGATCTTCAACGGGAGCTTCATTGGATTCAGTGGTAGCTGTTGCCGAGGGGAGAGGGCAGCAGTCAGTTTTGGAGGCCATTGCTGTGTAGCAGTGCAGCAGATTTTCTTGTGGTCAGTTGTATTTCATTTATCTCAGCTATCTTTTATTTCAGCTCGTAACCCCAGTGATAATATAATAAAGCTGAGTTATATTCCTGCATTATGGTGTTATGGATTTGCATGTACTTGTATGTTTAATTTTACATGGCAATCTTCTGTAAGTAAATGTTGATTTTGCGGCATTTTGTGGAGTTTATTTATTTATCTGCATTTTTAGTAAAAATATCCCATCTGGGATATTACACAGAGGCTAAAACACTAGTCCCACATTATTCTCCAGATTGAACTTGTGGACAAAAATCTCTTTGCAGGAGAAATTTGAAAATGTTACTAGGAGCTTTGAAAGACTGGAGGGGCAGCTCAAAGAGTGGTTGTCAACAAGGGCAACAAGAATAAATTGTAGTTGCTGACCTGTAGATGAAGAAAATAAGAGGAGCATGATTGTTGAACGAAATGCTAGTATTAATAGTACAAAGACGAAGATCTGAGGCGGAGGTAGTGACGAGATGAGAGAGAACACACCCATGGAGGAGGGAGTTTATCTAGATACGTTCCAACTAGTTAAGCATGAGGCTAATGGCACATAGGAGGAGCACGAGGATACACCTAGTGTGACAAAGGAGTCACCCCTATTGGAGTTTCCTTAGTAGCCCCAATAGATAGATTGGAGGAGCTAGTTGAGCACACATCTATTGATGAGGCATCTCGGTCTATAACAGAGCTTCAGAACGACAACCACTTACAACTGATTGATGAGCATAAATTGCATGTTGGGTTGTCTATCGAGGAGCAGTTGGAGGCTAATGTCAAGCCCATGATGGAGGAGGATGTGAAACCATCCTTTGGGCTAGCCGTTGATGAGGGGCAACATAGAGACCACACGTTGGGAGCTTCAAAGGCATGCTGACAGGATCTACAACATTATTAGCCCAACCCTACGCATTGGATTGAGAGAGACGGAGTTGTCTAGACATACCAGAGGGGATGACCAGGTTAGCAACACTATTGGGTCACCTTTGCCAATTAGAGAGAGGGAGACGAAGCTACCTAGTCAGATCTCATGTGTTGACCTAGATAGCGGGATGAGACGATCAAAGTTGCACAAGGTGCAACATCTGCATGTCGTGGTTGTTCTATGTACGGGAGTTCGTGCATTCGATCCCTCTCTTAGTGTTGGATGGCGAGATATTCTGAGTTGGTAACTTGTGGAGTGGGCTATGGAGATTGTGGTGGAACTGGGTGTAGCTCTGTAGAAGCTTCCAGGCACTAGGGATATCGAAAGCCCAAAATGGGCTTAGGAGCCGAGCGGGGCTACCTATCACTTCCCAGATATGTCAGTTGACTACGACCTGGATGGTACAGTTGACCTAGCAGTTGCGCGTGCATATTCGCTAAGGGAGTTTCGGTTTGCAAAAGTGGCCAACCAGTTTATGGACAAACTTGTTGAGTTATCTTGGTCTGAAGTTTTTACACGGGGTCATGGGGTGATCAACATACTTTGGCAGGAGTTTGTCGTAGGAAGTGGCATTGGCAGGCCACCAGACAGTTCCTTGTATGGGGCTGGGGATTCTTCACCTTTGTGTGGGGCACAAAGGTCGCGGAGGTGCCAAGAAGTGGTGGCTTCACTACTAACACATAGGGCAAGGGCAACAAGAAGAAACTGTAGTTGCTGACCTGCAGATGAAGAAAATAAGAGGAGCATGAGTGTTGAACGAAACGCTAGTATTAATAGTACAAAGACGAAGATGTGAGGTGGAGGTAGTGACGAGATGAGAGAGAACATACCCATGGAGGAGGGAGTTCATCTAGATATGTTCCAACTAGTTGAGCATGAGGCTAATGGCAGGCAGGAGGAGCACGAGGATACACCTAGTGTGACAAGGGAGTCACCCCTATTGGAGTTTCCTTTGGTAGCCCCGGTAGACAAATTGGAGGAGCTACTTGAGCACACATCCATTGATGAGGCATCTCGGTCTATGATAGAGCTTAAGAGCGACAACCACCTACAGCTGATTGATGAGCATATATTGCATGTTGGGTTGTCTATCGAGGAGCAGTTGGAGGCTCATGTCGAGCCCATGACAGAGGAGGATGTGAAACCATCCTTTGGGCTAACCATTGATGAGGGGTAAAATAGAGACCACACGTTGGGATTCCAGCACAGTTCGCTTTAGAGGCACGCTGACAGGATACAACATTATTAGCCCTCCTCTATGCATTGGATTTAGAGAGGCGGAGTTGTCTAGATATACCAGAGGGGATGACCATGTTAGCAACACTATTGGGTCACCTTTGCCCATTGGAGAGAGGGAGACGAAGCTACCTAGTCAGATCTCATGTGTTGACCTAGATAGTGGGATGAGATGATCAGAGTTGCACAGGGTGCAACATCCGCATGTGGTGGTTGTTCTATGTGCGGGAGTTCGTGCATTCGATCCCTGTCTTAGGGTTGGATGGAGAGATATTCTGAGTTGGTACCTTGTGGAGTGGGCTATGGAGATGGTGGTGGAACTGGGTGTAGCTCTGCAGAAGCTTCTAGGCACTGGGGATACTGAAAGCCCAGACTAGCATTAGCAACCGGGCGGGGCTACCTATCACTTCCCGGGTATGTTAGTTGACTATGACCTGGATGGTACAGTTGACCTAGCAGTTGAGCGTGCACATTCGCTAGGGGAGTTTCGGTCTGCAACAATGGCCAACTAGTTTACGGACAAACTTGTTGAGTTATCTTGGTCTGAAGTTTATACATGGGGTCACGGGGTGATCAACATACTTTGGCAGGAGTTTGTAGGAGGAGGTGGCATTGGCAGGCCACCAGACAGTGCCTTGTATAGGGCTGAGGATTCTTCACCTTTGTGTCGGGCACAGAGGTCGCGGAGGAGCAGAGCAGTGGTGGCTTCACTATTGACACATAGGGCAAGGGAAACAAGAAGAAACTGTAGTTGCTGACCTGCAGATGAAGAAAATAAGAGGAGCATGAGTGTTGAACGAAACTCTAGTATTAATAGTACAAAGATGAAGATGTGAGGCGGAGGTAGTGACGAGATGAGAGAGAACATACCCATGGAGGAGGGAGTTCATCTAGATACGTTCCAACTAGTTGAGCATGAGGCTAATGGCACACAGGAGGAGCACGAGGATACTCCTGGTGTGACAAAGGAGTCACCCCTATTGGATTTTCCTTTGGTAGCCCCAGTAGACAGATTGGAGGAGCCAGTTGAGCACACATCCATTGATGAGGCATCTCGGTCTATGACAGAGCTTCAGAACGAAAACCACCTATCGCTGATTGATGAGCATATCTTGCATGTTGGTTTGTCTATCGAGGAGCAGTTGGACGCTCATGTCGAGTCCATGACAGAGGAGGATGTGAAACCATCCTTTGGGCTAGCCATTGATGACGGGCAACATAGCGACCACACATTGGGATTCCAGCACAGTTCGCTTCAGAGGCACGCTGACAGGATCTACAACATTATTAGCCCACTCCTACGCATTGGATTGAGAGAGGCGAAGTTGTCTAGACACACCAGAGGGAATGACAATGTTAGCAAACTATTGGGTCACCTTTGCCCATTAGAGAGAGGGAGAGAAAGCTACCTAGTCAGATCTCATGTGTTGACCTAGATAGCGGGATGAGATGATCAGAGTTGCACAAGGTGCAACATCCACATGTGGTGGTTGTTTTATGTGCGGGAGTTTGTGCATTCGATCCCTCTCTTAGTGTTGGATGGCGAGATATTCTGAGTTGGTACCTTGTGGAGTGGGCTATGGAGATGGTGGTGGAACTAGGTGTAGCTTTGTAGAAGCTTCTAGGCATTAGGGACACTGAAAGCCCAGACTGGCATTAGGAACCAGGCGGGACTACCTATCACTTCCCAGGTATGTCAGTTGACTACGACCTAGATGGTACAGTTGAAACAATAGTTGAGCGTGCACATTCACTAGGGGAGCTTCGATATGCAACAATGGCCAACCAGTTTATGGACAAACTTGTTGAGTTATCTTGGTCTGAAGTTTGTACACGGGGTCACGGGGTGATCAACATACTCTGGCATGAGTTTGGCAGATGAGGTGGCATTGGCAGGCCGCCAGACAGTGCCTTGTATGGGGTTGGGGATTCTTCACCTTTGTGTGGGGCACAAAGGTCGCAGAGGAGCAGAGCAGTGGTGGCTTCACTACTAGATTCACTTCTCGGATCTCTCAAGGAGGATTTGGAGTGAAGATCCATTCATCGACTGGTATAGTGGTGCGACGGTTGAGGTGATGATACCGATCGGGGGTGGGCGGACACGTAGAGACACAACTCTATTCCATCACATCCAGGGATCTGTGGGAGCATCTAGCGTTGAGTAGTGGACTACCGATAGACATGGAGGTGCATGGTGGTGTACTGTAGTGTTGTGGAGTAGGAGTGTCTTACATCACATTGAGTACATGCAGAGAGTGACTGATGCCTTGAAACAGACAAGTGACGGGACAATACATGGTGGTACAGTGATAGCTAGGGATGTCTTGTGGTGTACAGAGAAAGGTCTTCGATTGGTTTATCAATAGATCCGAGACAAAGAGAGGGGCCTCCATAGGGATATTCTTCAATACCCCAACAGATTCTTGATCCTACCCTTGGGGACCTACCCACCCATGACTCTCCAGTTGTGACGTTTGGTGGAGGCACAGTCTGACAGACACAGGCTTAGCGATGACTTGGTTTATTGCCGAGGTAGCATAGGTTCCACTTTGGGCTCACACATTGGGAGTTGATTGCGAGGGAACTACATGATGCACTTCTGGCGAGACAATATGAGGTGTCACAGGAGTTGTAGGGACAGTGGATGGTAAACTTTTTTTACAGGAGGGCACCCAGACTCCGAGCAGTGTACAGGTGTGTTGTCAGGAGTTGGGATAACGGATTTCACTGCGTGGTCTAGGAGGATCAGGGCAAGATGGCTTGCGTGGGACAAACTCCTGATACTTGGGGCGCACCATGGTATACATACAGGGGTCAGAGATGAAGGCCAGATGTGATGTAGCAGGTAGCAACGTTGCACAACGACATTTCGCGAGGAGTGGGAGTTATGAGCTCCCAATTGTTAGTTTTGTAGCATCAGATGTGTTCCAACCACAAAATTTTGTGGAGAGGCTAGAATACATGAGTTCTACAAAACCCAGAAGTTGTTTTTGGAAATTCCACCTAGAAGTGTTTGAATGAGATTATTAACCATTTTTTGAATATTTCCTAAGTCTAAACTTAGGGAATATGGTTAATTAATCAACATTAGTTGAGATAAGGTGAGAATCACCTAGAAACTCATACGGATCGTCAGGGAATTGATTGGGCTATCGATTATGTTTTAATCTTGGTCGTTGGTGCTCCAACAAAAGATTATAAGAAGGCGGCGATGGGTAGATGGAGAACACACCAGTGCAGTTACTCGGTTGACCAGGCAGTTCGATTTTCTCAGTGGTTGCAATTCAACGGAGAAGATAGAGCCAGAGGGTGAGTAATAGGTGAGAGAGGTGAGCAGCAAAATTCCAGGTGAAAGATTTCCAACTTTTGGAAGAGGCAGACTGAGGAAGGGTGAATTCCATAGTAGCTATGTGCAGAGAGTGATGCAGAGGCTCCAGTGTGAGGATAGAGGGTCCATCTGGGGGGAAGAAATTTCAGTGGAGTGTGAAAAAATTCTCACAGAATTTCTCTCTGTATTTTCCTTTGATTAGATTGCCAGTAGAGCATCTAAAATTTTTGTACTTAGATTTGCTGTTGAAGAATAATAAGAAAACCCCCATTTGCTGCACCGGTTTTCCCAAGTTGGGTTTTTTCGGGGACATTTGTCCAAAAATAATTGTGTTAATATTGTTGTGTGTGCTAGAATTTTTCAGTTTCTAGTATTTTATTTTTTTGCAGTAATTTTATTGTGAAAATTGTAGTTTTGATTTTATTCGTTGTTTGTCGTAGCAGTTAAACTGCATAATTAAATTTACAGCTACAAGAATACTTTCCACTTGTTGCAATAGATGAAATTTTCACACCAGTATGGTTGGGGGACCTAGGGATCCGGTTGGCGGGTGGATTAATGCACTTTGTGATGAGTAGGGTCATGGTGGAGGGTGGTCCAGTTCACCTTGTGTTTCACACATAGGGGATCACTGAGGCCTCCATTGCATGGCGAGGCTGACTTATCTGTTGTTTCTTAGGGTCCAGATTAGCTGTGGAGGGGTAGATATTGGCATCATGGAGATGCCCGGGTGGGATGAGCTTGGCTCTCACAGATTTTTTGCCACTAGGCCTGAAGAGAGGAGGATACAGTCTGCACATGATGGGGAGTATCTCATAATCAGAGTAGCGCAATGTCAGCATGGTGGCACCACTCTGAGATTAGCAGGGAACCTTATCATCACTACTCTTCACAGCTCAATAACCTTTAGGGATGAGCTGGCTACTATAGGGGGAGATCATGCAGATTTTCCATTGGGTTTTAACAAGTCAACGATGGCGTGGGGGACTTCATTAGCATGGCAGGTGTACCAACACGATGATTTTAGGAGAAGCTCACGTGAGCGAGACAATATCTCTATAGGGATTGGGTGGTATCTTCGAGAGTATACTCTCGGAGTGCATGGGATGGTCTATGTGGTAGGACAACTTCACGAGGATTTGGGCATAGTGCTACATTATCATGACCTCCTACTCGTTGATGGTATACAGGGGACTTCTGGTAGTTATACCGGGCAGGATAGGGAGTGGAGCAAGGGGCGCTTCAGGTGGGACAAGATGGCATGGGATCCTGGTATTGAGGGATTCTCTCATGTCAAGATAGTGCAGAGACCAGGGACGATTTAGTGGCACATCTGGGACCCTGGCACATTTTTGTAATAATAATGGGGAGCAACAACTAGAGAGAGCGCTTGTTCAACAGTTGCTTGAGGACAAACAACATTTTGGCTGGAAGGACTGTGATATTCCCACTTAGCAATATTGCTAAGGGAAATATTAGTCTTGCCCAATTTTGTCTTATTTCATGTTTGTGTTGATTTTTGGGTAGCATCGGATGAGTTCTAGCTCCGAAACTTTGTGGAGGGGCTAGAACACATGAGATCTCCAAGACCTAGAAATCGTTTGGAGAAATTCCACCCGGAGCTTAAGTTATTAAAATAATTAATTATTTTAATGGATACCCTAAGTCTAACTTAGGGAAATTAAATAATTAAAGTGAATTAATTTAAACATGTGGGTGAGAATGTTCTAAGTGACGAGGATCAAGTCTTTTCTAATCTTAGTCGTTGATTAGAGATTAGATCATGATCGTTGATTCATCAACTGGGAAAGTATTAAAGGAAGGCTTGTGGTCAGTTGGACAATACACACAGAGTGGCAGCACTTGAGCTAAATCAAAATTTTGGGGTGCGATTTGTTGAGAATTTTCGAGTGAGCTTGCAGTGCAACGAGAGGTAATTCGACAATTGGGTTTCTGATCCAAGGCTGAGAATACAATAACAGAGAGGCAGATCAACACCAGAGAGGCAGCACAGGCCTAGGAGAAGTGACACAGGCCTAGGAGGGGTGACGCAGGCCCAACCAGGCTCACACAGAGCCAGCGCAGAGGCTCACACATGCCCAAAGGGGTGACGCAGGCCTAGAGGAGCTGACGTAAAGCCATCAAAGGTAGTACTGGGGTTTCAGTGGGCTAGATCGGGCTCGTATTCAGCAGACCCAAAAGGGTGACGCAGGCACGTTGAAGGGTGATACAATCTTAACGCAGAGATTGTTGGGGACTGCATAGGCACCTGTGGAGTTCTTCCTTCTCACACTGAATCAACCATAATATCTGTCTCCAGAGATAGAAGTACTTCTGCCGAGATTTTCTTTGTTGGGTAAACCACTACTGGTACACTAGTTTGTATTAAGAAATCTGCATAATAATCAAAACCCTCAAGAGTTGTTGCACCATCTTTGCCGCATTGGGCTTTTCTGGGGACATTTGTTCAAAACATCTTGTGTGTCCTTTGTCGAATGTGCTTATTTCTTCAGTACTTGATCTGTATATTTGTGTAGGCAGTAGTGTATTTACTTCGATGTTTTTCATGTATTATTCAGAAAAAATAACTTGTTAAGTTAATAAAACAAGTAGGAGAAGTAAATTAGATTGCTATTGTAGGATTCTTGTTTAGTAAATTTAGAAATTTTCACATGGTTTTAGAGCTATTGCAAATCAGGGAGAGTTGAAGCCATCAACGAAGAGACGAAGTTTTTTCTGTAGGAAGGCAACTGTCCCGAGTGACAATGCAGATCCGGGAAGAGACAGTGTAAGCACCAGAGGGACAACACAGCGCCAGGAGGGGTGACGTAGAGGCTCATTCGGACCCTGAAGGGTGACATAGTTCGAGAGAAAGTGACAGAGAGCCATCGCAGAGGGTTCAAGTCTTCATCCTTCTAGCTGCCGTGGCTAGAAGTGTAGTTTATTCTTCGGAATTAGCTGGTGGGGCATTTTCTGTCAGTGCAGAACAATGTCTAGCACGATGTGAAAAAGTAAGGGGAAGCAGTTTCTTAGTAGACTTTCTCACCAAGAAGTCTGAGATCTGATCAACGGAGTGATTGGAGAGGGCTGATTCGACAACAGTTGGTGGAGGATTTCTGGGAGGGAAATCACTTGTCAGAGGGAGCATATTCTCTAGAGGGTTTCTAGTGCCAAGAAACCCAGATCTGAGTCTTTTGTCGAGGGCAGCAGCAGAAGAAGGGAGAAGGGTATTCGCTTCGACATCTTTTGAGCAGAGATGGTCGCACATGGATTGAGGGACTAGGACAAGTTGGATGAAGCATCCAACTTTGTCGTCTCGAAGGCCAGAATTCTGTTAGTTTTTGATGAATATCGCATCAAAGATCATGCCGAGAAGGTTGTAGTTGTTCTTGTCAACGCTGATCCGTTGAAGAAGTATGAGGAAGTGCAAGCAAGGGCCAAGTGCTTTATTATGGACGGGGTCAAGGATCATGTGGTCCCACACATTGCTGAAAAGAACGCAACAAATGAGATGTGGACGGCGTTGACCACATTGTGATAGGGGACTTCTGTCCAGAGGAGAATACTTTCGGAGAATCAACTTTGGTTATTTCAGATGCATAAGGGAGAGGAAATCGACCCCTTCCTCATTAGACTGAAGGCGATTCGTGAACAACTAGTTGCTATGGGGGCCACTCCTGATGAGGGTCTATTGGTCAGGACTGCCCTGAATGCAGTGTCTGAAGAGTGGGAGACCTTTGTCCAGGGCATTTTGGGAAGAGCGACACTTCCAAATTGGGAAGACATGTGGGCAACTTTTCGACAAGAAGAGATCAGAAGGATGACCAAGGTGGGCAGCAACAGCAGCTGTGGAGGAATCAAGATCAAGAAGGAGGAGGAGGAAGATGCGGCTGTCACATATAAGGGACAACGGGGGAAACAACGAAAGAAAAAGAAAGACCTTTCTAAGGTCAAATGCTTCAGGGGTGGTGAACTAGGACATTTCGCCACAACTTGTCTTATGAAAAAGAAGGGCAAGGAAGATTCTGACTCAAACGCTGCAACAACTAAGGGTGATGACAATGTGGCTATGAGTGCTTATGTGCCTCGAGAAAAGAGGTAGGGTGACATAGATTTGTAGTTCTCTTGAACTACAGATGTGGGGGTAGGATCCTTGAGGTGCCCAAACTCTTGGATCATATGTGAGCTACGAGAGCCCTTAATGACTATAGTAGGATGATTGGATTCAGTTGGTGCAGAGGATTATGGAGGCACAGTGGCAGAGCTAGGACACTGAAGACTAGAGTAGTGGAAAGCAGAGGCAGCAACAACGTAGAAGCATCAACGCAGAGGTTGATGAGATTTTAGCAGCGCAGAGGCAGTGCCTACGCAGTGCAGAGCAACAACAACGCAAAGCTCTAGAGGGTTAGAGCAGAGTAGTAGCAGAGGGTGTTTCAATATTGAGATGTAGCCAGACTGACTTGTATGTCAGGATTCTGGGTGATGTTCTTCAGTTGCTTACTTCTTAGCAACTGAATTGCAATGCAATAGTTAGTAGTGGCAATGTTATGGGCAACATGATGCAGCATTTGAGAGGGAGCTGCAGTACAGATGAGGCAATCACTGTGGCAGAGTCATGGGTAGCAGTATAGAAGGAAACAACAGAGTGGATGAGGGGTAGCAAGCCAAGCATCAATAGTGCAGGGGACCGATGCCATGGATCAGGGTGATGCTTCAGGTTGAAGTGTTGCTAGAGCACATTCCTTACTAAGAGGGAGTGTTGATTTTTGGGTAGCATCGGATGTCTTCTAGCTCCAAAACTTTGTGGAGGGGCTAAAACACATGAGATCTCCAAGACCTAGAAATCGTTTGGAGAAATTCCACTTGGAGCTTAAGTTATTAAAATAATTATTTTAATGGAGAACCTAAGTCTAACTTAGGGAGATTAAATAATTAAAGTGAATTAATTTAAACATGTGGGTGAGAATGTTCTAAGTGATGAGGATCAAGTCTTTTCTAATCTTAGCCGTTGATTAGAGATTAGATCACAGCCGTTGATTCTTCAACTGGAAAAGTATTAAAGGAAGGCTTGGGGTCAGTTGGAGAATATGCATAGAGTGGCAGCGTTTGAGCTAAGTCAAAATTTCGGGGAGCAGTTTGCTAAGAATTTTCAAGTGAGCTTGCAGTGCATCGAGGGGTAGTTCGACAATGGGATTTCTGATCCAAGGCTGAGAATACAATAGCAAAGAGGTAGATCAACACTAGAGAGGCATCACATGCCTAGGAGGGGTGACACAGGCCTAGGAGGGGTGACACAGACACAACATGGCTTACGCAGGCCCAAAGGGGTGACGCAGGCCCAGAGGAGCTGATGCAGAGCCATCAGAGGCAGTGTTGGGGTTTCAGTGGGCCAGATTAGGCTCTTATTCAACAGATCCAAAAGGGTGATGCAGCTACACTGATGGGTGATACAGTCTCAGTGCAGAGCTTGCTGGGGACTGTGTAGGCACCTATGGGGTTCTTCATTCTCACGCTGAATCAACCATAATATTTGTCTCCAGAGATAGAAGTAGTTCGCCCGAGATTTTCTCTGTTGGGTAAATGACTACTGGTACACTAGTTTGTATTCAAAAATCTGCATAATAATAAAAACCCTCAAGAACTGCTGCACTAGTTTTCCCGCATTGGGTTTTTCTTGGGACATTTGTTTGAAAAATATTGTGTGTCATTTGTCGAATGTGCTTATTTCTTCAGTACTTGATTTGTATATTTGTGTAGGCAACAATGTATTTACTTCGATGTTTTTCATGTATTATTCAGAAAAATAACTTGTTAAGTTAATAAAACAAGTAGGAGAAGTAAATCAGATTACTGTTGTAGGATTTTTGTTTAGTAAATTTAGAAATTTTCACAGTTTTCACTTATGAGATGTGGGTTCAGAGGTCCCACATGAATTTTGGGATTAAGTGGGGGCCCTAACATTAGGAAGGAATGGAGCGTGGGGGCCACCCATGGAGAATTACAACGCACATGTGGAATACGCTCTCATTGGAGCGAAGTTGGTGGGGGAAAATCGAGCTAGGCCCACATGGGCATTTTGGACGCTCTTTGACAAAAAGAGCAAGAGGCACTCATTTGGGGCACTCATGATCATTTGAGAAAATTGTCTTTGACATAGCAGGTTTGAGTTGAAGCCAAGTCTGCAAGTGTTGTTTAGCACAGGAGTGTTTCCGAGTGAAAATCTCAACCCTTGCCGTGGTGGACTTCGAGTGCAAGCCTAAGGAGGGAGTCCTACCTGTACTAGTTTGTACTAGTAGCAAGGAGTGTGAGTTTGTGGAGATGTTAAGCAGCAACAGCATAGGGACTGCGCAGTTCTTGGAGGATGAACCCTTGGAGGTTGAGGAGTGAAGGGACTTAGGGGCTGAAACTTGAGGTGGAGTCTGGGGAAGTGTTGTGGGGGGTTTTCTAGCATTTTGGTGGAGCAACAAACGCAACATTTTCTACAGGTTACATCTTCTGCTTGTGGAGGAGGGCCAAGCATTTGGGGGTCAATTTTGGAGCATCAAAACTAGGACAAACCCTTTTTGGGTTTTTTCTGGGTTTATTGAGGAAAGGCCAAAATTAATTTGACATAATTTTCTTGGTAGATTTGAGGGGTCAAACAGGGATCCAAACTCAGCCAACAACTAGAGGAGTCAGGGGAAAATTGGGCCGAAATTACGATGTCAACATTTGGCCAATTTCTTTGTGGGTTATTAGTGGAGAGCCCGGGGTTAATTTCCTGGAATTTTCTGAGCATCCGAGGAGGCCCTAGTAGCAGTTATTTTTAGCTTTCTAGTTAGTTCAGCACAATGCCAGGAGAGGGAAGCAATAGATCATAGAGGGATTTGATAGTTTCTATTTGTGGCTTTGCTAGCTTGCCTTGTGCAAACCCAGGTGCACTCTTTCCAACATCACATTGTACCCTCTTATTTATTAATAAAATGGCTCAGATCAACGCATTTCATGGAGATTTCTGGTTGTTAAATATGATGTAAATTTTTGTATGTGTTTCTTCTATGAATGCTTTGTTTAGCATTGTATATTTCCATTATGAATATTACATTTCCCCCCTTTCTAAAAAGGTGAGTCTCGTGGTATAGAATATCAAAATATCATGAATTCAACGCCTTGCTTCCTCTTGTAGTTAAACAGAGGAGAGGCAACAAGTTTGACTTCACTCTATAATTAACATCCCTTATGTAATTTATAAAAAGACGGCTTTTGGATGAAGTTTGAGTCACTAGTTCATACAAAAGTGTATGAAAGACCATCAGACCAAAAAATACTTAAAATATTCAAATTTTGTAAGAATAGAGGCATGGGGAGAAATTATAAAAATAGGACGGACTCATTTGTTGACCATTCTATTCCTATTATCTCATTGACACTGAAAATAAACTCAAGCGAGTTTCAGATTCAAGGGTTTCAAGCGAAGCTCTAAGCTGATTTCGGTGGACTTTGAGTGCCATCCCAAGGAGTGAGTCCTACCTATACCAATTCGTACCAGCAGCAGGGAGGGCAAGTTTGTGGAAAGGTTCAGCAGCAGTAGCATAGGGACTGTGGAGTTCTTGGAGGAGGCATGCTTGGAGGTTGAGGAGTGAAGGGAGTTAGGGGCTGAAACTTGAGGTGAAGTTTGTGGAAGTGTTGCAGGGGATTTTCTAGCATTTTGGTGGAGCAGAAAACACAACATTTGCTACAGGTTACATCTTTTGCTTGTGGAGGAGGGCCAAGCATTTGGGGGTCAGTTTTGGAGTGTCAAAACTAGAAAAAACCATTTCTGGGTTTTTTCTGTGTTTATTGAGGAGAGGCCAAGATTAATTTGGCAAAATTTTTTGAGCAGATTTGAGGGGTCAAACAGGGATCCCAACTTAGCCAGCAACTAGAGGAGCTAGGGGAAAATTGGGCCGAAATTCTGAGGTCAACATTTGGCCAATTCCTTTGTGGGTTTTTTGGTGGAGAGCCCGAGGTTAATTTCCTAGAATTTTCGAAGAATCCGAGGAGGCCCTAATAGTAGTTCTTTGCAACTAGCAGCATACTTTCTTGGCAATTTAGCATAGTGCTAGGAGAGAGCAACAACAGATCAGAGAGGGATTTCATATCTTCCATTTGGGCTTTGCTTGCTTGCCTTGTTCAAGCCCAGGTGCACTCTTTCCAGCACCACATTGTACCCTCTTATTTATTAATAAAATGGCTTAGATCAACGCAGTTCATGGAGATTTCTAGTTGTTAAATGTGTTGTAAATTTTTGTACGTGTTTTTGCTATGTCTGCTTTATTTAGCATTGTATATTTCCATTAGGAATACTACAGTGGTATTAGAGCATGATTTTGGCCAGATGTGGGTCTAAATCACCCAGATGCTCAAGTGTTATTGTGGACTAGAATTCCAGAGGCTAAAACACTAGTCCCACATGATTCTCCAGATTGAACTTGTGCACAAAAATATCTCAGCTAGAGAAATTTGAAAATGTTACTAGGAGCCTCGAAAGATTGGTTGGGTAGGTCGAAGAGTGGTTGTCAGCAAGGGCAGCAAGAAGAAACAGTAGTTGTTGGCCTGTAGATGAATAAAATAAGAGGAGCATGAGTGTTGAACAAGACAGTAGTATTAATACTACAAAGACGAAGATGTGAGGCAGAGGTAGTGATGAGATGAGAGAGAACATACCCACGGAGAAGGGAGTTCATCTAGATATGTTCTAGCTGGTTGAGCATGAGGCTAATGGCACACAAAAGGAGCACGAGGATGCACCTAGTGTGACACAAGAGTCATCCCTATTGGAGTTTCCTTTGGTAGCCCCAGTAGACAAATTGGAGGAGGCAGTTGAGCACACATCCATTGATGAGGCATCCTGGTTTATGACAGAGGTTTAGAACAACAACCACCTACAATTGACTGATGAGCATGTCTTGCATGTTGGGTTGTCTATCGAGGAGCAGTTGGAGGCTCCTGTGGAGCCCATGACGGAGGAGGATGTGAAACCATCCTTTGGGCTAGCCATTGATGAGGGGCAACATAGAGACCACACGTTGGGATTCCAGCATAGTTCTCTTTAGAGGCACGCTGACAGGATCTACAACATTATTAGCCCACCCCTATGCATTGGATTGAGAGAGGCGGAGTTGTCTACACATACCAGAGGGGATGACCAGGTTAGCAACACTATTGGGTCACCTTTGCCCATTGGAGTGAGGGAGACGAAGCTACCTAGTCAGATCTCATGTGTTGACCTGGATAGCGGGATGAGACTATCGGAGTTGCACAGGGTGCAACATTGACATGTCGGGGTTGTTCTATGTGTGGGAGTTTGTGCATTCAATCCCTCTCTTAGGGTTGGATGGCGAGAGATTTTGAGTTGGTACCTTGTGGAGTGGGCTATGGAGAGGGTGGTGGACCCAGGTGTAGCTCAATAGGAGCTTGTTAGATCTGGTGATGCTTCTCCTACTTAATTAAGTTATTAATGGTGAAACTTCAGATTAACATCGAAGAAAACACATAACAAACTTTCACCAATTCATATCTAAAACAGAAAAGTAAATTCACACATAGACAAAGTGACACAAGGATTTTCTGGAAAATAGTGCTCGGAAAAACCCAATGTGGGAAAACCAATCTTCTGGCTGGTAGAGGGTTTTATTATTAAGAGTTTTCTGAATACAACAAATCTGGGTTTTAGATCTGGAAAACCTGACAGAGAAAATATAGATTTGCAGCTCACCTGCTGTTATGAAGCCAAAATATTGACTGATCCACACCCTCAAACGGGATTTACAGGACTCACCCAGATCTTGGCCCTTGAAACACCAACACTACCCTTGAAGCCCCTGCATCAACCTCTGCAGCCTTTGCATCCCTCTGCGCTGGCCTAGAGAGGGTTGCGTAACCCAGAATGGGTGACACAAACCCTACGCTACCCTTGAGGGACTCTGCGTAACCCCTGCGGGTCTCCTGCTGCCCAACGCTACCCCGGGAGAGACTGCGTAGCACCTGCATAGCTGAAGCTGCCCTACGCTACGCAACTGCTGCCCTCTCTGCTACTGTTGCCCCTGCATCTTTCTGCGTTGCCTCTGGAAGCTGCTCTCTATCTCTTGTTGATTCTAGGCACTGGGATCAAACCATCCCCTTTGCCTAAATTCCCTTCTCCGCAACTGAAACAATTCTGAGAATTCTTAGCAAACCCTGCCCTAGAATCTCAGCTTAGCTTCAGTGCTCCTCTGTGTGTCTTTACAAATTACCCTAAGACTTTCCTTTATACTTTTCTCGTTGGGAAACCAACGGCCATGATTAGATTTTGAATCAATGGCTAAGATTAAAAGAAAGCTTGATCCGTGTGACTTAAGATATTTTCATCACATGTTTAATTTAATTAACTTTAATTATTTAATTTTCCTAAGCTTAGACTTAGGAAATACATTAAAATAATTAATTAATTAAATATCTCCCAAACTAGATGAAATTTCCCAAATCCCTTCGGTCTTGTAGATCAGGTGTACTCTAGTCCCTCCACAAATTTTGGGAGCTAGAGCACATTCGATGCTACCCCAATACACAAAATTTCAACACTCTCTCTTAGCACGAAGTGTGCTCTAGCAATACATCACACCATGTATCACAAGATTTTGGTCACTAGTTTCTGTGCTGTTAATGCTTGGCGTGTTGCCCTTCAACACTGCACCATTGCTGCCATTCTGTACTACTGCCCATGACGCTATCACCGCCACTGCCACATCTGTACTGCAGCTCCCTCTTAATCTGCTGCATCCGTGCTGCTATCTGCTTAACTACATATTCAGTTGCTGAGAGAAACAACTGAATATCCTGCCCAATATTTCACAGACAAGTCAGTTGGGCTGCAACCTCATCAATGAAGCTCCATTGGCTGCTGATCTGTGCTATTATCTGGAGAATGATGCACAACTACAACTCTGCACTGCATATGTAGACTCCCTCTGCACTGCTGAAGTCACATCAGCCCCTTGTGTTGAAATCTCTCATGCCGCTGTTGCACTACATTGTCCTCCTGAAGCCCCTACAGTGTTGCAGCTCTGCTTTGCGCTGCTGAACTCACATCAGCCCCTATGTTGTTGTTGCCATGTTGTTGCCTCTGCATTGCGTTGCTCCTTCCAGCCTTCAGATTTTCCTCTGCTTTATCCGTGATCTTTGCACCCACTGCTCCGCTTATTCCGCTACTGTCTTAAGGCTTTCGTAACTTGGATGTGATCCAAGAGATGAGCTGCTCAAGGATCCCGCCCTCATTCTGTAGCTGCTCTACAGATCCATGTCGCCCCACTTTCGCGGTTCATGAGCGCTCATGGCTGCATCATCTTCTGACCCATCATCCGCCAACAGCCTTGGAAGAAGAAGCTTCCCTGTCCTTTTTCTTCTGAGGACAATTGCTGGCGAAATGTCCTAGTTTGCCACACTAGAAGCATTTGATCTTTGATAAATCCCGCTTCTTCTTCCCTTGCTGCCTCTTTGATACCAAGGCTGCATCTTCTTCATTTTCCTTCTTCACCTTACTCGATCCCGTGCTATACTACTTCTTGGTGAATCTACGGAGTTCTTCTTGACACATGATTGCCCACAAGTTGTCCCAGTCGGGAAGGTAAGCTCGGCCCAAGATACTTTGGACAAAGGTTTCCCACTCGTCTGTGACCGCATTGAGGGTAGTTCTGACCATCACTTCATCCTCCACCTTTGCACCCGTGGAAGTCAACTGGTCTCTGATCGACTGTAATCTGAAGAGAAAATGTTCCATGTCTTCCCCCTTGGTCATCATGAATGATCGCATCTGAGTCTCCAGAAGCATCTTACTTTGTACGAACTTTCCCCCACATAGGGATGTTAAGGCCTTACACATCTCATTAGCCATTTTCTTTTCAACTATGTGTGAGACAACATGGTCCTTAACTCCATCCATTATCAGCCGCTTGGCATGTCCTGCAACTTCATTATTCTTCTTCAGGAGATTTGCATCGGTCGACGTGGCCAGGACTTGTTCTGCATGGTCTTTTAGAGGATATGCCTCTAGGACTATCATGATTCTAGCCTTCCAAATTGCAAAGTTGGATAGACCATCTAATCTATCCTAATCACACAGTCCGTGAGGTGCCATCTGCTCAGAAATCTATTGGAGCTCCTCTGTTCCGTGCTAGAGATCTGGATCTAAGGTCCTTGGCAAAACAGGCACCTTCTTCTCCCTTTGACAACTTATTTCCCTTCTTGGAAATCTGCCAAATCAGACAATGATTCAGCTCTCTTCGATCCTCTGATCGATCTGCAAGTTTCTTTTGGCTAGAAACCCTCTGAGAAGCTGAGCTCCTCCTGCTCTTTGTTACTAGTGCTTATGCTAAATTTCTGAAAACTTCAGAAATTTTAACCCCACCAGCACCTTTTGAAGTTCTGCTGCTCTGCTTTAGGCACTTCTAGATCAGATAGCTTCAGATCTGCGTCACCCTGGCTGGCTTCAGACAATCCCAACACTGCCTTTGCGCTGCCTCTGCATGGGCCTACGTGGAGACAACGTAAGACTGCGTTACCCTGCCCTCTGCGTGATTCTGCTCCCTCTGAAACTGCGCTGTTGTTACACAGTAATTTGTCACCGTCCCTGCAATCCCCGTCTCGCACATTGGAGGGCCTCTTCCGTGACCTGTGAGCAGTGACATGACCTGAAACCACTTTCATGGCATCCCCCTTGACAAGGACAATCATTCCCCTGAAGATAATTTCCTGTGAAAAGCCCTAAAAATAGACCTTTTGGCCTTGGCGCGACTAGCCAGTTCAGCCCTCGCGCCAGTGGGGGAAATGCACCAAAGAGGGCGTGCCAACTGGCGCTCTGTCCCAGTGTATTACTCGCGCCAGGCTTAATAAGGAGTGTTTTCTAAAAATAAATGGCGGAAGTTTGATTCCAACCAACTCCTGAACGAGTCTCTAAAATGAGTTGAGAGGTTTGGCTTCGGATCTCCATGTAGGGGAAGTGGTTTTCCACCTATCATGGAAGCTTCCTTGAGGATAGGGCCAATCCCACAATTATAGGGATCCCAACTCCCCTTCCACCATCTATATAAGCTTGTCATTTTCCCTTTCCAAGCTAGCCTGAATAGAGCTGAATCAGTAGTAAGGAGATTATGGTTAGACAACCGAAGAGAGAGAGACTTGTCCCATTCCCGACAAGCTTTACCGAGACGTACTCCGCTGTCGACCCGTCGAAGGAAGATCCAGCGTCAGAGCTCAGGTTGTATCTTTCTTTGTTCTGATTGATAATAAATGACTTCGATTATGGTTCCACTCAGTTGTTCATGTTTCATGTTATGAGTTGTATCTTCTCTGACTGATACATAGTTGCATGTATTAGGTTTTACGCTTGTGTGTTTGTTGTTTCTTCGTGTACGTGCAGGTGTTCGAATGCGCCTAGCGGGAGAATTGTGATCTGCCAAAGCGAGGGACAGAAGCGCCATGTTCTCTGCAAGCAAAAACAACATAGGACTTAAGGTAGGCCTCTTGTCGCATCTTGGTCTTTTGCAATTAGGAACTTGTGTCTTAGCATGACTCGGTTGTTGCTAGACCCGATCTGGGCTAGTAGGGATCGCCTCTGTCCACAGAGGTGATTTACCTTTCCAACAAACTGGCGACTCCACTGGGGAGACATTGATTGGAGTTTGTCTTGTCTTTTTGGTTGATTTCGGTCTTTGCCTGCTTGATCAGTGCTTTTGGTTCGCTCTTTTCTAGTGTTAAACTTTTGTTTAGCCTCACCATCCCCGATCTGCTCCCTGCTTGCTCTTTTTCATCTTTTGCATTAGTAAACTCGACTGGCGCGGTTTTTGCCCTGACAGTCGCGCCATCTGGCACATGTTGCCAGTTGATCCCCCGCGCCAATCCTGTTCTAGCGCTAGTTGCAGCCTGATAGTCGCGCCAATCCTGTGTGGTGCTAGTGTTTGCTTCTTTCTGACCTTGGAAGGATCCCTAACGGTTGACTAGTTCTTCTGTTAAACGCCAACAAATTCTGCATAACAGGCACAGTGGCGGAACCCTCTGTTTCGTCTACTTGTAGTCCTTACAAAGACGATTCATCAGAGGTCTCTCAATCCTCTGCTAAACCTCAGCAGCCCATTGTCTCTGAGTTTCCCGACAGGGGACCGGTTTTATCTGAGCTTCCCTTTGGAGGACCAGTTGAGTTCAATTGGCCCTTATCCAACGCTTGGTTTGGATTTGAAGTAGGGGAATATTTCCCTCCTCTTACATCGGATTTGCCTTTTCTAGCTGCTGTTATTCCTCCTAGTCCTCGCCGTCTTTTGAAAGATCTAGCGGCAGGCTCAAATATGGGCTCATCCAGTCCTTCTCCTGGTGAGGAAATCCCCACGTCTGGTGAAGATTACCAGTTGTTCCCAGAAGACAACCCCGAGTTATTTGTCATGTCTTCGCCTAGTCCTTCACTTCCAGTAGGGTATAGATCCTTAAGTCAGATTATGACCGCTGTTGCCTCTATGGGAGTATCAACTTCCTCTACGAGGCCGATTATTCCTTTGTTAGGGATGTCCCCAAGGACACCTCTCACGTCATCTCCTCAAGTCACATCAGTGCCTGTCAGCCTTACTGTCTGTGTGGCTGCATGATTGCATCTACACTCGCTTTTACTACTCAGTCCGCAAGGACCACGTCACTTCCCGAAGACGTCTACATAGCATTTGCTATTTCAGAGAACATTTCTCCTGAGGAGTATCGGTTGTCCCTACAGCAATCAAACTCCGAGGTTGGTCAATCCTCCCAAGATCCCAACCGTCCTTATTTTTCGCATTATGCACAAGATGGTACACCTGCTTACATTTTTCCATATCAATATGATGAGCAGGGAAACCCTCTACGTTTTTCTGCTCCAGAGGCTTATCAGTACGTTCAAGGTTTTCTGTCTGCCCAGGCTGGGCAACCTTCTAACCCGCAAGGACAACCCTTTCAGGGCCAACCTTCGGGCCAACCTGGTTATCTTTATGACCCACAAGGACAACCCTTATAGGGCCAACCTTTGGGCCAACAGGGGTTGTTGTACGGTCTGCAAGGACAATCCTACAACCCTCAAGGTCAACCTATGCAGCCTCACCCTGTGGTCCAACTGGGGCTACCTCAAGGACCCACAATTCAACCGGGGCACCAACCGGGGCCGTTGTACGGTCCTGGGGGGCAAATCCAACCCTCTCAACCTATGGTGCAACCTCTGCAACCTCAGTTTCCTATTGGTCCGAATGTTGCATAGCCAGGGCCTTCTTATGGTCCTGTTACAGGTCAAACTGGTTATCAGGCACAACCTGGCCCTATTCCACCACCAGGCCAACCGGCCCTTTCGGGGCGGCCTGGTGTCCCTCATCAGCCAGGTCAACCTGTTCAACTAGTGCAACCTGTTCACCCGGGTCAACCTGTTCAACCAGGGCAACCCATTCAGCCAGGTCAACCTGTCCAACCAGGCCAGCCTGAACATCCTGTCAACCCTGCTCAACAGCCGATTTACTCTATGCCATAGCAGAATCCGCCTGTGCGCCCCACTTATCAGGCTCAGTAGGGCCCCACTTATCAGCAGCCCGCTCAACCCTAAGGTGGTTATTATCTTCAAGGTCAATCTAGACCGGTTTACAACCCGCCCCAAGGTTCTAATTATTACGTTCAACATCCAGGCTATACCTATACTCAGCAGTCAAATCCGTATACTGCTCAAATGGAGCCAACATATAATCAGGGTCCATACCCCGGTTATCAACCCCCATACACTGGTTATCAACAACCGTATCAGACTAATTATACGGGACAGAACCAATGGGGGCAAGGTTATGCTCAACCAGGATGGAGTACAGGTACAGGTCCTTATCGAGGGTCTGATATACCTTTCAATCCTCAGTTGCCGTTCCTGGCCACCTTGGAATTACCGGACGTTTCTAAATTAACCAATGATCCGATTCTTCACAATCCTTATTGGCCTCCGGTTCCGACCAAGGTGCCCAGCGACTGTCCTAAGTTTGAAGGTAAAGCTGGAGAGGACCCCCAAGCTCATGTAATGACCTACCATCTGTGGTGTTCGTCCAACTCTTGGGTGGATGATTCAATTCATCTACGTCTCTTCCAGCGCACTCTTACCGGTGTTGCCGCTAAGTGGTATATAGAATTACCCCGCGGCATCTTTAAAGACTTCAATACGTTAGCTATGGCTTTTTTGACACATTTCCAGTTACCGGTTCGTTATGACGCCGGGACGCATCTCCCGACTTCTTTGAAGCAGGATAAAGCCACCCACATATCTGATCATATTCATGAGTGGCGACGTCATCGTAGGTTGATCAAGTTTGATATACCTGATCAGCTACTAACTCATTGGTTCACCACCTCCTTCGTTAACAAGATCGCTTAAGATATTGCTATGGGGGCATGTGTGACCGAAGAACAAGCCATCGCGCGTGCCCAGTACCTTGATCTGGTGTACTCTCAGTTTGGCACGCTTTATGATATTTTGACTGATGCTCCGCGGCCAGGAACCTCTAAAGCACCACCTACCCCAGCAGTGGGTGGTGTTATTGGTTCCGTTTCTCAAAATTCTCGGAAATCCTGAAATGGGAAGCAGAAGTCCAATTCTTCCAATAATTCTGCTCTTCCCGCCCCTCTGGATTCTGGTAAGACTGCAGAGGTCAACACCGTTCAGGCTAATCCTATGGAAAAGGCCTCCAAAGGAAAGAAGAAGGGCAAAGGAAAATCCAAACCCGATGCCTCGAAACTAGAGTCTTCTAAACCTCGTACTGATGACGGTTCCCAACGTAAACCGAAGTACCCCTGCCTTATCTGTGAAGGAGACCATTATACCAAAGATTGTCCCCGACGATCTGAAGTTAGTCAACTTCTGAAAGGCTCCAAAGGGACTCCAGCAGTTCTCAAAGAACCGTTCCCGTCTCAGCAGACCCAGATGGTTGAGCAGCCTTCACCATCTGTACCATTTGGGTCCCAGGTCTTTATGATGAATGGTGCTGCACCTGTCTCAATTGCTATGCATTTGAAGGATTATGCTAGATCACGCCAGGCAGCTGGGAAGGAAGTCGTGGATGGCCCACCTCCCCCACCTGTCTCTGGTCCTTTAGAAATTGAGAAGTCCAGCGCTGAACCTGTTGTGAGGCCACCTTCTAAAGGTGTTCTGCGAAAATCTTCCTACAACCCAAACGCCCGTGCCGCTCAGCACTACAGTATTGTTGAAGACTTGGCACAGGCGCCTTTTGCAATGTCTGCATTGGAAGTGCTTCAAAGTTGCCCATCGCAACGGAAAACTCTATTGTCTGCAATTGGTGGAATAGATCCCGCCGATTCTAATCTTCTCACCTTCGACCTAGAAAATTTTGTCCCCCGACTTCCACATCAAATCGCTCTTGTTATCCAAGTCGGGATCAACAGCCTCAACATCCATAGGGCCATTGTGGACGAAGGTGCTTCCACCTGTGTTATGTCATCCGCCTATTGGAAGGCCATTGGCTCTCCAGCTCTTACATCGTCTCCCAATGTCTTAGAGGCATTTGATGGTCGGGAAGCAAAACCCCTGGGTGTTCTCGAGAGTTTGCTGATCACGTTACAGGGGAAGACAGTCAACGTAGAAGTACAAGTGGTTGACGCCAAGCTCAACTACAATCTTCTTCTTGGTCGCATTTGGACTCACGCCATGCTATGCATTCTGTCCACCCTCTTTCGGCTTTTGAAGTTCCCTCATGAGGGCAAAATCATCACTGTGGATCAGTTGTCTTTCGTCACCTCATCCTCTGAGAACAACGTTCCTTACGTGGATCAGATCTCCAATCCCCCCGACAGTGTAGGATCCGGTCTTTTCAAGGACCCCGTCCTCATGGGTATTTTTCCCACGCCACCACCGCACACCGTTCAAGTTAATATGATATCTAGGTTCGACGACCCTTGGATCATCCCTTCGCCTGAACAGGTGACCTCTTTCGGAGAATCGATGCCGTTAACTCCAGTTGAGATTAATTATTGCGAAATCGTCGCTGCATCTGATCCTCCTCCTCCTGAACATGCTCCTTCGAGCATGGCTCTGGATATATATTCTCAATCCCCTTGGCTCGGCGATGCAGATTCGTCTGACCATTTAAGAGAAGTTTTCCCTTCCGATGAGGCTATTGTTGAAACAATGTCTCTTGAAGATCTGCTGTGGAGCGATGGACATCATTGTTCCTCGTTCATGCTTGGCCTGGGGGCAATGTCTGATTGTCTAGAGCGCTTCGCATCTCAGGTTCCCACTCCGCCTCTTCAAACACTGATATTGACTCATGAGGTCCCTTCAGAGGGAAACCTGAGTAATATCACTCAAACCATGCCGATCGACATCTCCGTCAAACTGGGGGTAGTCGAGAATATTCATGTGGGAGTGACTTGTTCTCCTGAAGAGATACAAGTTTATACGAACCTTTTTCACGAATTCAGAGATGTTTTTGCGTGGTTCTATGAAGAGATGCCTGGGATTGATCCCAGCATAGTCGTGCACGAGATTCCTACCTATCCAAGTGCGAAACCAGTGCGTCAATGCCTACGCCCAGTGCATCCCTGAAAAGCTGTAGCTATAAAGGCAGAAGTTGAAAAACTTCTTAACGCGGGCTTTATCTATCCAATTCCCCTCACAGAATGGGTTTCAAATATTGTCCCTGTAGATAAGAAGCAGGGCACTATACAGGTCTGTGTTGATTACCGAGACATCAATCGGGCCTGTCCTAAGGACAATTACCCCACTCCCTTTATAGATCAAATCATTGATGAATGTGCGGGGAGTGAGATTTATTCCCTTATGGATGGCTTCTCTGGGTACAATCAAATCAATATTTTACCCGCTGATCAACATAAGACTACCTTTATCTGTCTGTGGGGTACCTTTGCTTACAAAAAGCTCCCATTCGGTTTAAAAAACGCTGGGGCCACCTTCCAGCGTGCTATGTCCTATGCTTTCCACGACATACGTCATATTGTTTAGCCATATCTGGACGATTTGCCGGCCCATTCAGCGCGGCGTGAGGACCATCTTGAACACCTCCGCCAGATTTTCCTCCGTTGCAGACGCTATAATATTAGGCTCAATCCTCATAAGTGCGTCTTCTGCGTGGATTCTGGTCGTCTTTTGGGATTCATCGTCTCCAAAGGCGGGATTCACCTTGACCCCCTCAAGGTCTAGGCCATCGTTAACCTCCCATCCCCTTCCTCGTTACATCAACTGCAGAGTCTGCAGGGGAAAGCTAATTTCTTACGACGCTTCATTCCGAATTATGCGGAAATGGCCAAGGGCTTTACCCGACTTTTGAAACAGGGCGTTCCCTTCCATTGGGACGAGATTGCCCAACAATCTTTTGATAAGCTTAAAACGTTTCTCGTTAACGCTCCGCTGATACGTCCTTCCAACTATCATCGTGATTTCACCCTTTATTTGGCCGCTGCGTTTAGCATGATAGCTATGGTTTTAGTACAGGATGATGACGATGGAAATGAACACGTAGTTTATTATCTATCTCAGAATCTTCTTGACACGGAAACACGCTATGCTCATGTCGAGAAGTTGGCGCTCGCTGCGGTTCAGGCCGTTCAGCGATTCCGCCATTACATCCTGTTGCGTATCGTAACCGTGGTTTCTGACTGCAACCCCATGACATATATCTTGTCTCGACAATTGCTGGGGGTCAAGTACTCCAAGTGGATTGTAATCCTTCAGGAGTTTGATTTAGAATTCACCACTGCTAAATCGACGAAATCATTGGTTTTTGCTAATCTTATCTGCTCTCTACTAATAGACTCCGTTCCATCCCAATTCGAGGATCATATCCCGGATGAAACACTCTTTCTTATCAACACTCGTGACCCATGGTACGGTGACATTATCGTGTATCTTCAAACATCCACATTTCAGTTTGAATTGACAAAAGATGCTCGACGACGGATTCGGCATCAATCTCAACCATACCGCATTGTAGGAGATACCTTGTACTGTGTCGGTGTTGATTTTGTGCTCTGCTGGTGCTTGACCCTGGAAGAGGTTGAGAGAGTCTTGAATGACTGTCACAGTGGCGCCTATGGCGGTCACATGTTCGGATATGCCACCGCCCAGAAGATTCTGCGTGCGGGTTACTTCTGGCCGTCTATATTCAAAGACTGTATTGTTCCAGTCCAAAAATGTCATGCGTGCCAGGTCTTTCAGCGCAAGATGCGCGCGCTACCCCTACCCTTGCATCCTGTCATTACCGTAGGCCCTTTTGCTATATGGGGCATAGATTTTATGACATGTAACCCTCACTCGGCCGGGGGGCATGCTTATATAATCGTTGTCGTGGACTACTTCACTAAGTGGGCCGAAGTGATGCCTACATTAGCTGCCGACGGTAAGACAGCTGCCCAATTCCTTTTCAACAATGTTATTACGCGTTTTGGATTCCCTCAAGCCATTGTCACCGATCATGGCACTCATTTTCGGGATTACATGATGGCTGAGTTGACATCAAAGTTGGGCTTACGCCATGATAGCTCAATGCCATACTACCCCCAGGCAAATGGCCAGGTTGAGGCCATGAACAAGGTTTTGGTTACGATGCTTCAACGAACGATTGGTATCCACAAATCCAACTGGCATCTCCAATTGTTCTCATCTCTCTGGGCTTATCGAACTTCTGTAAAGAGCGCAACCGGATTCACATCTTTCCAACTGGTGTATGGTCTGAAAGCGACTCTCCCAGTTGAATGCGAAATTCCTTCCCTGAAGTTGGCTATGGAACTATTTCCTAACACTTTTCCGGAGGAAGAACGTCTCTTGTATTTGGAACGACTGGATGAAACTCGTCGCTTAGCTGCCTTGGTTATTGAAGCAAAGAAAAAACGAGTCAAAGCCCACTTCGATCAATCGGTTTCTCCACGTTCTTTCATTGAAGGGGACCTCGTCCTCCTATATGACCAAGCACATGATAAACTTGGAGCGGGCAAATTCCAGCCCATGTGGCATGGGCCCTATATAGTTAAACAAGCATTAAAAAATGGGGCCTATGATCTTATCGACTACAAACGGGTTCCTCTGGCGCAGCTTAGGAATGGGTTGTACCTCAAAAAATACTACGCTTGAGTTATTCTTGTGTGGTGTGTGTGTACATAAGTGAGTGTTTTCATCTTTTGTGCATGTGTGGTGTGGTGTGCTTTGTAAGCATCTTTCTGCTGATTGGGTCTTCCTGATTGTGCAGATGTCCATTACTCCTTTTGTCAGTTTCGCGGATGGTGCCTCCCGCAGTACCAGGAATCTATCTTCAGTAGCCAGGTAATCTATGATCCTGCTGGTGAGTTGGTTAATTTGCAAGGTGTTTGTCTAGGGCCTACCACAAATAATGTCGCGGAGTATAGTGCTGTTTTGGAATTATTAAACGAGGCTGTTAACCTCAGTATTCGTGCATTACTTGTGTATCTGGACTCACAGCTTGTAGTACTACAACTTAACGGTCATTATTCAATTAGAAACCCATCCATTTTACGTCTATATCTACGTATTCGTTTACTGGAAAGAAATTTTGATTACATTACATATCAACATATACCCAGACGCATGAATGCGTTAACAGATGCAGTAGCTAATTTGGTTTTAGATAGACATTTGCGCAACTTGTAAAAAAACATCATCACATGTAAAAAGATCCATCTAGAAATAGATATATATGTATATATATGTCGAATAGTTTGCAGTTTGTGTACATCACATAAAATTAAAAAATATACATGTCTATTTTAATAATAGTTGGCGACAACATGTCTCTAAAAAATATGCATATAAAAGCCCTAGATGACTAATCAGCGTGGTGCTCGTGGTAGCATGCCACCGCGCGCACCAATCGCCTCAGTAATCGATGGAGGCGACTAGGCACCCCCACAGTGTGTCTCTGGTAAGCCATCGGGACGTCTGCTAGCCGTGCGTATTCCGGGATCCCTCGGGCAATACCCTCCAGGTTCTGGACTAGCTCGCTCCCTTCGCCACCCTTAGCTTGAGGATCGTGTGCGAGAGGGGTCCTTCGTGCAATGGGCGACATTCCAACGGGTCCTCGTCCCAGTCATCCCCCTCCGGGAGTGGAAGATCTGGGTCTCCCGTGAAGTTGGTACCGGCATAGGGCCAGTCCTCAACGACGATCAGCTGTCGTTGTAGCCATACAAAAAACTCGGGCCTCTAGGACATCTGCTGGCCCCCTCCTGATCTGGGCATGAGTGCTGCCCATCGAGCCATCCTCGGCTCCCTCAATAATGGCTTGGCGAGTATCGCCCCTTGGCCCTGGAAAATTGGTAATCGTTCCAGAATGAACGACACCAGAATGGAATCGTACCCAAACTGTTTCAGTTTGGCCTTCTTGCACTTTGTCAGTTGCCGTTTGGTGTTTGTTGTTACAGCAGTGGCCCAATCAAAAAGTGTAGGGTTCATGCATTCAGAGGCTAGTAGGAGCTGTGCTTTGGTTGCCTCATGCGGTGCTTGCAAGCTCGCAGCCCGCGTAATGGTGTGGAGCACTACTCGGAGTGCTAGATCGTGGACTGTGTGGATATCTTCTTTCCCACTGCCCGATCCTGTCCGTGCCCCTGGGCACACTCTCGCCATTACCATCTCCATTGTTTCACCAGAAGGTCTACTGCCTGTCATGATTGGCACTGGGCCTCTGCGGGACAATCCGGTTATGAAATAAACATCAGAGACCTCAAGTTCTAGTACTTGGTCTCGGAGCCTGAACACTTCTTCATTCTCGTCCCAAATGCTAATCAAATATTGCAATAGCTCAGGTTGTGCTCTTAAACATGGTGTGAGGAAGAAATTTTTGAGACCACAGTTTTGGAGGGCAGTCATGCAAGCTTCATTTTGCATGGCCATTTCATCCTCTTCACCATGCTCCCTCTCCTTCCACTCAATCACCATTGTGGCTGGGTATCTGCACCAACATGGTCAAAAAAACCTTATTAAATCTCTGCAACACTTAGAAATTCATCTGATTGGCTCACATTTTGATAAATTGAGGTGGAAATTTGAGTTACGCCATTGGCGCGACTCCTTTGCAAAAAGGAGCCAATTGGCGAGGGTCCGTGCCCGATACCCGCGCCAATTGGCTGAGCCCTAATTTTGCAAAGGGTTCCCCTAGAGATCAAAGACACAATGGAAATCTACAAAAAATGAATCAAAACAAAGCTAAGGGGAGCGCCTCTTACCTGGAACGAACGATAACTGGAATGATGTACTGGCTTGGTCACAATCGTCGCTGCAAGTTTGCACAGCAAAAGATCACTGTTGCTCTCCAAAAGAGGTAAAAAGTAAAAGTGAATATGTTTTATTATTTTTGGCATATTTATAACTTTTCAAAGTCAAAATTAGGTTTTGAAAGTCATTTTTCCCAATATTTTGCTATATTTTATCGAAAAACGGATTTTACGCTCGCTTTCATGTGCAGCAACAGGTTTTTACGCAGCTTGGACGATGATACGAGTTGTATTTTATACTTTTTCGGACTCGGTAAAAACACGAAAAAGTCATTTCTGGAGTCATCTTTCAGTTCTTTTCTGACTATCTAAACATTGAAAGATTGCCGAGTCACTTGTCGTTTTGATCTCGTTAAAGTGGCTGTGAAACGACATCTACCCAGTATACGTTTACCCCTTTTTCGGGCTGGGAGAGATTACTTACGAAAAAGGAATACCCTAACCTATCGCGACTAGAAGTTTTCTCAGACATAATTTTCTACCTTTTCGGATCTGAGGAACTATTTACGAAAAGGAACTATTGGAGTTTACTTTTCCGCTGTCTTTTCAAACTCTCTAAACATGAAAAAACGCCGAGTTCTTCCTTTGTCAGACTCGTTAAACCCTGATGACATCGGATTCAGTCGTAATGACGATATTCGAGTTTCTCCTTCCTAGGGCTCGTTAAATGTACTAGGATGGATTCGTCCGAAGGACAAACTTATATTACAAGCATATGCTATCCCCCTCAAGCTTGTTTTCAAAAATAATTGGGGTACTCGCCAGAAATGGTGGGGAAAATCGAATCAGTATCGTTATCGTGTCGGCAGTATGTTGCTCTTGAACATGGCACTTGTCTGCATTCGTGTCGAGTTGGGGACATCTCATCTCGTTTTCCGTTTGCCTCCATGGGTTTGGGTGATCCTTTTTGACCTCTCATCTGCTCTTTGCCTCGTCATCATGACCTCTGATCTTTTGATGTCAAACACTGCCAAATCCACTATCGTGCTGCCGATATGTTCAAGAGAAGTTGACCTCTGCAGTTTCAACCTTCCTCCGATTCTCATCTGATCCTGATTCACAAACATCATGTTCCTCTGTCTCGCGTCGATGATGTGGGAAACACTATGGCCCACCTTCGATCAAGATTACTTCCTGTCGACTTCAGCTCATTATCCAGGAAGCTAATCTAAAGACTCTTTTCCGGTACCTTGGAGCCTGCATGCCTCAATGGCAGGTTCTTCGCATTCGACGCAAGGTTTTCATCATTGACCTTCGATCGGATGATTCTGCGGGTGTTCGACGCTGGCTCACTGTTCACATTTCGTGGATTGAACCTATAGTACCTTGAGGGCCATTGTCATTATTGGTGGTTCCTCTCGCGTCTGTTAACAGCTTTCATCATTGGCTGGTAATCAGACGATGTTCTTGCATGTTCGACTTCAACTCACTTATTCACATGCTAGAATTTGTACTCTGTTCGGGTCGAGATGGAGTGTAAGACCCTGGATTTTGTCTGTTAGAATCCAAGCTGCGATTTTGTGGATTATTATGATTGGTTACATGACTCATTGATTGGATGGCTGCGTCCATACCTGAGTCTATTTATCGATCCTTACTGGATGGCTGCGTCCATGCCTTGGATCTTGATTATTGTATACTCTGTTATGGATGGTTGCGCCCATACCACATATATCATGTATTTGAGATATCAGTTGTATTTGTCTACGCAGGTTTTCCGACGGCAGTGTTTTCAGTTGGACACGTTCTCGTAAAGCATTTCACCCCTCTCTCTCTCTCGGGCCTTATGCTTTAGGGGGCATCTGTTACACAGTAATTTGTCATCGTCCCTGCAATCCCTGTCCCGCACATTGGAGGGCCTCTTCCGTGACCTGTGAGCAGTGACATGACCTGAAACCACTTTCATGGCATCCCCCTTGACAAGGACAATCATCCCCCTGAAGACAATTTCCTGTGAAAAGCCCTAAAAATAGACCTTTTGGCCTTGGTGCGACTAGCCAGTTCAACCCTTGCGCCAATGGGGGAAATGCACCAAAGAGGGCGTGCCAACTGGTGATCTGTCCCAGTGTATTACTCGCACCAGGCTTAATAAGGAGTGTTTTTTAAAAATAAATGGCGGAAGTTTGATTCCAACCAACTCCTGAACAAGTCTCTAAAATGAGTTGGGAGGTTTGGCTCCGGATCTCCATGTAGGGGAAGTGGTTTTCCACCTATCATGGAAGCTTCCTTGAGGATATGGCCAATCCCACCATTATAGGGATCCCAACTCCCCTTCCACCATCTATATAAGCTTGTCATTTTCCCTTTGCAAACTAGCCTGAATAGAGCTGAATGAGTAGTAAGGAGATTATTGTTAGACAACCAAAGAGAGAGAGACTTGTCCCATTCCTGACGAGCTTTACCGAGACGTACTCCGTTGTTGACCCACCGAAGGAAGATCCAGCGTCAGAGCTCAGGTTGTATCTTTCTTTGTTCTAATTAATAATAAGTGACTTCGATTATGGTTCCACTCAGATGTTCATGTTTCATGTTATGAGTTGTATCTTCTCTGACTGATACATAGTTGCATGTATTAGGTTTTACGCTTGTGTGTTTGTTGTTTCTTCGTGTACGTGCAGGTGTTCGAACGCGCCTAGAGGGAGAATTGTGATCTGCCAAAGCAAGGGACGGAAGTGCCATCTTCTCTGCAAGCAACAATAGCGTAGGACTTAAGGTAGGCCTCTTGTCGCATCTTGGTCTTTTGCAATTAGGAACTTGCGTCTTAGCGTGACTCGATTGTTGCTAGACCCGATCTGGGCTAGTAGGGATCGCCTCTGTTCGCAGAGGGGATTTACCTCTCCAACCGCTGTCCCTTCAGATCTGGCCTTATGTTGTTGCTGTGGCTCTTCTTATTGCTTTCTACAGCAAGATTCTTCAGTCTTCTACTGGTGACACTGCTAGATCTGCAATTGCTCTCATACCATATAAAAATTTCTGAATGCTACTTATGAAGAAATCTACTTTTAGATTTGGTTATGCTTCTCCTACTTAATTAAGTAATTAATGCTGAAACTTCAGATTAACATCGAAGCAAACACATAACAAACTTTCACCGATTCAGATCTAAAACATAAAAGTACATGCACACATAGACAAAGTGACACAAGGATTCTCTGGACAATAGTCCTCGGAAAAACCCAATGTGGGAAAACCGGTCTTCTGGCTGCTGTAGGTTTTAATTATTAAGAGTTTTCTAAATACAACAAATCTGGGTTCCAAATCTGGAAAACCCAACAGAGAAAATATAGATCTGTAGCTCACCTGCTGTTCTGAAGCCAAAATATTGACTGATCCACACCCTCAAACGGGATTTACAGGACTCAGCCAGATCTTGGCCCTAGAAACCCCAGCGCTGCCCCTGAAGCCCCTACGCCAACCTCTACAAGCCTCTACATCCATTTGCTCTAGCCTGGAGAAGACTGCGTAACACCACAATGGGTGACGCAAATCCTACACTGCCCTTGAGGGACTCTGCATAACCCCTGAGTTTCTCCTGCTGCCCAACGCTGCCCCGGGAGAGACTGCGTAGCACTGCGTAGCGGAAGCTGCTCCTGCGCTGCGCAGCTGCTGCCCTCTCTGCTGTTGCTGCTTCTGCTTCTTTTTGCGCTGCCTCTGGAAGCTGCTCTTTGCCTCTTGCTGATTTTAGGCACTGGGATCAGACTATCCCCTTTGCCTAAACTCCCCTCTCTGCAGCTGAAATACTTCTGAGAATTCTTAGCAAACCTTGCCTTAGAATCTCAGCTTAGCTTCAGTGCTTTGCCTCTGTGTGTCTTTAAAAACGACCCCCAAGCCTTTCCTTTATACTTTTCTTGTTGGGAAACCAATGGCCATGATCAGATCTTGAATGAATGGCTAAGATTAAAAGAAAGCTTGATCCGTGTGACTTAAGATAATTTCATCACATATTTAATTTAATTAACTTTAATTATTTAATTTTCCTAAGTTTAGACTTAGGGAATACATTAAAATAATTAATTAATTAAATATCTCCCAATCCAAATGTAATTTCCCATATCCCTTTCTGAGTCTTGTAGATCAGGTGCACTCTAGTCCCTCCACAAATTTTGGGAGGTAGAGCACATCCGATGCTACCCCAATACACAAAATCTCAACAATTCTTAGAGTCAAAATTGGGAATTTCTCGTATTTTAGGCATTTTGACACCTTCCTCACACTCATTATCCATCATTCCACGTACAACTTGAAGCTAACACACAAGAAAACCTACTCAAATTTTTCTAGAATTTTTCTCAGCTTCAAGGCCCTTCATTTCATCCACTAAACTCACACTTTCCTACTCTGTTTTTCCAGATTACCATTCATTCACTCTTTCCACCAAAACACTAAGATTTTCATCCTTTCAGTGATAAACAAGATGGAGAGTGAGAAGAAGAGCTACAAGGGTGGTCACCATTCTAGGTTTGAGCCAACTCAGACCCATGGTATCATTTTTAGAGCTTCATCGTCATTTGTCAGGGTTTACATTGCACACAGGGACAATTTGGCTTCAAAATAAGTTTATGAAGTAATGGAGATGAATTTTACAAAAGTGGAAGAGGTTTTTGTCAATCATAGGCCAAAGGACAAAAACCTCATTTAGTTTATGCACAAGTGTTATGGTTTGAGAGAAATGCCAAAAATACACTTGCTCCAAGTCATTTTCTGCAATTTTGGACAAATTGTCTTCAAATCAACTTTTTAGGGGTTTGGAACAGGGTTTTACATTGCTTAATGACTCCATTTTGTAGCAGACATCCTAAGCTTTCCAAGCATACCACATGCAGCCCCAGACTCCTCTGGGAAGACCTCTAAAATCCTTCTCAAAGGGCTTTGTTACGCTTCTGGAACACTCTGTTACGCTTTTGGAGTAACTTTTGGAGAATGAACTTTTGAAGGCCAACCCGTGGGTCATTTTGTAAAATTCAAGATGTTTTGGAAACTAGACACAAAGGGCTAGTTGACCATTTTTTCAGAAGTGGATTTGGACTCTTAAAAGTGCCTCAAAAGTGCCTCCAAAGTTCTGTTATGCTTCTAGAAATTGTGCTTACTCTTCTATCAGAAATGTTACAAATGAACATTGGATTCCTTAGGACACTTGTCAAGCTCATAAATGGTCACAAATTCGAGGCAATGTTGTCCTATGAGTTGTCATTAGAGTTATTGGGTTGGTTTTTGCCTCCTATCATGATGGAATATGTAATTAATGTAAGGGACAAACACTCCTAGTTTATAGCTAAAATTCAAGGAATGGTTTCTAACCTCTCTAGAAACACTCATCTTTTGCATTTATGATCCATTTTAGATGGAATTTTGACCCGATGAGGTGTCATAGTCCACATTTTCTATAAGTAGACTCTTTTTAGTGTTTTGTTGGGTTGGATTGTCTCATATTGCAGTGGAGCTCTTGTAATAAGCTTGTGGAATGAAATCAGAGACAAATTTGCAAGGATTTTGTTGAGATACTTGTGGTATGCTTTGGAGGATCTGTGTTTCTCATGTATGTTTATCATTTAATGCTTAATACCATGTCTTCTTCTTCATATATGTTTATCTTGTAAGTTTGAGAGCATAATTCATCTTTATGCATGCTCTGTTTTAGACAAGATTCATCATATTATGTTTATTTGCTTCTAAACTGAATGAATTCACCTCAGTGCTCGTTTAAACTCTCCTCCATTTTCATCCTATACGCAATGACTGATTAATATGCTTTCAAATTACCTATCTTGCCTCACATATTCTTTGTAGGTTCACCTTGAAGTTCAGACCTAAAAACTTTATATACAGTCCATTCATTGAATTTTCTATCCAGCATTCAAAACATCAAATAAATTCTATTTATTAAGCTTACATATCTAGCGTAAAATCATTACATACTCAGCGATTCATTTGACTGCTTAAAGTGACAAAGAGGGAGCCCTCTCTGGTCCGAATATGGCTAGCTACCTGACCTAAAGTTTGGTCTGTGGTTACCTTTCTCCATCCTATTGTTAGTCTTGGGAAGTTGGGGAGAGTGATAACATACCGAATGAAAAGAAAACTATGCGGATGATGGAATATACCAAGTGAATTCCATCGGATCTCATAGAAACTCCTCAATACCCATCCAAAAGCCCCTGGGCCTGCTGATGACACCAACCTGCACCTATGACCTGCCTGTCCCCAACTCTGAAAGTCCATCCTAACAATGTCATAAGGAACACCAGAAAAAGGAACATTACAAATCCTCCTGCCCCAAGATTGCTTGCCCTCAAGCAATCCAAACCTGTGGACTAATCTGGTGGCTCAACGCAACTGAGACCCAATGCCTAGATCCCATACAAACCCTAGGTGATGTTCTGCCTCTGTGTCAACCCATCATGAACGGACCCCTCAATGCCCGGATCCCAAATTGATCTCTGATTGTACCTGCCATCATCCAATCCTCCTGGATCCCAATGCCACTATGGCCAGTCCTCACCCAAGTCCCATGGCTCAGACTGTGCTCTATCTCCGGCTATAAATGCTACTCCATAAAGCGAATACCAACTCATCAACTCTCTCTAATCCCACCTCTAGCATAGGCTGAGGTCAACCCCACTCTGCTGATGTTGGGCTAGTGCTATTGAAATACAGATGAATTGTCGATCCACATCCCACTGCCCACTGAAACATGTAGTAACCCTCTCATCTAAGTGCCCTTGCTGTACAGTACCCCAGACTAAGGTTGATACTCCATCAAAAGGATACCAATTCATGATCTTTCGGAAATCCATCCCGTGGGAAGGATTGGATGCATAGGCACCTGTATATGTGATAAATCCCCTATGCTGCACCGTGCTCCACTCATGCAACCCCGCCTAGTCAGTCAACAATATTCAACGAGAAAATCCTGCCTCTCTCCCTGTAAAAGGTACAAGGGGCCAAACTGTGTTGCAAGCCCTATCTTTTTACTTTTGGAGAGGGCTGCTTGCTGAAAGCAATGTTTTGAAAATTGCGATTAGGATTAAATCGGCAAGGGGAAAAAATCGGCACATACAAAAATATTCATTTTTTTCCAATTTTTTTAATATCTAAAGCATCCACAGCGACACATAAATATGAAAAAAAACTAATATATAAGATGTGTAAAATCATGTCTAGTGCTACATCACACATAAAACTGAATCATGTCCTGAATACTAAGTCCTGAGTCTCAAGAGTCAACTCAGCCTCAAAATATCAACAAAAAATATAATAATATATCTCATATCACGAGTCATAATGTCATATACAAAGGAATGTCAATGCACCATATAACCTATGGTCCTATACTACTGATTTCCTCTGCCCCTCTTGCGAGAAAATGTAACAACTTTCCCTCTAGATGAAGAAGTTGGTGGGGTAGGCAATGAAATCTGTTGTCCTCTAGAAGTAGAACCTGAAGCACCAAAACGGGAACGTGAAGCACCAGGAGCTAAAGGAGGTAGACCACGTCCTCTACCGGTAGCAGGGGTAGGTGGTGTCACCTGCTCCTCCTGCTCCTGCTGCTCCTCCTCGCCCTCCTCCCCCTCCACTACCTCCTCCTCTATCCAATCAGGGGCTGACTCCATGACAGGCCTCTCAGCCTCAACCCTCCATTCAATAATGGTGTCAATCTCATCTAAAGAGATGGCCTCCATATCAGGTGTCCTCTCAAGTTGTCTCACCCACAATCTAAGATTGTAGTAGACGTAAACCATGTCATTGCGGCGCTGAGACTCCAACCTGTACAAGGGTCATAAATTAATAAATTAAAAATATATATTACAAACAATAAATTAATAATTATAAAAAAAATTATTTAATGAATTCAAAAAATTAGTTGGAATATTTTAAGTTTTTAACATGTTGCGCCTTTTGGTGTGTATTTTTTCAAATACACTCCATTTGCGCTCGCATCCTGAAGAGCTACATGTTTGGCTCAGTGTTCTAATAGCAAGATTTTGGAGTTTTGGTAATTTGCCACCGTAACTCCTCCACCATGCATCTACAAGTTACAAGTTACAACAAATAAGATAAACTTATAAAGTTACAAACATAAGAAAATTTTTAAAATAATGAAAATCTTACCTGACATTTTAATAGTCCTATCCTGGACAGCCATGTCAAAGCTAAAGGTGCCACCTGCCATTCTGTACACCTCCATTTCTTTGGATATCTCTGCACATTCTGATGAAGATGGCACCATCTTCTGAACACAACTGAAAAAGCCATCCATGACCTCAACATCAAATAGGAAACTACATGGGTAAGCAAATTCGGGGTTCAGGGAGACCCCTGCAGCATGAATGGGATGATAGAGTGTGTTGTTCCATCGGTCATCAATCACTTACCATAAAAGAAGTTGTTTCTGAAACCCCTCATCACCCTTACCATCATAGTAGCTGCGAATGGCTTCTTTGGCCCTGTCCATGGCCTCATAGAAGTAGCCCATTGCAGGCTTCTCTCCATCAACCAATCTAAGAACCTTTACCAAAGGTTCAATAATGCTGCACACCTCTTACACTCCTGCCCAACAGCTTTACTGATATGAAACCAATCTGCAGATGGCCTCTCCCTTTGGTTTGCGGCTGACAGTCAAAGCACGCCACGCCTTTGAAAGAAACATTCTCTTCAAATCCCACATAGAATTCAAGAGAGATTGAAGAGATATGAAACTAGTGGCAAATCGTGTAATAGCAGGGCGCAACTCCTTGTTGGTGAATGTTCTCATCAAATAAAGCACAGATGCATGATTATATATAAATTTTGTAATGCTCTTTGATAAGTCTACAATATCTTTGACAAAATCAATCTTTCTTATGTCCTCCAACATCAAATCAAGACAATGTGCAGCACAAGGTGTCCAAAATATTGTCGGATGCCTCTCCATAAGCATCTTGCCAGCAGCAACATAGTTTGCAGCGTTGTCCGTTATGATTTGGACAACATTTTTGGGACCCACCTCCAGGGTGAACACATCCAATAAATCACATAATAATCGTGCATCTTTGACATGTGCAGATGCATCAACAGATTTCATAAACATTGTCCCCTTGGGACAACTGACCAAGAAGTTAATAAGGGTTCTACTCCTTTGATCAGTCCAACCATCTGACATCACAGTGCATCCTGTGGCTTGCCATGATGCTCTTAACTCCTCCAATCTCTTGGTGCAGTCAGCTTTCTCATTTTGAAGAATGCGCCCTCTAAAGTCATCATATGAAGGGGCTTTGTATCCTAGGCCAACAACAACGATAGCATCAATCGTAGCCTGATAAAATGGATTGTTCCTGGCAACAGTGAAAGGAATATCACTCCAAAGAAACAGTTTGCCCAATAACTTGTCAGCTTCTTCCTTCTCCTTTTTTTTAATAAGTGAGGAGATGGATGGCTATGCACCGAGAGTAGTTCTAGGAACAAAATATGAGGAGGCACCTACGGGGTTGGCTGTAGAGGATGCTGATGCTGAAGAACCACTACCACTCTCACGGTCAACTCTAAACGCTGATATTTGACTCTTCAGAGTTGTCTTGCTGAGTTTAGTTGTTTCTATTTCTTCCAATGATTTGCTGGCTCTTTTGATTATTTCTGGATTGGTATTGGTGCAAGGGCCTACTTCATGTCCAGGAATTTGTGCCAGGTGGTATTTCAACTTGTATATCCTCCCTGTCATGTGTTGACCACATAACTTGCAGCTCAAGTTTGATCGGTCAAACCCCTGATCAGGTTCACCAAATTCCCATAAAGGATCCAATTTCCTTGGCATGTTTTTAAATTTGTTGAACTCGACTTTTGAGTTTTACTGTAAGATGAACTTTGAACTTTGAACTTTGAAATTTGAACCTAGGGCACAAGAAAAATTGCAAGTTAAAAAATACAATAAAAAAATTTACAATTTTACATACAACATTTTGATTTTTTCACAGAAAAAAACCCTCAACTCAATGCAAAAATAATGGGAAAAAATACATGTTGAAACTCAAGCAAAAATAATGGAAAGAAACTAGAAGCACAAGAAAAAATATAAAAAATAAATTTGACAACCAATTTTTTGCATTTTTGACCAAAATAAACCCTCTCCTCTCAATAAAACCAAAAAAAAAAAAACACAACCAAATGCAATAAAAAATGATGAAAAATACATGGCTGATAGAAACCCATGGAAGAAAAAGAAAAAAACAAAAAAAAAAGGTCAAATTTGATGCCCATATCTGGAAAAAACGTTTTGCCGAAGAAACTTGGTCCAAATTCAAATTTCATTGGCTTGGCTTGCTAAAATCCTTCACTTTTGTTCACTCTTGCCCTTGTAGATCACCTATCCTCCTCCTTAGCTCACCTTCAATCCTTAGCTCTCCTTAGCAAACTTCTCAATGCAGAAATGAGAACAAAAAAAATCAAAATCGCTAGTTAAAACCGCGCTGTTTTGAGGGCCCACGATTATTACTATTCAACTCGCCCAAAAAATCGCCGATAAAATCGTTTTCTCCAAAAAATTGTGATTTTTTCAAATTATCACAATTTAATTGCGATTTTCAAAACCTTGGCTGAAAGTACTACAACTCTTCCAGCTGCTTGTGCATCTACTTGTACCTCATCAGTGGGTCAGTCCAAAGATGGATGCACCACCATCTCCAAAAACCCCTTCCTCTGATCGAAAACTCCATGCTCCTGCGTCTTCTAGCCTCTTGCAAAACTACATTGTCAACCTCCAACACCTCTTGAGGATAAGTGTCTGTGAATACTGCCACCCTGCTAGTTGTCTATACATCTGTCGACACCTCATCAATGGCTGAATTCAAGGGTGGCTTCCCATCCTTATCCATCACAGGCTCAAAATGAACCTCCAACTGGCTGTCCCCAGAAGGCTCATCATGCATATTGTGCACATCATCCTCCTTAGCTGGCTCATGCTCCACCATATGCTGCTCAGGCTGAATCATCATTGGTGACTCATCATTCTAAATGTCTCCCATAAGGTCCACTGACTACTCATCATACACATTGGAATATAAATCTGGCCTGCTGTCAGCAACTCCGCATGACTCATGCTCCTTAGAGGCATTCTTGTATGAACCCATGGACTCGTCCAAAGAAGAATCCTCACCCTGAAAGTCAGAAGGAATCTCCTTCTGCTTTACCTCTGCGACGTCCTTCATGTCACTCAAGCATGAGTCGGGCCTCCAAGGTTCCTTGGAAATGAAGCAGAGACCCTTCATCCTCAACTCATTCTTGTTGCATGATCCATCAAACCTGAGCAGCTCCTCTCTAGTCAATTCTCTCTTGAACAACCTAATGTTTTGCTCAACCAACCTTTTGGCTAGCTCATAAGCAACAGGTCAGACCAACTGCTCTTTCCTCCAAACAAACAACAATCGAGACTGCAACTCCCGACAAATGGTATCATGACCTCTCATACATGATGATAAGATGGAATGCATGTGTGTTATGAGTGTGTCAGGATGATATTTCCATTGGAACATCTGCAAGATCAAACCATCACACTCTAGGTCAAAGATGGTTTCATAAGTCCTAGTCATGGTCAAAATTTTTAGAACCTGAAGCTTCTTCCCAAATGTAGGACCCTCACTGTTATCCAATTCTTGCAGGGTTTCTACCATTAGCTCGAAGACTCTCCTCATAACATGATCATTGTAAGGAGCTATAGGGGCGATCAACATCATGATGCCACTAAGACAAGAGGCAACTGGAAGTGTGACCCTTTCACAATAGTACTCCAAAAACTTGGGCTGCACTAAAGCTAGCATGGCAGGTTTCAAATCCCACAACAACTTTTTCCCCTCTGATTGGTTCACTTCAGAAAAAAGTGCATCTAATTCATCTAGTTTGAAAAGGTCTTTCACTGTGACCCTCATGTGTTTCAATTTTGTCCCAAGTGCAAAGATTTTGTGTCCAATTGCATGCCTCTTCTGCACATCTCTTGGCAGTTATTTTGGAAGAATGACATAGATAATTTTTGACAAAGATCTGTTTTTCAGTTTTGCTTTCTGGACTAATGATGCATGGTGGTTCAAGGAACCAATTTATGTGGTTAATCTCCTCAATTTGTTTAGTAGTTTCTCCATGCTTCAGCCCAATGATGACATGAACATTTGTGAAGATGAGGCCACTATTTTTCTGAGTTTGTTGAATTCTTCTCAGTGAAAGGTTTTGTCAATCAGTTTATTGTAATATTCCTAATTAGCACCGCTAATTGGAATATTTGATTATTGTATAGTTTTCCCGACTATAGTTTATTAATAAATAAAAGTGACAAAGGGGGTCTAACTCACTTAAATAAAATAAAGTGTTTCCCTAGTAGAGGCAACGTTGTAACTTAAGGGGGAGCCTTGGGGGTCCACACCACACATGAGAGGAGGCTCACGTAGCCTCTAGGAGCTTCTGCGCAGTCTTGTGAGGAGCACGTGGGAAAGAGAGGGATCATGTAGGGTTTTGAGGAGGGCCAGCATTATAAAAGGAGGGAGAGCCATCTCATTTGGGCATTCTTGTTGTTGATGATATTTGAGCTAGACTTTTGTCTTCTTGAGCACGCTGGCTGTTTAGCCTGTCTGCAGCACTGTTTAGTGCGACTGGGTGTCTCCGGTCGGAGATCTCACCCTTAGCCCCGGGGGACTTCGAGTGCCTGCTCGGGCAAGGTCTTTTCTATAGTTTTCAGCGGAGGATTTGGTTGTTGTTTTGCGAAGGAGCTGGGCTTCTTCTGGTGACTGCGCAGTCCCTAGGAGAGAGGACGCAGTTCTTGGTGGAGGGGTGCTATTGCGGGGTTTTCTACAGGAGATTCAGTGTTATTCGGTGTGGAGGTTCAGTATTTATCAGTTGGAGAGTTTCCTAAGGAGTTTGTGGCTCCATCTCAGTATATTTCATTTGGCATCTACGCTGGGCCTGGAGGGACAGCGTTTTTCCTTGGGGAGGGTTTCTGGGGTGATTTTCGGAGGTTGTCCATTTTGTTTATGGTTTCTGGGTTTTGTCCGGAGCAGTGAGTACAGGTGATCTACAGATTTTCAGCTCATGCCGGCGAGGGGATCAACCCCTAGTTCCAGTTCATTCCAGCAGCAGCAGTTTACGGCAGTTTCTTCCAGCAGCTGGGATGCAGTTTCTGTAGCAATCATTTCCTGTTTCTGAGAGGGTTCTTCACTTGCCTTGTGCAAGGATAGGTGCTCTTATTTTGATTATCCATTGTACCCATTTATATTCTCAGATTAATAAAATGGCTTAGCATTCCTGGCATTTTATGTGTACTTGCTTTATATTCTATTTCCGGCATTTTTCTATATAGTTGTATGCTTGTATTGCTGTTTATTTCCTATTCGGAATATTACAGTGGTATCAAAGCGTAATTCTGGCTCAGCCTGTGGTCTATGACATCGAGAAAGAGATCATACAGAGGTTTGCTGGAATTTTGGAGAGCAATAGCAGTTGCAGTACCAAAAAGGAAATTGGAAAAAGGGCCAAAATATAAAGGGTCAAATTTTTAAGGTTGGAATTAGAAGAAACGTTTTTTGGGTTTTTCTGGGTTTTGGGCAAGGATTACCTTCCCAAATTCCTAGAATTTTCTGAGTAGTTTTCAGAGGGTAAATCGGAGGTCGAAGACAAGCAGCAGTATAGTCTTGGAGCAGCAGTGTAGTTTCATGAGGAGCCTGTAGACACATAGCAGAAAGAGCCGATGGCAGGCGATGATGGTGCGAAGGAATTTTGGGAGATGCTCCTCAAATCAGCACAGGATCTGTCGAGACAGATGGAGACGGTGGGACAGAGACTCACTGCGCTGGAGGTTAGGGAGCGGGAAACCGCAAGGGGTTTTCAGATCGGTGAGGGATCAGGCACGTCACACCATATGCCGGAGCGCGATGCTATACCCATCATGGCATCGCATGCACCCACGCGACCCACTATGCCCACTTTCCTAGCAGAGGACACAGGGGCAGCAGCACAGCGGGAGCCGGAGGTTGACCCTGGCCAGATGGACGCCTACATTGCAGAGTACCTGGCACGTGGGCCGGCGATCAGAGATCTTATCTCATTTAGAGATTATGTTTAGCTCCAGCGTGATGGTCGACCCCGTGATCATCACAGGGGACACAAACATCATCATGACGACCACCGCGCAGCTAGCAGATTTCATTTGCCCACGTTTGATGGGTCATCAAACAGTTCGGCAAAGTCTTGGGTAGAAAAGTTGGACATCTATTTCTAGCTTAACCAAATGTCGCAGTCGTAGGCCATTAAGGTGGCAACATTGCACTTGGAGGATGAGGGCACACAGGATTGCAGGGAGTCTGAGGTTACACCTAGTGTGACACAGGATTCCCCCTCATTGGAGACCTCCTTGGCCATGTCGGTTGATGTGGTAGTGGAGAAGGTATAGCCTACCTCGGTAGACCCATCCATTGAGGTGATGACCGGAGTCGTGTCCGAGTCTTCAGGTGGTAGCAGCACACGACAGATGGGTGAGGCGTTAGGAGATATATCCACCTTCGATGAGGCACTAGCAGGTACAGAGGTATTGGATGATGGTCGCAGACAGCGATATCATCGGCTTCGGACGGACCTTCGAGTTTTGAGAGGGAAGGCCACGTCAATACGGGAGGCCATTTTGTTGCAGGACCAGGAGCTGGAGGGTATGAGAGTGACTTGTGCTAAGTCGGCGGCCAAGTTGGTCCGCATTGGGGAACGACTGGATTCCCTGATGGTATAATCAGAGGGCACGTTGGAGCGTCAGATCATTCCCCTTCAGGCATGCATCGATGGGACTAGCAGTGTTGTTGGGTCATCTCTTCCCGTTGGAGAGAGAGAGGCAGAGCCACCTAGTCAGATCTCATATGTTGACTTGGATAGCAGTATGGGACGATCATAGTTGCACAGGGTACAGCATCCACATGTTGAGGTTGGATGGCGAGAGATTTTGAGTTGGTACTCGGTGGAGTGGGCTATGGAGATAGTGATGGATCCGAGTGTAGCTCAGCAGGATTTTCTATGCATGGGGAATACAGGGACCCCAGATTGGCATTGGGATCCAGGTGGGATCACCCACTGTTTCCCAGGCAGGTCGGCTGACTATGCCTTGGAGAGTACAGTTGGCCTAATAGTAGAGCATGTGCAGTTTCGGTCAGCTCCAGTGGCCAACCAGTTTATGGGCAAACTCCCTAGGTTGTCTTGGCATGACATTCATACACGGGATCACGGGGTGGTCAGCACACCTTGGCAGGAGCTTGTCGGAGGAGGTGGCATTGGCAGGCCACCAGATGGCACCTTGTATGGGACCAAGGATTCTTCACCTTTGTGTGGGGCACAGAGGACGCAGTGGAGCCGAGCAGTGGTGGTAACACTACTGACACACAGGGAGATTCACTTCTCGGACCCCTTGAGGAGGATTTGGAGTGATGATCCTTTTGTCGGCAGGTATAGTGATACGACGGTGGAGACGTTGTTACCGATTGGTGGTAGTCCGACACGTAGAGGCACATCTCTAGGTCATCACATCCAGGGATGTGTGGGAGCCTCTAGCATTGAGCGGTGGATTGTTGGTGGACATGGAGTAGCATGGTGGTGTACCATAGTGTGTGGGACTGCATTGTGGAGTAGGAGTATCCTACATCACATTGAGAGCATGCGGAGAGTGACCGATCCCTGGACACAGTCAGGGCACGAGACGGTACAGGGTGCTACAGCAGTAGCACATGGTATCCAGCAGCATACCGAGGTATGCCTCAGTGTGCAGTGGCATGTTGAGGAGTGTATGGATGATCAGTGGTATGCGAGGGCATATGGTGCTACACAGCAGGGTCTTAGAGCATTGCTTCCAGAGAGACTCATGGACAGGGACATCGGGCTTACCTTTGGTAGTAGTTCACCCAGGATCGATGGAGAGACAAAGGAGCGATACTTGGCGGTATCTGTGGGGACTCACACACCTGACTTGCTTCGACATCACTCACAGGTACAGCTGATTATGTTTTTGACCTTTGGCACTTTGAGCGTGAGCAGCAGGGTACGCGAGGTTCACCCTAGATATTTGGATGACACTCAGTACACTAGGCGAGAGACTTCTCAGCAGTGGCACTGGGTTGGTGTGCTAGTTGACAGCCACAGGTTGGGGGATGAGGTGATCCTTTGCAGAGGTGGTGCATCAGTCATCACTGAGCCTACGCTTTGGGAGCCGGTCATGAGGGAGACATGCATCACTTTTCCCTCACGGCATGTCGAGAACATGCATGGGCAGAGGATACTGGGTACAACAGAGGTAGCATCCCAGTATGTGTTTGGGCTCCAGACACTGTATCGACACTTTATCGAGAGGATGGGTGCCCACATTGAGTCGATGAGGGATATGCGGCTAACATTGGGGTCAGACATCGAGGTGGGACAGTCATATGCACTGACATCGAGTACGGGGACAGCCGCTGCAGGTCTGTATTCTCTAGAGGTTTTGGAGGTCGATGGGATTGTTTTGCAGGGGACCAGTAGACAGCGGGAGCATGACATTCTTGATCAGGAGTGGGAGGAGTTGTTGGATATGGTGGAGCATCCATCTGTGGGTCGACACAGGGATGAGACGTAGATAGGTGCACACACAGTCAGCAGAGCTGCAGTGTTTTTAGTGTGTAGCACTCCCCAGGAGTACATCGATGGAGCTTGCAGCATATCTTGCCCACTTTGGCCCATTATAGAGAGAGGGGCTTCCTTCTACAGGCAGCTTTCACTGGCAGAAAGGGCAGAGCAGTGGGAGTTGATTACGAGTTGGCGACAACACTCCCGGCATGTTCCATATGCAGTTTTTATCGCGACATAAGATTCTTCTTCCATGATGGACTGGCAGGAGATCATGAGTTGGTACCCTCTTGATGTTATGGTATTCTTCGGAGGGAGCACAGCGGAGTAGGGGCCCATGGACATAGCACATGTTATAGATTCCAGTTGGCAGGGGGACACAGGTCATCATTTCTTCAGCACCCCATCCCGATTTCAGGGGAGTAGGATCAGCATGGGATTGAGTCAGGACTTGGACTGGAGAGAGGTGAGGAGTTTGTATGAAGTTGGTGGGGCAGTATATGCAATTACAGGTGTAGTACAGCATGAGCCTGGGAGCATTGATGCCAGTTGGTGGTCTTCACCCCTGAGAGCATTAGTTATAGCTAGAGGTAGTGCGCAGCCTGAGCCGTGGGACTTGGGCGATGATTGGCCCTGGTGGCATTGTGAGCTGAGAGGACTGTTGGTCAGTGAGAGATCAGTTTGGGATCCTGGCATTGAAAGGACCCTTCATGTCAGGGTGATGCAGAGGTCAGAGAGGGTTCAGTGGCACATCTGGGACCCCGGCACATTTTGCAGTGTTAGTGGGGAGCATCGGCTAAAGAGGAGGCTTGTTCAGGCATTGTTGGAGGACAAGCAGTTTTTGTCGGATGAGGATGCCACTTGGGGGAGTGAGGAGATTTTGCAGCATCCATCACTTTAGTTGCTTGAGGACAAGCAACATTTTGCTGGGGGAGACTGTAATATTCCTAATTAGCACCGTTAATTGGAATATTTGATTTTTGTATAGTTTTGCCGACTATAGTTTATTAATAAATAAAAGTGATAAAGGGGTTCTAACTCACTTAAATAAAATAAAGTGTTTCCCTAGTAGTGGCAACGTTGTAACTTAAGGGGGAGCCTTGGGGGTCCACACCACACATGAGAGGAGGCTCACGTAGCCTCTAGGAGCTTCTACGCAGTCTTGTGAGGAGCACGTGGGAAAGAGAGGGACCACGTAGGCTTTTGAGGAGGGCCAGCGTTATAAAAGGAGGGAGAGCCATCTCATTTGGGCATTCTTGTTGTTGATGATATTTGAGCTAGACTTCTGTCTTCTTGGGCACGCTGGCTGTTTAGCCTGTCTGCAGCACTGTTTAGTGCGACTGAGTGTCTCCGGTCGGAGATCTCACCCTTAGCCCCGGGGGACTTCGAGTGCCTGCTCGGGCAATGTCTTTTCTACAGTTTTCAGCGGAGGATTTGGTTGTTGTTTTGCGGAGGAGCTGGGCTTCTTCTGGTGACTGTGCAGTCCCTAGGAGAGAGGACGCAGTTCTTGGTGGAGGGGTGCTATTGCGGGGTTTTCTACAGGAGATTCAGTGTTATTCGGTGTGGAGGTTCAGTATTTATCAGTTGGAGAGTTTCCTGAGGAGTTTGTGGCTCCATCTCATTATATTTCATTTGGCATCTGCGCTGGGCCTGGAGGGACAGCGTTTTTCCTTGGGGAGGGTTTCTGGGGTGATTTTCGGAGATGGTCCATTTTGTTTATGGTTTCTAGGTTTTGTCCGGAGCAGTGAGTACAGGTGATCTACAGATTTTCAGCTCATTCCGGCGAGGGGATCAGCCCCTATTTCCAGTTCATTCCAGCAGCAGCAGTTTACGGCAGTTTCTTCCAGCAGCTGGGACGCAGTTTCTGTAGCACCCATTCACTGTTTCTGAGAGGGTTCTTCACTTGCCTTGTGCAAGGATAGGTGCTCTTATTCTGATTATCCATTGTACCCATTTATATTCTCAGATTAATAAAATGGCTTAGCATTCCTGGCATTTTATGTGTACTTGCTTTTTATTCTATTTCTGGCATTTTTCTATATAGTTGTATGCTTGTATTGTTGTCTATTTCCTATTCGGAATATTACATTTATATACAACCATTGCATGGTTTAATTACATACATAATGAACCCACTTGTCATAATAATGTTTTAGAACAATATAAGATGATTTATAAAGTACCCAGAAACATAATTAGAGCTGCTACAAATCTGTGAACAATAGTGAGAAAGTAGAGGAACTTGGTGTACAAGTGTTGGCATAGGCTTCTTATTTGAAGATTGTTCGCACAGTGCAAGCGACCATAATCAAGCCTGGAAATTTTGAGAATTTTCCCTCAACAGACAGATCTGATATGAAGTTCTGCTTTGGTCAAGATGCTACATGTGAACACCAACTTGACCTCTTCAGATCAGTTGCTACTGACACAAGAAAACTCAGATCTGACATACTAGTCGTAAGTACTGCTCAAATCAGCGAAGATACATTGGTTTCGGAAATTGTATGTGATGACACAGTGCCTTAATATTTGTCAAACACTATAGGTATGGCAACCCATTTTGCCATTGATCTCTCCATGTTGCAAGTCACATCCCCAAAAAAAATCCATTACAGGTAGGCATGGACTCCCATGCGCACTGGGTACGTCTGTGCACACTAACTTCTGTCTCAGTTATAGTGATGACCGAGTGTGACTTACACACCAATCACAGTGCACTCAAATATTTTCCAAGAGTGTACAGTATGTAACTCAGATAGTCGGACTACCCAGCCACTCCATACATACCAATGATAGGTATGAGTGATTATTACATTGCAAAGCGGTCTTCAGCAGTTTAAACACTCCTGCGGTTCTTATAGTCGACCCCCTGACAATTTGGAAATCAGACCACTGAATGTAGTCTCTCTGCGATAAGTACCTGTGCTTCATCCTGTGAGAATTTAAATCTCAGCCTCAAAGAGCAGTGAATTCGCCTTCTCGATCTGTTATTTAGACAATGATTTGACCCCTTGCAAGATAATGAGATCGACATCCCTTTTTGGTTTGATGAATTTTGCATGGTTCTAGCGATTACAATCTCCCTGTCCCGGGCTATTCTTGCAATTTTTCAATCGGCGGTGCTAAGAACCTTGCATAGGTGCAATGGCTGATCCTGTGAAAATTTCTGAATGTAACTAATGCAGAAATCTACAGTTAGATTTGGTTATACTTCTACTCAAACAAGTTATTAATGATGAAATCTTCAGATTAACATCGAAGTAAACACATAACAGACTTTCACCGATTTAGATCTAAAACAGAAAAAGTACATGCACACATAGACAAAATGATACAAGATTTTCTGAACAACAGTCCCCGGAAAAACCCAATGCAGGAAAACCAATCTTTTGGTTGCTGGAGGGTTTGTATTATTAAGAGTTTTCTGAATACAACAAATCAAGGTATCACAGTGGTAAACCTGACAGAGAAAAATATAGATCTGCAGCTAATCTGCTGTTTTGAAGCCAAAACGTTGACTAATCCACACCCTCAAACGAGATTTACAAGACTCAGCCAGATCTTGGCCCTAGAAACCCCAGCGCTGCCCTTGAAGCCCTTGTGTCAGCTTCTGCAGCCTCTGCGTTGGCCTGGAGAGGGTTGCGTAACCACATAATGGGTGACATAGACCCTACGCTGCCCCTGAGGGTCTCTGCGTAACCCAGTTGGGTCCCCGGTTGACCAGCGTTGCCCCAGAAGGGATTGCGTAGCACCTGCGTAGTTGAAGCTGGCCCTGTGCTGCTCACTTGTTGCCCTCTCTGCTGTTGCTGCCTTTGCTTCTCTGCGTTGCCTCTAGAAGCTGCTCTCTGCCTCTTGCTGATTCTAGGCACTGGGATTAGACCATCCCCTTTGCCTAAACTCCCCTCTCTACAGCTGAAATGCTTCTAGAATTTCTTTGCAAACCACGCCCTAGAATTCCAGTTTAGCTTTAGTGCTCTGTCTCTATGTGTCTCCTCCAAATGACCCCAAGCCTTTCCTTTATACTTTTCTCGTTGGGAAACCAACGACCATGATCAGATCTTGAATCAATGGCTAAGATTAAAAGAAAGTTTGATCCGTGTGACTTAAGACAATTTCATCATATGTTTTAATTAATTACCTTTAATAATTTAATTTTCCAAAGTTAGACTTAGGGTCCTTAATTGAAATTATTAACTATTTAATTATCTCTCAAACCAGATGAAATTTCCCAAATCCCTTTCTGGGTATTGGAGATCTCATGTACTCTAGTCCCTCCACAAATTTTGGGAGTTAGAGCACATCTGATGCTACCCCATCACACTAGAAAACTCAACACTCCTTCTTAGCGAGGAATGTGCTTTAGTACAAACTCTGCACTGATCTCTGGTGTGGGTCTCTGCACTGATGCTAGACCTGTTGCCCTTCATCACTTTCCTGTTGCTGCCATTCTGTACTATTGCCCATGACACTGCCACATCTGTACTGCAGCTCCCTCTCAATCTGCTACATCTGTGCTGCCATCTGTTGCACTGCATCTTCAGTTGCTAAGAGAAGCAACTGAATCTCTTGCCCAAACTTTGACAGACAAGTCAGTTGGGCTGCATCCTCATCACTGAAGCTCCATCGGTTACTGATCTGTGCTGTCACCTGGAGAATGATGCACAACTACAACTCTGCACTACATAAGCAGACTCCCTCTGCACTGCTGAAGTTACATCAACCCCTTGTGTTGAAATCTCTCACGCTGCTGCTACGCTGCGTTGTCCTTTTGAAGCCTCCACGCTGCTGCAGCTTGGCTCTGCACTGCTGAAGTCACATCAGCCCCTACGCTGCTGGTGCATCTACACTGCGCTGCTCCTTCCAGCCTTCATATCTGCTTCTGCTTCATCCGTGTTTCTTTGCACCAACTGCTCCACTTGTCTCGCTACTATCTTAAGGCTCCTATAGCTCGGATGTGATCCAAGAGATGAGCTACTCAAGGATCCTGCCCTCATTTTGTTGCTGCTCTACAGATCCATGTCGCTCCACTTTCGTGGTTCATGAGCCCTCATGGCTGCATCGTCTTCTGACCCATCGTCCGCCAAAGCAACCTTGGAAGTAGAAGCTTCCTTGTCCTTTTTCTTCTGTGAACAATTGCTGGCAAAATGTCCTAGTTCGCCGCATTGGAAACATTTGATCTTGGAAAGATCACGCTCCTTCTTCACTTGCTGCCTCTTTGATGCCAAGGCTGCATCACCTTCATCTTCCCTCTTCACTTTACTGGATCCCGAGCTGTACAACTTCTTGGTGTACGGCGAAGTTCTTCTTGATGCATGATTGCCGACAAGTTGTCCCAGTCGGGAAGGTTCGCTATGCCAAGACACTTTGGACAAAGGTTTCCCACTCTTTTGAGACCGCATTGAGTGCAGTCCTTACCATCACATTGTCCTCCACCTTTGCTCCCGTGGCAGTCAACTGATTTCTGATCGACTGCAATCTGAAGAGGAAGTGCTCCATCTGTTAACCCTTGGTCATCATGAATGACCGCAACTGAGTCTTCAGAAACATCTTCCTCTAGAAGGATTTCCCCTCATAGAGGGCTTTAAGGCCTTCCACATCTCCTTAGTTGCTTTCTTCTCAGCTATATGTGGCACAATATGGTCCTTAACATTATCCATTATGAGCCGCTTGGCATGTGCCGCAACTTTCTCATGCTTCTTCAGGAGATCTGCATCGATCGACGTGGCCAAGACTTGTTCTGCATGGTCTCTTAGATGATATGCCTCCAAGACTACCAGGATTTTGGCCTTCAAGACTGCAAAGTTGGCCATGCCATCCAACCAATCCTGATCACATAGTCCATGAGGTGCCATGTGCTTAGTAAATCTGTCGGAGCTCCTCGTCTCTACACTAGAGACATGGATCTAGGGTCCTTGGTGAAATAGGCACCCTCTGCTCCCTCTGACAACTGATTTCCTCTCTTGGAAATCCACCAAATCAATCAACGATACAAATCTCTTCGATCTTCTATTCGATCTGCAAGTTACTTTGGCTAGAAACCCTCTGAGAAGCTGATCTCCTCTCGCTCTTTGTCTGTAGTTCTTAGGCTAAATTATGAAAACCTTAGAAATTTAACCCCACCAGCACCTTCTGAAGTTCTGCAGCTCTGCGTCTGGCACTTTTGAATCAAACAACTTCAGATTTGTGTTACCTTGGCTAGCCTCTACGTGAGCAGACAGTCCCAACGCTGCCTTTGCGTAGTAAGTATGTGGGTCTGCGTGGAGATAGCATAAGATTGCGTCACCCTGGACTCTGTGTGACTCTGCTCCTTTTGAAACTGCACTGTCCCTTCAGATCTGGCTTTCTGGTGCTGCTGCTGCTCTCTCTGCTGCTTTCTGCAGCAAGATTCTTCAGTCTTCTACTGGTGACTCTGCTACATCTGCAATCGCTCTGATACCATGTGAAAATTTTTGAATGTTAATAATGCAGAAATCTTCTGTTAGATTTGGTTATACTTCTCCTACTCAAACAAGTTATTAATGCTGAAATATTTAGATTAACATTGAAGTAAACACATAACAGACTTTCACCAATTCAGATCTAAAACAGAAAAAGTATATGCACACATAGACAAAGTGACACAAGATTTTCTGGCCAATCGTCCCTGGAAAAACCCAATGCGGGAAAACTGATCTTCTGGCTACTGGAGGGTTTGTATTATCAAGAGTTTTCAGAATACAGTAAATCTGGGTACCACAGTGGTAAACCCAACAGAGAAAAATATAGATCTGTAGCTAACTTGTTGTTCTGAAGCCAAAACGTTGACTGATCCACACTCTGAAACGAGATTTACAAGACTAAGCTAGATCTTGGTCCTAGAAACCCCAACGCTGCCCCTGAAGCCCCTACGTCAGCTTCTGCAGCCTCTGTGCTGGCCTGGAGAGGGTTGTGTAACCCCAAAATGGGTGACGTAGACATTATACTGCCCCTAAGGGTCTTTGCGTAACCCAGTTGGGTCCTCGGCTGACCAGCGTTGCCCCAGAAGGGACTACGTAGCACCTGCGTAGCTGCAGCGGCCCATGCGCTGCACAACTATTGCCCTATCTCCTGCTGCTGCCTCTTCTCTGCGCTACCTCTGGAAGCTGCTCTCTGCCTCTTGTTGATTCTAGGCACTGGGATCAGACCATCCCCTTTGCCTAAACTCCCCTCTCCGTAGCTGAAACAGTTCTGGAAATTCTTAGCGAACCAAGCCTTAGAATTCCAGCTTAGCTTCAGTGCTTTGCCTTTGTGTGTCTCCTCCAAATGACCCCAAGCCTCTCCTTGATACTTTTCTCGTTGGGAAACCAACGACCATGATTAGATCTTGAATTAATGGCTAAGATTAAAAGAAAGCTTGATCCGTGTGACTTAAGACAATTTCATCACATGTTTTAATTAATTACCTTTAATAATTTAATTTTCCTAAGTTAGACTTGGGATCCTTAATTAAAATTATTAATTAATTAATTATCTCCCAAACCAGATGAAATTTCCCAAGTCCCTTTCTGGGTATTGGAGATCTCATGTACTCTAGTCCCTCCACAAATTTTGGGAGCTAGAGCACATCCGATGCTACTCCATCACACAAGAAAACTCAACAGATCCCTGGCGCTAAACCATGACCATATAGTAGTGAAGACTTTAAACAAGACCATCACATGATTGGCTGGTGTGTTGGACCTGGTTGCTTAGGTTAGATTGTTCGCCAATCACCTTATATTTACGTGTAGTAAATGTGAGTTCCTTCAACTCGCTAACTGCGTTCCTCCAATTGTTCAATACTGGAAATGGGTCGCGGGACTTTCTATGGTCGTGGGGAAGTGCAATTATAGACGTGGTCACTCAGACGAACAATATCACTCTGTCCATTGATAAATATTAATTTGGCCATCGTGGGGGTCATGGATTAATGATGCCTCAGGAAGGAATCTCGCAGCCCTCTCAATCAATCAACCGATGTCAAATTATTGAACAATTGTCGTTGGATTATCTTGTCGCCAGCACTATAATGTCCCAAACAGGATATTTGATGGATTTTACAGAAATTTACTCAACCCAAAATGTCACCGTAAAATCTACATTTTGTTAATAGAAGATTGCCATGTAAAATAAAACAGATAGAATGCATACAATTCAACCATATAATGAGCAGAAATAATCTCATCTTTATTATCATATATAAACTGGGGTTACATGCACATACAACCAAAATAGCTGAGATGAAAGCTGACCTCCAAGATAATTTGCTGCACTAATATGTTGGCCCTCCAAACTAGACTTAACTGCACTGTTGAGCTCTCCTGTGAATTTTGGATGAATTCACCAAGGGGAGATGGGTACTCGCCCAATCTCACTGAATCATCCAAGGGTTTTCGTCCTGGGGCTACCAATGGAGTAGAGAATCGGGTTCTCAACTTCTCATACAAGAAGCAATACCAAATCCAAGATGTCCTCCAATGGCCTCCTCTTCTTTTATAGCTCTGACAGATTCTTATTTTTTAATTATTTTAATCATGGAGCACTTTTCCCTCTTTTATTTCAATTAAAATATTCTTTTTAATGTGGCAAAAGGGTAGATTGGCCACCATGTCTCATCAGATCACTGAAACTCCAATCTAACCATCCCATCTTGTAGATCTTCTCGTTTCAGTTCGAATGAGCTATTACACTAAGGTGTTCTGTCAAGTATTCCTCCTAGAATGCCACCTTAAGCATAATTAATCGAGTCAGACGCAATAATAACTTTGTTTTTTGAAAGTTGTCAGAATGCACCGAAACGAAAGCCAAACTGTGCGGATGATGGAATATGCCAAGCGAATGCCATCGGACCTCGTAGAAACTCCTCAAAACCCCTCCAAAAGCCGATGGGCCCGCCGATGACACCAACCTGCACCTATGACCTATCTACCCCCAACTCTGAAAGGTCATCCTAACCATGTCATAAGGAACACCAAAAAAGGAACATTAAAAAGTGGCTAAAGAACATATGAGGATAATTATCTCCAAGATCTAGGAAAATTTTCTAAGGAAAGCATCTTAATTAGATTAATTAGCCAATTATTAATTATTTTCCTATGTCTAACTTAGGAAAAGTGGTTAATTAAATCAAATTAATTAAGACAAATCGATTTTGCTCTAGTGACTTCTAGAAAAGTCATGAGAAGGGGTTAAGATTATCTTAGCCATCGATTTGAGTTAGATCGTGGTCATTGATTGTTCAACAAGAGACTATAAAGAGAAAGTCGATGGGGCTTTGCAGATCACTTAGAGACAAATTGTAGTGGTAACAAGGGTGCAGTTGAGGACACCAGTAGCAATGTTTTAACAAAGAAGATTGAGGAGAAAGTTTCTTGAAAAATTTCTCAGTTGATTTCTAGTTTCCAGTGAGAGGAAGGAGGTCAAATTCATCAATAGAAGAAAGGGTGAATCTGGTAGTGCGAGTAGCTAGTTTGCCAGTGTGTTTGATAGACGAGCTTGATTTAGTTTCCAGTTGTAGGATCATACACCAGTAGCAGTGTTTTAAAAGAGAAGATTGAGGAGAAAATTTCTCAGTTGATTTCTAGTTTCCAGTGAGAGGAAGGAGGTCAAATTCATCAACAAAAGAAAGGATGAATCTGGTAGTGTGAGTAGCTAGTTTGCCAGTGTGTTTGATAGAGGAGCTCAATTTAGTTTCCTGTTGTCGGATCATTTTCCCAAAGGGAGTGTGAGTTGGTTAGATGAGTTGTTGGAGGAAGATTTGCTTGCAGAATCATTTTCCCGGAGGCAGTGCGAGTTGCAGGAAGCTAGTGCAAGTTGTTGGGTGGAGTGTGAATAACACAAAGAGATTGAGATTTTATATAGAGGGAGACTTTGTGGTTTCCAGGTCAATTTAGCCAAGAGAAGATAATTTGCTAGAGCTTTGCCTGTGAGAGGCAAGCAATTATTGTTATTCTTTATTTGCTGAAGATTAATAATAAAACCCTCATCTACAAAATTGGTTTTCCCCACACTGGGGTTTTCCCATGGACTATTTTCTAAAAACATCAATGTCTAAATTTTGTGTGTGTCGATTATTTTCTTAGTTCCTGTTATTATTTGGGAAAATTGCAGTAGTGATTTTATTCGTTATTTGCCGTAATGAATTTACGAAGACAAATAATATACAAAAGATAGGAGAATAGTTTCCAATTTCTATAATTAAGGAAATTTCACATGGTATAAGAGTAGATCTAAAGCGTAGTGGTTTGCAGGAGTAAATCAACAAAGGATGAGAAAGTCGAGGGTTAAATACCCAGATTGAACTGCTCCATATTTAGTTGGTTATTTTTGTCCAGTTTTCGAAGAGTTCAAAGAGATGGCCTCAATAGGTTTGAGAGATCGGGATATGTTAGATGGAGCCTTTAATTTTGGCGTTTGGAAAGCTAGAGTTCTCTTCTTGTTGGAGGAGAACAATCTCAAGGAGTGACCAATGTTATAGTCGTTCTTATGTATCCACAACAACTTTCGACATATAGGAAGGAGGATATTCTTAATTTCTCTAACATTTTAATTTTTGACTCTAAATTAATTAATTTTCTGGCTTAGGATTTAATTTTATTTTTGCGAGAAAAATTAATTAACTCATTAGGGGATTAATTATTTTTCCACCCTCTAATATTTTAGCCATGGTGTCTAAGTGTGAGGGACCATGCACTAAAATTTTTTTTACATAAGTTTTTACAAATTCAACCGTCAAAGGGGGAATACTTGTTCGATATAGACCCTCAAAATACTTACTCAATTCTGCGACACAATATGATCTAGTAGACCAAGTGATTTATAATAAAATAATTTAGCGAACTAGTTTAAATTATTCTCAAATCACTTTTACAACAGACTTGACTAAAACTACTCACCTAAGACTTTGACGATAAACTCTACCCTAGCTTTGGGGTGAGGCTGGAGGGAAAAACTCTGACGATCATTCGTGTTTAGAAACACAAATGAATCAGTGAGAGGAAAAACCTCCTAGGATGAAATTTGTTAGGCTTACTTGGGTTGTTACATAATAAAGCGGTTGTACTACCATCATTTACATTACAATTTTGCAAAATGGGTTTACAATGGCATAGAACAGAATGTTGTCGGATGATTCCGACTTTGAAAAAATTCCTTGAAGTCCTTGGATCCCGCTTCCTTGGAATGTTGAAAAATGGTTACAACACAACAAAAGATGAGAAAGGGAGAAACTCTTGACTTCTTGTACTTGTCTGCAGTAAAGCTCTGCTACCATGCCGAAAGTTGATGTTCTATGCTGAAACAATTACTTAAAGTGAAACTTTTTCCAGCTGCAATATCTGTTAAGCAATTGTAGATAAACCATATGAAAAATAGAAGACAACCATATGATCTAGTAGACCAAGTGATCTATAATAAAATAATTTAGCCAACTAGCTAAAATTATTGTCAAATCACTTTTACAATAGACTCGAATAAAACACTAGGACTCACCTAAGACTTTGACGATAAACTCCACCCTAGCTTTGGGGTGAGGCTAGAGGGAAAAACTTTGCCGATCATCCGTGTTTAGAAACACAAATGAATCAGTGAGACAAAAAACCTCCTAGGATGAAATTTGTTAGGATTACTTGAGTTGTTACATAATAAAGCGGTCGTACTACCATCATTTACAATACAATTTTGCAGAATGGGTTTACAATGGCATAGAACACACTGTTGTCTGATGATTCTGACTTTGAAAAAATTCCTTGAAGTCCTTGGATCCCGCATCCTTGGAATGTTGAAAAATGGGTGCAACACAACAAAAGATGAGTAAAGGGAGAAACTCTTGACTTCTTGTACTTGTCTGCACTAAAGCTCTGATACCATGCTGAAAGTTGATGTTCTACGCCGAAACAATTACTTAAAGTGAAACTTTTTCCAGCTGCAATATTTGTCAAGCAATTGTAGTTAAAACATACACCATATAAATCATATGCAAAATAGGAGACAACCATGAACACAATGAGACACCGAGATTTTAGGTCCAATGACCAGGGAAAAACCGACATGGGGAAAACCCAACTAGATTCTTCATCTCTTAGAAATCAATTGTTCATTAGAGAAACAAAACATAATGAGATATCAAGAGAATGAAGAATCTCACCCAAATGTAAACTAGTTGTAGCAAGAAGATCTCTAATAGAAGTAGCTGATGCAAACAATGAATCACTTTGGCTCACCAAGTTCTGCTCTTACTCTCCAAGTCTCTCTCTCTCTCAATCCTTCTTTAGTATCTCCTGTTGAATTTTCTTGTGTGATGGGGTAACATCAGATGTGCTCTAGCTCCCAAAATTTGTGGAGGGACTAGAGTACATGAGATCTCCAAGACCCAGAAATGGATTTGGGAAACTTCATATGGTTTGGGAGATAATTAATTAATTAATAATTTTAATTAAGGACTAAGGAAAAATTAAATTATTAAAGGTAATTAATTAAAACATGTGATGAAATTGTCTTAAGTCACACGGATCAAGCTTTCTTTTAATGTTAGCCATTGATTCAAGATTTGATCATGGTCATTGGTTTCCCAACGAGAAAAGTATAAAGGAAAGGCTTCGGGTCATTTGGAGAAGATAGAAAGAGGCAGAGCACGGAAGCTAAGCCGAAATTCTAGGGCAGGGTTCGCTAAGAATTTCTGGAAGTGTTTCAGCTGCAGAGAGGGGAGTTTAGGCAAAGGGGATGGTCTGATCCCAGTGCCTAGAATCAGCAAGAGGCAAAGAGCAGCTTCCAGAGGCAGCGCAGAGAAGCAGAGGCAACAACAGTAGAGAGGGCAGCAATTGCGTAGCACAGGGGCAGCTTTAGCTACACAAGTGCTACGCAATCCCTTCTGGGGCAACGCTGGTCAGCCAGGGACTTGGTTGGGTTATGCAGAAACCCTCAGGGGCATCGTAGGGTCTCGTCACCCATTCTGGGGTCACGTGGACCTCTCCAGGCCAACGCAGAGGTTGCAAACACTGACACAGGGGCTTCGGGGGCAGCGTTGGGGTTTCTAGGGCCAAGATCTGGCTGAGTCTTGTAAATCCCGTTTGAGGGTGTGGAACAGTGAACGTTTTGGCTTTAGAACAACAGGTTAGCTGCAGATCTATATTTTTCTCTATCAGGTTTACCACTATGGTACCCAGATTTGCTGTATTCAGAAAACTCTTAATAATACAAGCCCTCCAGCAACGAGAAGATCGGTTTTCCCACATTGGGTTTTTCCGGGGACTATTGTCCAGAAAATCTTGTGTCACTTTGTCTATGTGTGCATGTACCTTTTCCCGTTTTAGATCTGAATTTGTGAAAGTCTGTTATGTGTTTACTTCGATGTTAACCTGAAGATTTCAACATTAATAACTTGTTTAAGTAGGAGAAGTATAACCATATCTAACAGTGGATTTCTACATTAGTTACTTTTAGAAATTTTCACATGGTATCAAAGCGATTGCAGATGTAGCAGAGTCACCAACAGAAGACTGAAGAATCTTGTTGCAGAAAGCAATAGAGAGAGCAATAGTGTAATATCCCCAATAGGAAATAGACAGCAATACAAGCATACGACAATATAGAAAATGCCGGAAATAGAACATAAAGCAAATACACATAAAAATGCCGGAAATGCTAAGCCATTTTATTAATCTGAGAATATAATGAGATACAATGGATAATCAGAGTAAATGCACCTATCCTTGCTCAAGGCAAGTGAAGAACCCTCTCAGAAAAACAGGAAATGGCTGCTACAAGAAACTGCATCCCAGCTGCTGGAAGAAACTGCCGTAAATTGCTGCTGCGGGAATGAACTGAAGCTAGGGGCTGATCCCCTTGCCCGAATGAGCTGAAAATCGGCAGAACACCTGAACTCACCACCCCGGACAAAACCCAGAAACCATATACAAAATGGACCACCTCCGAAAATCACCCCAGAAACCCTCCTCCTAGAAAAACGCTGTCCCTCCAGGACCAGCGCAGACACCAACTGAAATAGACTGAAATGGGGCCACAACTCCTCAGGAAACTCACCAAATGATAAACGTTGAACCTCCACACCGGAATAGGCCTGAATCTCCTGCAGAAATCTCTACCACTGAACAGCTCCAACTCAAACTGCGTCCTCCCTCCAAGGACTGCGCAGTCACCCAATGAAGCTCAGCTCCTCAGCAAAACTCCCAAACAAAACACCTGCAAATCTCCTGCTAAAGAATGAAGAAAAACCTTGCCCGAGCAGGCACTCGAAGTCCCCCGGGGCCAAGGGTGAGATCTCCGACCGGAGACACTCAGTCGCACTAAACAGTGCTGCAGACCGACTAAACAGCCAGTGTGCTCAAGTAGACAGAAGTCTAGCTCAATATCATCAACAATATCAATAATGCCCAAATGAGATAGCTCTCCCTCCTTTTATAACGCTGGCCCTCCTCTAAACCCTACGTGGTCCCTCTCTCTCCCACGTGCTCCTCATGGGCCTGCGCAGAAGCTTCTAGAGGCTACGTGAGCCTCCTCTCATACGTGGTGTGGACCCCCAAGGCTCCCCCTTAAGTTATAACGTTGCATCTACTAGGGAAACACTTTATTTTATTTAAGTGAGTTAGCCCCCCCTTTTCTCACTTTTATTTATTAATTAACTATAGGCGGCAAAACTATACAAAAATCAAATATTCCAATTAGCGGTGCTAATTAGGAATATTACAAACAGCAACAATAGAGAGCTAGATCTGGAGGGACAGTGCAGTTTAAGAGGGAGCAGAGTCACGAAGAGGCCAGGGTGATGAAGTCTTACACTGTCTCCATGCAAGCCCACGTATTTACTGCGCAGAGGTAGCATTGGGACTGTCTGCTCACGCAGAGGCCAGCCAGGGTGGCACAGATCTGAAGTTGTCTAATTCAGAAGTGTCAGAAGTAGAGTTGCAAAACTTCAGAAGGTGTTGGTGGGGTAAGACTTCTGAAGTTTTAAAAATTTAGCCTAAGCACTCTTGACAAAGAGCGGGAGGAGATCAACTCTTCAGAGGGTTTCTAGCCAAAGGAACCTGCAGATCGATCAGTGGATCGAAGAGAGATGTTTCGTTGATTGATTTGACAAATTTCCAAGAGAGGAAATCAATTGTCAAAGAGAGCAGAGGGTGCCTATTTCGCGAAGGACCCTAGATCCAAATCTCTAGTGTAGAGAGGAGGAGCTCCCACATATTTTCTGAGCAGATGGCACCTCATGGTATACGTGATCAGGATAGGTTGGATGGTCTGTTAAACTTTGTAGTCTGGAAGGCTAGAATCCTGGTAGTCTTGGAGGCATATCATCTAAGAGTCCATGCAGAATGAGTCTTGGCCATGCCAACCGATGCAAATCTCCGGAAGAAGCACGAGGACGCTGCAGCACATGCCAAGCGGCTCATAATGGATGGAGTTAAGGACCATGTTGTTCCACATATAGTTGAGAGGAAAACAACTAATGAGATGTGGAAGGCCTTAACAACGCTATATGAGGGGAAGTTCGTCCAGAGGAAGATGTTTTTGGAGACTCAGTTGCTGTCATTCATGATGACCAATGGGGAAGATATGGAGCACTTTCTATTCAGGTTGCACTCGATTAGAGATCAGTTGACTACCACGGGGGCAAAGGTAGAAGATGATTTGATGGTAAGGACTGCACTCCATGTGGTCTCGGAAGAGTGGGAAACCTTTGTCCAAAGTGTCTTGGGCAGAGCGGACCTTCCCGAATGGGACGACTTGTGGGCAATCATGCGTCAAGAAGAAATCCGCAGAATCACCAAGAAGCAGTACATCACGGGATCTAGTAAAGTGAAGAAGGAAGATGAAGAAGATGCAGCCTTGGCATCAAAGAGGCAACAAGGGACGAAGAAGCGTGATCTTTCCAAGATAAAATGTTTCTAGTGTGGTGAACTAGGACATTTCGCTAGCAATTGTCCATAGAAGAAGAAGGACAAGGAAGCTTTTACTTCCAAGGATGCTGTGGTGGATGATGGGTCAGAAACGATGTAGCCATGAGTCCTCATGAACGACGAAAGTGGGGCGACATGGATCTGTAGAGCAGCTACAGAATGGTGGGCGGGATCCTTGAGCAACTCATCCCTCAGATCACATCCGAGCTACGAGAGCCTTAAGACAGTAGTGGGACAAGTGGAGCAGTTGGTGCAGAGAATCATGGATGAAGCAAAGGTGGATCTGAAGGCTGGAGGGAGTAGCATAGTGCAAATGCAGAAGTAGCGTAGGGGCTGATGTGACTTCAGCAGCGCAGAGCAGAGCTGCAGCAGTGTGGAGGCTTTAGGAGGATAGCGTAGCGCAACAGTAGCGTGAAAGATTTCAGCACAAGGGATTGATGTGACTTCAGCAATGTATAGGGATTCTGCCTACGCAGTGCAAAATTGTAGCTATGCATCATCCTCCAGATGTCAGCGCAGATTAGCAGCCGATGGAGCTTCCGTGATGAGAATGCAACCCAATTGATGTAATGTTCCTAATTAGCTATGGCTAATTGGAATATTCGATTTTGCTCAATTTTGCCGTCTATAGTTTATTCATAAATAAAAAGGTGAGTAGGGGAGACATAACTCACTTTAGAAATAAAAGTTCACTCCCTAGTAGCACAACGTTGTAACTTAAGTGAGACGAGGGGGCCAAGAGACCACACAGAGAAGGGGCCCACGTAGACACATGGAGGGACTGCGCAGGCCAAGAGGGAGCACGTGGCAATGTTGGAGGAGGTGAGCATTAGGGTTGAGAGGGGCTCATGCTATATAGAGGGGAGAGCCTCCTCATTTTGTTCATTCGTTGTTGATGATATTGAGCTGGTCGTTTTGACTTCTTGAGCACACTGGCTGTTTAGCTTGTCTGCAGCACTGTTTAGTGCGTTGAGTGTCTCCGATCGGAGATCTCGCCCTTAGCCCCGGGGGACTTCGAGTGCCTGCTCGGGCAAGGTAGTTTCTTCGGCATTTTGTGGGAGGATTGGTGTCTGGGTTTTGTTGCGGAGCTGTGCATTCTGAGACTGCACAATCATTGAGAGGGAGGACGCAGTCCATTTAGGAGGAGCTTCGGATTGAGTTTCTTGCAGGGGTTTTGAGCTTGGAGATTGAGCAGAGGATCAACCTTTGCCTTTGGGAGGATTTCGGTGGAGTTTGAGGCCGTTTTTCAGTTGTTCCTATTCAGCCTTTGCACAGAGCCTTGGAGGGCAGCGTAATTCCTCAAGGGGGTGATTTTCGAGGGTCAGCCATTTTGGATATGGTTTCTGGGTTTTGTTGTGGTTGGTGAGTAGAGGAGGATTCCAGATTTTCAGCTCATTCCGGCAAGGGGATCAGCCCCAAGTCATCAGTTCAGTTCAGCAGTAGCAGCTACATGGCAGTTTTCCAGCAGCTGGGACGCAGTTCAGATAGCAGCCATTTCTTGATATTCTGAGAGTATTTCTTCAATTGCCTTGAGCAAGTCTAGGTGCCATCACTCTGATCACCTATTGTACTTCATTATATTTCTCAGTATAATAAAATGGCTTAGCATATTCTCTCTGTATTTCTGGATGATTTGTCGTACATTCTATCTTTGCTATTATATGTTTGTTTTATTGCTATCTTTATGTATTTTTGGGCATTCTAGTTCTATACCACTTGGTGTGTCTATCTCATACTCTTAGACAGAGTCTAGAAAGGGCCAAGTAGCCTCCAGATCTCACCCTTTTCACAGAGGTGAAATATCTGGTAAACGGCCTCCTAGTCCATCTCTGGTTGGAGTTTGTTGTGTTTTAGAGATATCCCCGAAACAGGATATTACAACTGACTTGTCTGTCAAAGATTGGGTAGGAGATTCAGTTGTTTCTCTGAGCAACTGAAGATGCAGTGCAACAGAGGGCAGCACGGATGTAGCAGATTTAGAGGGAGCTGCAGTACAGATGTAGCAGTGGTGGTGGCAATGCCATGGGCAGTAGTACAGAATGGCAGCAGCAACACAGTAATGAAGGGCAACAGGTCCAACATCAGTGCAAAGATCCACACCAGAGATCAGTGCAGAGCTTCGGGTTGAAGCAAAGTTTGTACTAGACCATATTCCTCCCTAAGAGGGATTGTTGAATTTTCTTGTGTGATGGGGTAGCATCGGATGTGCTCTAGCTCCCAAAATTTGTGAAGGGACTAGAGCTATGTCACACGGTTCGGGTTCGAGTTCGAGTTCGGCAACGATTAAGCTTGATTCAAATTCGAATTTTTTGTTGAGGTTCGCATGAGGTTCGGCATTAAGTTCGACTATATATATATATATATATATATATATATATATATATATATAATAAATCAAAATTAATCAATAAAGTTATATGAATAGCAATGAGAACGCATGAGTCACAAATCACAACCACTATTCACTTCACGCTCCGGGAGGCGGGGACAAGCAGCGTCTAGAAATTGAACTCAGGAAATTGCAGAGAATATAACACTGAGAACAATAGAGTGAGTACACTCGGGCTGAATTTGGCTTGTGAAAATCTATCGATAACCACGGTAAATAAAGACAAACCAGTGGCGAGAAAACCATCTGCTGCGCATGGTTTTTCTCATAAACTTTAAAAAAATGGACAAAAACTGCCCGAACTCTAACCTCAAACCCCATTTATTTTTAAAATTTTGTGAAAATTTATCGACAACCATGGTAAATAAAGACAAACCAGTGGTGAGAAAACCGTGTGCTGCCCATGGTTTTTCTCATAAACTTACTGCCCGAACTCTAACCTCAAACCCCAATTTTTTTTTTTTTTTTTTTTTTTTTTTAAATTATAAAATTTGGCTTCAAGTTCGACTTTAGGTTCGCCTTCAGGTTCGAATTTGTTCAAATTCGGCGAACCCTGTGACATAGGACTAGAGTACATGAGATCTCCAAGACCTAGAAAGGGATTTGGGAAATTTCATCCGGTTTGGGAGATAATTAATTAATTAATAATTTTAATAAAGGACTTGTTGACCACTCAAGTGGCATCTGATGATAATGAGAAGACTCCATGCCCAAGGATGAACCAGAAGACATTTATACCATCCGATATCATCAGATATCATCAGTTCAACAGAGTTTTCAAACTCTACTTCTTCTTCTTCTTATCATTTTCTTCTTCAGTCCTCAGATTCCGCAGCCCTACGGGGATATTGAATAAATGTCACTAGCATGATGAAGAAAGCCATGTAATAGGCCTAGGATGTTGGGACTCGATCAACAAGCGAGTACACCTTGGAGTGTTTTTTTTTACTTGGTTAATTATTCCTTCTTTTTAGCAGCGAATATTTTTCTGGGTTTTTTCAATCATTGCATTACCTCAAAGCCGGGGTGACGATCGAAAGGTTGAGCCCCTAATGCATCTTAGTGTCTAGAGTCAATGTATATAACCATGCTAGGTCATCTTTGAAATTTTGCGGAATTTGATTGGCTCTAAGTAGGATTTTCTAATAATTAAAAATTTCCCACAAAACAAGATTTTTTAATTAATTTCTATGTAATGATGTAAATAAGTGGCCTTAGGAAATGTGTGGGGCATGTGACCACTCTAAATTCATCCTCAGAGACCCAACATTATCCTAGGACCCACTTTGAGGGTCCAAAAATGACTTATGGTCCCTCAAAAGCCGACTTTCCTAATGTCAGTGGCAAAAAATTCAAAAAAATTCAAAAAAATTAATAATTGGAAAAATTTAGAAAATTTTCCAACGTCAAAATAAGTCTGGAGAAGTAAAGGTGATGTGGCAAGCATGTGGGACCCACCACATAAGGTACAAAAAAATCAAAGGCAGTCAAAGAGGGCCCACGTTGAGTTTATGAGGCACATCGAATTGTTAAAGTTTAGCTTTTGATTTAATTTAAAATCAAAATTGGAATTAAAATGCAGAGGTAAATTAAATAAGTGGGAAATGGACCCCACTTCCTTCCCTTGTCTACGCATAAGGCAAAGGCAAAAACTAAAGTGCACATGCCAAAATGAAAGCTCTACATACAACCATCAAAAGGAATTGTGCACATGTTAAATGTGTACACACTGGCCCAGTTTTAACGCAGCCCAACAAGAGGAAATTCCACGCAGATTTGTGGGTAGACAATCAACACTCCACGATGGCGAATTGCTTTGGTTAATATGCAGCTGTCCTCTACACCAATTAGATGGAAAATAATGTGCCGGTTAACAGCCAACGTTTCCAGACACCTACAGATAATATACATGTAAATTAATTCCTCCACGAAGTCCACTCCAGTCAACACTTCAACAACAATTTTACGTGGGAGTTTAGCAATAATTATATAATTGTTTATGTGTCACTCTTCAACAGAAAAATGAGGGATATATTTCCCTTCTTTCCCACATAGTTGCACACTTGTGCCACTTAAATTCATACGCTGCCATCCAAGGAAGACTACACAGGCCATCTACATGTATGCTCCAACAATTTGATTGCCATTTGGAGGGCTCATCTTCATTGGGATCCCAGTTATCAGCCACTTGAAAATTCGTTTTTGCATTGGGATTATCTTTACCTCTCCACTTGTCATGAGGTTCCTCATTGAGATCTTCTCCAATTTTTATATAAATTGAGCCTTGGACTCTCATTGTAATCATGGTTTTGAAGCTTGTGCTTATTGTTACTATGCCGAAATTGTTATTGAGCTCAATAAAGGAAAGTCTTTGGGCTTACTAGCTTCTCTTGTGGTGCATTCTTTGGTTGATGAGGTAAATTTGTTTCATTTGATGTTATTCATTTGATTTTACATTGCAATCTAGTTCGTTATTTTTGTGCATTTTCCTGAGGGCACTATTGTCTATGGAGGGGAGATTTGTAGCTATCTCGGATCTTCTTTGGACTTGGTATATTTTGTGCTCTTGTTGTAGCTTGTTATTTTCGGTTGAATGACAAGCTCAACGTGGCATCTATATGCCAAGTTTCTTTTGCACTAACAATTGGTTTGCAGAGATTAGTGTGTTCAAAGGACAGGTTGCCAAGTCTATTGGAGTATGGAGACTTCTTCGATTGGAATAAGTCAGCTACAAGGATATCAAAGATCCCACAAGCTGTTCAAGCCAACAATCTCATAAGACCTCAAGAGATTTATTTAAAAGGAGGTTTCATGAGCCCTTTGCTTCTTTTACATCTCTAAAAATATCATATATTTTTTTCTCTCATTTGTGCACATATTGATTTTATTTAACATTTGAGGCTAAGTTGTTCGATTTAAATCCTAACTCTCACTCACTAAATAAACTCTTTCAAGCTGGTCTTAGTGAGAGAATTTGTAATATGAAGTGTATTTTATAATTGCATTGAGTTTCTAACTTTTTCCTTCTCATGCATGTGATTTCCTCTCACATATTTCAACACTATTTCTTTTGCATGCTAACTCTTTTGCTTGCTTGCCTATAGGTTTTCTTGGAGGCAATCCAAGTTTGAAGAAATGGAGCTAAAGCATAAGCTAAGGAACATTTTTCCATTTGGAACCTCAAGTCCAAGTTCCTCCTTATCACTTCACCTCTTCTTGTAAAGCCTCGTTCTTTTGAGGAATTGTAATCACCATTCACCTCAAGGCTTTAGGCCCTACTTTGTAACATCTCACAAGTAAATCTTTAAAATCTTACACTTGTAACTTTGGGAAAGAGTAAGTTTAAATCTCATATTGTAATCTCTTCCCAAGCCCCTCATTTCTCTAAAAGGGCCTCACCTTCAATAATAAAAATCTGATTTCTTGAGGGAGCTTGGGAATTTCCCATGGTATCCCACCTCCTCATTTAGAGAGAGGAAATCTTCTTATGGTTAACTTTCTTTTGTCTAGTTTCCATTTTTGTATTTCCATTTGAGTTGTTGATACATGTTTTATGGAGCTTCATTGCTAGTTTATGTCATATTGGGCTAAGCACAAGTCTTGATCACAAATATCATTGTTATATCTCTATTGGAAGCACATTGTCATTAACATATCTCATTGGAAGCATTTCACCCACATTTAGGTATTTCAATTTGCATACTAAATTAGGCTTGCATCTCTAAAAATTAACCTCCAACTTAAGTTGGTTGTATAGACATTAGAGACCCTCCACCCTTATTGACTCCTCATTGTGAGATCCGGATTTCGGACGAGGGTGAGGTCTGGGGACATGAGTTAAATTGAAAACTATTTCAGAATTCTATTAATAAAATAAACCAGGAGCACCTTTACATCACAACTTTACTCGCAATTTTGCTATCTCATGTACTTGTTACTTTGGTGGTTATTTAGCTCATGAATATTTAATGTCATTATCATTTGTTACTTGAGCACTCTCTTACAAGTAATTTTTCATTTATTGCAAGTGATGCTTATATGCTTATCTTGGTCTAACACTTCTTTTGTGGGATTATTGTCATTATATCTTGAATTTCATTTTTGAGCAAGCACTTGTCATTTAATTTAAAGCACTGGTCTATATTTTGAACACATCATTGAATATTGCTCATATACTTATATGCTTGTTTACATCTTGGAATTGAGTCATCTTTGATAAGTAATTCCTTCAAATCAATTCTCCTAGAAACCTCACATATTTTAACTTAGTTTTCCATTTAGGGACCACCCCCCGTAGCTAGTCTTGGAGATAGCTTAAACGAAGAGAGTTGGGATTAGTGTGACAACCCCTTCTCTGAGTTCCTTGCCACTAACCACACCTTGTGGGATTAAAGGCTTTTCCTGCTAACTGTAGGTAGGTGTAGGCGGCAAGCAATAGTAGGACCCTAAGTCTAACTTAGGAAAATTAAATTATTAAAGGTAATTAATTAAAACATGTGATGTAATTGTCTTAAGTCACAAGGATCAAGCTTTCTTTTAATCTTAGCCATTGATTTAAGATCTGATTATGGCCGTTGGTTTCCCAACGAGAAAAGTATAAGGAAAGGCTTGGGGTCATTTGGAGAAGATATACAGAGGCAGAGCACTGAAGTTAAGCTAGAATTCTAGGGCCGGGTTTGCTAAGCCAGAATTCTGGAAGTGTTTCAGCTACGGAGAGGGGAGTTTAGGCAAGGGGGATGGTCTGATCCCAGTGCATAGAATCAGCAAGAGGCAGAGAGCAGCTTCTAGAGGCAGCGTAGAGAAGCAAAGGCAGAAGCAACACAGAGGGCAGCATCTATGCAGCGCAGGGGAAACTTTAGCTACGCAGGTGCTACGCAGTCCCTTTTGGGGTAATGTTGGTCAGCCGAGGACCTAGCTGGGTTACGTAGTGTAATATTCCTTTTTTTTGGTGTCACCTACTATCGGGTCAGGTTGGACTTCTATGGTAAAAACCCTTCAATTGATCTGCAATAAAATTTGAAATCCTCCAATCTGAAAACCCGCGACTGAGCTAAGACCAATGCTCTGATACCACTGTAATATCCCAAATGAGATATTTTAACTAAAAATGCAGAAATAGACTTGAGCAGCAAAATAAACGGAAATAAACACACAACCACCAATATAACACAATGGATATCGATAAAATCACTGAGCCATTTTATTAATCTATGGTAGAAAGTACATCAACATAAAGGAACAACGAAACCTGAGCTTGCCAAGCAAGCAGAGCAAAACCCAGAAAGATCTCTGGCCCAACTGATAAATGACTTTGGCAATGATGTAGACGGCTCGGCAAGAAGACTGCTGTAAATCGGCTATGGCAAAACTATCACTGAACCCACTGAAGCACAAGTTGAAGATCCGGATGATCCTCACACCAATCCCTGAAGCTCTGCGAAACTTCTGAATGAAGTCTCCTCAAGAGAGTTGGGTTTTTGTCCAACACTCACAAATCACTCGAGGGTTTCCGTCCTGGGGCTCCGGCTGAAGTAGAGAACCATGTCTCACACCTCTCATACAATAAAATAACATGATCCAAAGATATCTCCAAATGGCCTCCTTACTTTCTTTTATGGATCTCTTGGAGCCTTGTAGAGCATTATTTTATTATTATTTTATTCATGGAGCACTTTTCCCTTTTATTAAAATATTCTTTTTTATGCAGAAAAGGGTAAATCGACTACCACGCCTCCTTCGGTCACTGAAATCCATGTCTAACTGTCCCACCATGTAGGTATCCTCGTCTCAGTTCCAATGAGCTATTACACTAAGGTGTTCCATCATGTATTCCTCCCGGAATGCCACCTTGAGTGTAATCAGCTGAGTTCGCACTTTTTGAGTGTAATCAGCTGAGTTAAGCCCAAAAATAACTCAAATTCCCAAAATTTATTGGAATGCACCGGAACGCAAGCCAAACTGCTCGGATGATGGAGTATATCAAGCGAATGCCTCTGGAAACCATGAAAACTCCTCAAAACTCCTCCAAAGAACTCTTGAGCCCACTGGTAGCACCAATTTGTACATGTGACCTGTCTGCTCCTAACTCTGGAAGTCCAACCTGACCCGGTAGTAGGTGACACCAAAAAGAAGGAATATTACACGCAGAGACCCTCAGGGGCAGCGTAGGGTCTACGTCACCCATTCTAGGGTTATGTAGATCTCTCTAGGCCAACGCAAAGGCACGTAGAGGCTACAAAGGCTTCAGGGGCAGCGCTGGGGTTTCTAGGGCCAAGATCTGGCTGAGTCTTGTAAATCCCATTTGAGGGTGTGGATTAGTCAACGTTTTGGCTTCAGAACATCAGGTTAGCTGCAAATCTATATTTTTCTCTGTCGGGTTTACCAATGTGGTACCCAGATTTGCTGTATTCAGAAAAATCTTAGTAATACAAACCCTCCAACATCCAGAAGACCTATTTTCCCGCATTGGGTTTTTTCAGGGACTATTGTCTAGAAAATATTGTGTCACTTTGTCTATGTGTGCATGTAATTTTTCTGTTTTAGATCTGAATCAGTGAAATTCTGTTATGTGTTTACTTGGATCTTAATCTGAAGATTTCAGCATTAATAACTTGTTTAAGTAGGAGAAGTATAACCAGATCTAATAGTAGATTTCTGCATTAGTAACATTCATAAATTTTCACATCTCCAACTCTCTCTTTCACAAGTTTGAATTCTGCGTTTACAATGCATGAGTAAGGAGTGAAGATATGAGGCACATTATGTAGGAAAAGCAAGGAGTTCATGTCATAAAGGAGGAGTAACTCACATTCCTTGAGGGAGAGTAACATATGCCAATTTAGGGAGTGAGGTAAGAATGCCTTGTAACTCATGCAATAAAGAGAGAGGTACACATGCCTTGTAATTCATGCCATAAAGAGAGAGGGGTATGCATGCCTTGAAGTAGAGAATGTAACATATGCATTGAAGAGTGCGTAAGAGGCATCTTTTTTGACGATTCTTTAATGCACGTGAGAGTGTAAGAGGAGTGTAACGAATCCATTAATATAGAGATAGAGAGTAACACATCATTAAGTGAGAGAGAGGATATATATATATATATATCTTGGAGACAAAGGGTACTATTATAATAAAATGGGACTATGAGGGGTTCTAGCCACACAACAATATGACGATAGAAATGTAATCACTCAATATCCAGGGCTTTGTAAGGGGTTTTAGGGTTAACATGGGGTTATATAGGGCTTAACATGCCCCTTTGCTTCAAACAAATGGTGTTCTAAACACTTGACTATATGCTAGTGATTCTGCAAGAATAAGTCATCTTCTCATGTCCTCTCTTCCACTGGTAGGTTCTCTAGTCTGATAATGTGCTCCATAATTGTTGGGTTACTCGACTATTTAGTGCTTGTTTCTACTTATTGTATGATTTTACCTTCTTCATTTATCTCTGGTACACTTCCTGAATGCAAATGAATAGCATGGTCATGAACTCAATTAGATTAATCCAAAAACCTTGGGATGATTGTTGATAACTTTATGGAGGCTCCCTAACATAAATGATATCGACGTTTTAACTTTTGGTGAATATAATTGTGCCATTTTACTTTGGTGCCCTTTTTTAAGTAAATTTGTCATTCCATTAGATTTTATCACTTTAGAGAGTTTCCTTTGGATACCTCTAAGCTCAATTTCCTTTCCTTCTGATGTAAATCTTATGAAGAGATCTTGAAAATTAAAGGTAATTGTTCCTAATGGTTGTAACCATTGGACCCCTAATACAATATCAACACCACCCATTTGTATTGCAATCATGGGCATTATAATATAGAGATTAATACTATGGCCCCTTCTTGAACAATTTATGGTGCTTCCATTGACACTCATTACTTGAAACTTTCATGCTGGATATATGAAACAATTGAGAAATTTCGCTAATTTGTAATTGACGAAGTTATTGGTTCTACTATAATCAATCAACACTGTTACCTTTTTCTTTTTGATATATCCTTCTATCTTGAAGTTTTATGGAGTACCAATGCCAACTAATGCATGATAGGATATTGTTGGAGTAGGCTCTTCTAGCTCTAGATCTTGTGACTATTCCAATTCTTCATCTTCTTCCTCTTCTGATTCCATGTAGAATAATTTATTCTCACTCTGTTTACGCCCCTTACTGTACTTGTTATCATAGTTGAAAGCTAGTCCCTTTCCTCTTCTTTCGTCTATTTGTCGAGGTGTCAACTTTGTTGGTTTAGTAGAGGGAGCATTATCTTTGCTATTGTTATTAGTGACCGATTTTCTAGTGGCCATATTTTTACTTTCAACTTTCCTTGCTAGACTGAAAGCATGCTCTAGAGATTTAGGTTCAAAGAGATGCACCTCATGTTGGATTCTTTCCTTTAAAGTTCCCATAAATAGGTCAAACAAATTATCTTTTGAAATATTCATAACTCTGAGACTCAACTTTTGGAATTATTGAATGTGCTATGTAAGTGTACCTCTTTGTCGAAGATTTACCAATTGACTGAAGAATGTATTGCTCTTAATATCACCATAATGTGCTATCAATTCCTCAATAAAAATGGACCAAGATATAATAAAATCCATTTTCCTTTCACAATGACATTGGTATCGTACATGTTGGTCTTGTTCTAAAAACATGGATGCAATATTTACCTTTTTAAGGATGCCACTTGGTGTAGGTCAAAGTATTGCTCCATTTGAAATATCCATGTTATAGGACCATTACCATTAGACTTCCTCATATTGATCTTTGGAATGTAGTAGTTCCTTGATGCTGACTTGAGGCCCTGATGATGTTGGTTTTGGATTGAAAATTCATGATTATGGTTTTGTGATTCAATATTTGTGTTGTCCAATTGCAATAGCATACTCCCCATATAAGATTGATTCTCAACACCATGTTTGTCCTTATGTTTCTGGTTTCCTTGGATTTCCACATCCCTTTTAGGGAGATCTTTTAATTGATTTTTTTGTAATTCTTTGATTTCTTCCCTGATGGATTTTTGTATATCTTCCTTGAAAATTTTCATTTATTCCTTATTTTCATTCATGTTCTTTTGTAATTCTTCCTTATTTTCATTCATCTTCTTTTCCATTTCCCATTTAAGCTTTTCTTTAGAACTTGATAAATCCACCTTTTTCAACATACTATCATCTATTTCATTAACTTTCTTATCTAATTGAGATAACCTAAATTCTAAATCTTAACTTTCTTCATGAGTCAAAGTTGAGCCTTCTAGATTTAATTGGTGTAGAAGCTTTCTTTGGAGACATGTTGGAAAATAATAATAGTACTCGTCTTTATCAGAACTTTCAATCACAAAAAAAAGGATTTTCTAATCAATCGTTAAGTCACTAGTAAGTTATGTACCTTAATTTAGAGAATATTTGAATGGCTAAAGCTTTGTTGATATATCTCTAAGATTTGAGGCCTTCTAGATCTGAAAATTTGTTCTTTAATACTCATATATTTTTTTTTGCAATTCCATTGTTGTGAACTAAATTTGATGTGTCAACTGAAAGTTATGCTAACTTCCCAAAACTTGTTGGTTTCTTGGCCTCTTCCCACAAGCAAACTTGTATAGCATGCCACGTGTCCAAATCTTCAAATATAATTCTAAAACTTGTTCATGAGGTGTTTCTGTGTGTATCTTGAAACATTGAAGATTTCACAGTTTGAGATAGGAAGATGTAGCAAAAATACCAAGCTGACCTGTTTAAATTTTTTTTTGTGACTGTTCACAAATCTTAACTTCCATAGCGTATAACTCCAAAAGTATAGCAAACTAAATTCTGAAACTTGAGGAAGCTATTCCTTGAGATTTTTCCTTAATATGTTGCAAGTTTCACTTTTTGAAGCCATACAAAAAAAGGTTATAGCAAAAATGCAGAACTGACCTATTTGAGACTGATTCCTGGAGCATACAAAAACCCTAACTTCCTTGGAGCATATATCTGAGAACCAAGATCTATAACTTGAACTGGATTTTCATCACATTTTCACCTCAATGTGGTCTAAGTTTTACGGTTTGAAACCTCACAAAAAAAATTTATAATGAATATGCCGAATTTGAGATTGAGTTCAAGAGCATACAAAATCCTTAACTTGGAGCATATCCCTGAAAATATAGGGAACCAAGATCTAAAAATTGAACCAGAGATTTCTCGATCTGTCTTCTCAATCTTCTCGAAGTTTTACCATGTGAAATCTCCCAGAAAAAACGTTATAGCAAAAATTCCACAATGACTTGTTTGAAGCAGCAAAACCCTAAAACTGTGAGATTTGATGCCAAATGTTATGATCCTAGTGTCTTAAAAATGATAAGAAACCAATAATTACAATCCTCTTCAAAGGGGGAATCTTCTTTTACAATTACTACAATGTACAAGACAATTTGATGATTCTAAGACAAGGTCTCCTTAGTATATATATAGGAGACAAGGGATACAATTATAACAAATTGGGGCCATGAGGGCTGCTAGCATGCACAGCAATATACAAACAGATGTGTAATCACTTAATATCTAGGGCTTAATTATGGGTTTTAGGGTTAACATGGGGCTTACCAACCATGGTAACTTTTACACCAACAAACATAACTGTGCAAACAAAACACTCAGGATTCTTAATTAATAGGAAAAAACAACAATTGTAAAGAGAAGAAGAGAAGAATAAGAGCAGCCTTGACATGCCTTCACAAGCCTTCCAAGTATAGAAAACAAGAGAAGCTCCTAACAGCAGAAATAAAAGCTCTATAAGAGTTCGGAAAATTATGGAAATGAAACCTTGAATCATCTCCAAAAACAGCCCAAGTTTTTTTATAAGTACTGTCTTGAAACTGCTCCTTATCTACCCAAGAAAATCAGTCCAAAACTCTCCAACTCAGCCCTTCAACCAGCTCTCCAAATCTGCCCAAGAGCATCTTCAAAATAGCTCTGCTGGCATCTCTACAAAACCACCCAATAAATTCAGCTCAAGAATTCCAAATAGCTCAAATGAATTGTGTGAGTGGAATGGAGTCGGGGTGCGGGGGTGTGGGTTCTTTAGATAGCTTTAGTAGGGCCTTATGGTTAGCTATTTTGCTTTTCCTTTACTTAATTTACTGTTAAAAAAGTGATTTTCAGTGGTCCGTAGCTGCATTGTATGGAATTGGCCAGTTCCATACTGAACTAGCCAGTTTGGTACTGGTATGGCCTTAATCAGTTTGAAATTCCTGACTGGACCTGAATGACTCCCAAACCAGTTGGACTGGCTGGTTCCACTGGTTCTACTCCTGCTCCAATAACATTGGTTTCAACATCTCCACTTCGACAATCTTGGTCATTGCACTCAGCCTTAATGATATGTCTCAAATTTTGAGTAATCGTGGAAAGATTGCAATGCATAGGAGGTTTACCTTTATTTACAAATGATATTATTTTGTTTAATAACCTGACTTTGTGTATTTGTCAACTTTTATTCTCAAACATATCTTATTGTCAGACTTTGTGTATTCTAAGCATCCCATTTGAGCCATCTTTTTTCTTTTTCTCCAATTTGTGTTAATAACAAGCACGAGAAGCAATTTATTTACCTCTAGTGAATCCCATCTGGATCTAATCCAAATTGTTATAATATCTTTAGCATTTATATGTGATTATGTCTCTGACCAGTGCTTTGAATATTGAATCTGTATTTTATCTATTACTCCTTGATGGCCTCACAATCTTTTCGATCTCCTTATATTCCTATAAACTTTCATTCATGCAATTGCAGCTGAATCCTCAGCAGTACAGCATGTAGCACCCCACCAACAAAAAGTATTCTTGTGGTTTCTTCCAAGGAGTTGCCTAAAGTATCTGGTTGTCGACAAGGTGCTCATAACCTATGTCACACGGTTCGGGTTCGAGTTCGAGTTCGGCAACGATTAAGCTTGATTCAAATTCGAATTTTTTGTTGAGGTTCGCATGAGGTTCGGCATTAAGTTCGACTATATATATATATATATATATATATATATATATATATATATAATAAATCAAAATTAATCAATAAAGTTATATGAATAGCAATGAGAACGCATGAGTCACAAATCACAACCACTATTCACTTCACGCTCCGGGAGGCGGGGACAAGCAGCGTCTAGAAATTGAACTCAGGAAATTGCAGAGAATATAACACTGAGAACAATAGAGTGAGTACACTCGGGCTGAATTTGGCTTGTGAAAATCTATCGATAACCACGGTAAATAAAGACAAACCAGTGGCGAGAAAACCATCTGCTGCGCATGGTTTTTCTCATAAACTTTAAAAAAATGGACAAAAACTGCCCGAACTCTAACCTCAAACCCCATTTATTTTTAAAATTTTGTGAAAATTTATCGACAACCATGGTAAATAAAGACAAACCAGTGGTGAGAAAACCGTGTGCTGCCCATGGTTTTTCTCATAAACTTACTGCCCGAACTCTAACCTCAAACCCCAATTTTTTATTTTTTATTTTTTTTTTTTAAATTATAAAATTTGGCTTCAAGTTCGACTTTAGGTTCGCCTTCAGGTTCGAATTTGTTCAAATTCGGCGAACCCTGTGACATAGCTCATAACTCATAGTTATGTTATTACTGTGGCCTTTTCCTCCTATATATCTGTTAATAAGATTATCAAATGTCCATGCTTCCTTCTTTACTTAGAATTAGTAAACGTATCTATTTGGAATACATGCTGCTCCCATGATCGAAGGATCTCTGTTGACACTAATTGTGGAAATGCAACAAACTTTTTGGAAAGGAAGAGGGGCTTGTTCCCTGTGATGTGATAACACATGTATTTAATCACATAAAAGAGGCATGGCAATTTAAAATGGGATAGTTGGCACATATATTAGAAACATCTATCTTTCTGAGTAGATTTTTTAGATTGAGAAAGTGTCATAGTGTAGTTGTCATACGAGGAATTTTAAGAAAGAAATCCTAAAAAACTTGTAATCGTCATTGAACTCATCTCTCTTTATATTGACACTTATAATGCCGACTAGAATGATCATTAGTTTTACTCACAATTTTGTGCATGATTTCTATTCAATTTTACCCTTGCATCCATTGTTGGAATAAGGAAAATTTATGATCACTTGAATGGCATGATGGTTTTAGATTCATCAATTATGCTTTGAATTTTCTTCATTCTAGTCATGGTTATTTTTGTGTTTATGAATTTCTTTATAACTATATAATAATATATGTATGAAGCATTGCATTGATGGCTATGTTCATTATCGTGTACAGATATTTTAGAGGTTAGAATGTTTGTTTCAAGGGTTTAATGGGACCCATTGCTCCCTCTTATGTTCCTTATGTGTGATCGTTTTTTATTTATAAGCCATTTTATAATACAGAAAAATGTTGGGAAAAGAATTAATAGTTCTGATTAACAAGTGATTCCCCTGTTTTTCTTGGGACGACTCATTTCCCAGAGTGTGATCGTTAATATAGAAATGTGAAGAAAGCAACTACATTTGCTACATCCAGATTATATTAGATTAACGTTCTGCATTATAACTATCTTATTATAAGTCAATAACTCTTCCATTACGTTGTCTTGTATTTAATGTGTTGTTCTATTTCTTTCTACTCTTGAAAATGTTGTCTTTGCAAACTGTTTTGTTAAGATTTCAATTGAATTTAGAAGAATGAACATTTGCCTGTTTGCTGCTTTAGACATTTGTCTCACTGAATTCTAACTTTTGGTATCTTTCCAAATTAATCCTATGATTCATTGTTCAAACTTCTTATTGTAAGCATTTCCAAACGTGCAGAGCACAAGGCGAGCGATGGTGACCGGAAATGGAAAAGATCATCCAACACATCTGAGGAGTTCTTCATTGGATTTGTAGAGTCAAGAAAAGTTGCAACTTTAACTATAGAAAAAGTTTGTGAGTTTACAGGTGATTTATCTGAATAAAATGGAATTTGATCCATTATTATTATTCTAAAATGTACTAATTCAATTTATTTCTAAAAGATATTTGAAACTGTTGATTTTTCAAGAGCAGTAGATACAAGCACTAATTTCTGAAAACTAATAATTACTTGATGATGTAGATATTCTTTTAGCACTTCCAGTTTATCATTAAGCAATTGCACTTTAGAAATTCAACTATAAATGCACAAGGACAGTAGAGATCACAATGCACAAAGATAACAGAAGATTTACCCTGGGAAAACCCACCTGGGAGGAAAACTCAACAACCTTTTCCTTAGAGAAATTTTTCAGTTCAACAAGAGATACACCTAATTCTTCTAGTCAAATATGATGGTCAAACTGACCAACAATACAATGGTCAAAACTGGTCAAAGTTCCCTCTTTTCAAGTCTCCAATCAACTCAACAAACTCGACCCTGCCTGATCTGCCTAGGCCAAAATTTGGCCTCCCAGAAACTACCCAGAAACTCGGTCCCACTGCCCAGAATTTTGGACTTGTTGCCCATAATTTTGGACCTGCTGCCTAGAATATGCCTAGAAATTCACATGTGCAAAGCTGCGGGAGGAGAGAGAAATCACATGTGCGAGGTCAAAGAGATAGAGAGAGAAAAGTCTTTGTTCTTCTTGTCTTTTTGTATTCTTCTCCTTCACTTGGATGCCCAAAAGATGTATTGTTGTGTGAGAGATCGAATTGTGCTTGAAGGAGGTCAAGTGCCTTATATATAGACTTCTACATGGTCGAATGGGTGTCTCTTCAACTGGGGTCGACTTGACTTGGAGGGCCGACTTGGCAAGTTTGGAGCCAAAAATTCAAAATTTTATCTTTTGAAACAAACATGATGAACATGTCTTATATTAATCATTACATATATTTCAAGGGCCAAAATATTATTGTGAAGGCCGACCATAGCTACAAAATTCAACACTCCCTCTTAGCTACGGAGGTATTCATAATGACTATCCAGATGTTCTCTTGTTGACAAAGTTCTCTAAGAAAAGGTTATAACAATTTGTCATCAGCATCAACATCATCCAATTACCATAATCTTGGTCAACAACTATGACCTGTGGTAAATCAACAACATCAACTAATTACCATAACTATGGATAGTACCTCTAACCATAATTCTGGTTGGTATCTCTGACACATAGTGTTGAAAAAGTGTAACTAGGTTTGGTCTTCATAATGACATGTAATTATGATTTTATGTAAAAAAGAAGAAAGAAAATAAAATGTATTTGTAATTCTTGCATCATGGGTTTCATGAGCAAGAGATTTTATTATAGGTCAAAGACTTCTTCTTGATGTCTTTAGGATTTTGTCATCTTGTCATAAATGTAATTAGAGTCATTGCCATGAAGGAGTGTTACACTTGTAAAAAGACATATTGTCTATCTAAAAGTATTCTCCATGACCTTGTCACTAGGCCTCTCAAAGTTAGCTCAAAGTATGATGGAAATCCTCCTTGGTAAAGTCAGCTTACCAACAAAAGATCATGTCGGCTTAAATGAAGAAGACAAATCACTATATATAAGAGTGACTCGACCTCATTGTAGCATAACCAATTCAGACAAGTTTGCAATCTAAAGTGCGAATTGCAGTGTGTAAAGAAAAGGATAATACATCTAAGAGAAGAGACTACAAGGTGTGTGAGGAAGAGGACTAAATATGTGAAGTGTTATGGTCTTCCTGTTTTGGTCTTGGTAATGCATTTATACCTCACATATCTTAGTGAGATTGAGGGTTACTACAACATATAAACAACTTGGTCTTGTGCTTAAGAAGAAGTAAAAGGTGCTGGAAGAAGACCGAGGAAGAGGACTCTAGGAGGCCGAGGCTAGATCAAAGGAAGTCAAGAAGAAGCATCTTGTCTAGGGCATGAAAATTTCAATTTGGAAATCTATAGTTGCAGTGATAGATTTATTTCTCCTACTTATTACTCCAATAAGTTATTTATATAAATTTATTAGTAAACTTCAAAATAAATACCACTGCAACATTCACAACTATATATACAAAGAAGTAAATAGTAAAGAACATAAGCATAAGAACCAATCACATGTACACACTTATTTTTGAACAATTGTCCCCGGAAAAACCCAATATGGGAAAACCAGTACAACAGACGAGGGTTTTGTTATTATTCTTCAACAAATGAATCTTTACAAGGAATACAAATGAATCTTTAGCTCAAAGTATGATGGAAATCCTCCTTGGTAAAGTCAGCTTACCAACAAAAGATCATGTCGGCTTAAATGAAGAAGACAAATCACTATATATAAGAGTGACTCGACCTCATTGTAGCATAACCAATTCAGACAAGTTTGCAATCTAAAGTGCGAATTGCAGTGTGTAAAGAAAAGGATAATACATCTAAGAGAAGAGACTACAAGGTGTGTGAGGAAGAGGACTAAATATGTGAAGTGTTATGGTCTTCCTGTTTTGGTCTTGGTAATGCATTTATACCTCACATATCTTAGTGAGATTGAGGGTTACTACAACATATAAACAACTTGGTCTTGTGCTTAAGAAGAAGTAAAAGGTGCTGGAAGAAGACCGAGGAAGAGGACTCTAGGAGGCCGAGGCTAGATCAAAGGAAGTCAAGAAGAAGCATCTTGTCTAGGGCATGAAAATTTCAATTTGGAAATCTATAGTTGCAGTGATAGATTTATTTCTCCTACTTATTACTCCAATAAGTTATTTATATAAATTTATTAGTAAACTTCAAAATAAATACCACTGCAACATTCACAACTATATATACAAAGAAGTAAATAGTAAAGAACATAAGCATAAGAACCAATCACATGTACACACTTATTTTTGAACAATTGTCCCCGGAAAAACCCAATATGGGAAAACCAGTACAACAGACGAGGGTTTTGTTATTATTCTTCAACAAATGAATCTTTACAAGGAATACACTGGCAGATATAATCAGAAAAATATCTGAGACAAAATTCTCGACCTTTGCCGAGAATTCCTGACACCTGGAAGAGCCTCTGACTTCCTCTGCGTCTGTCTGTGTGTTTCTCTACGTAGTCCTTGTGCTGGACTGCGTCACTCTGCGTAGGCTTTGCATGGGTTCACTACGCTGCAGCTCTGCACTGCCAAATGCGACCCTCTGGGTCCCTCTGTCCTCGAGCTCAGTCACTGCTGAACCCCTCTTCTCCTTCTGCTTCTGCAACTCTTCGCCTTGCAACTCTCCCACTGAAATCGAATTATATTCCTTCATAATCGATCTCCTTTGGGTATTAAGTGTATGCTCGACTTGATTTCCAAATGACCCTCACGCCTTCTTTTATAATCTTTTCGTTAATGAATCAACGACCCAGATTAGAAGTCTAATCAGTGGCTCAGATTAAAACTTGATTTGATCTTCGTTTTCTAGAAGATTCACACTCTATCTTATTAATACCCTTTAATTATTTAATTTCCCTAAGTTTAGACTTAGGGTCTTCATTAAAATAATTAATTATTTTCATAAGACATGAACTGAGTGGAATTTCCAGAAATGATTTTGGGTTCTTAAGAACACTGATGTCAAAATCTCCTCACAAAGTTTGAGACATAACACTTTTTGATGCTACCAAAATCAACACTCCCTCTTAGCGAGGAAACTGTTATAGCAATATGCTTGTTGCATGCTGCTCTGCTTTTGAAGCATCCTCTGCGTTGCTGATCTCTGGATGCTACCCCTCATCTGCTACGCTGCTACCCCCTGTATTGCTGCCCATGACACTGCTACTATCATTGCTGTATCTATACTGCAACTCCCACTGAATCTTGATCCTATCCATTCCTTCTCTTGGAATGGATTCTTGATCATCCCAATCTTCTCTCTGACGTAGACAAACTTAGTCTTCCCTAGAGCCTTCGTGAGAATGTCTACCACCTGTTCTCCTGTTGCAGTGTATTGCAGCTGTATAGTTCCCTGTTGGACACAGTCTCTGATGAAGTGACATTTGATATCAAAGTGCTTCGACTGATCATGAAATACAAGATTTTCAGAGAGCTTGATGCAACTCTGATTATCATGGTTTCTTCCATTTTCTCCTTCAATAGGTTCACAAGCAGTTTCCGAAGCCATATGGCCTCACACGAAGCTGTGCTAGCTGCCATATATTTAGCTTTTCCTGAGTTTAGTGCCACAGATTTTTGTTTCCTGCTGCACCAGGAAGTCATCCCACTGAGGGTATTTACAGCATAATAGATCTCTGGTCTAGGGTTTACTAGATACATCGAAGATCCTATGAGCTGCCTATACAGAGTAGGATCAACCTCATCATTTTCGGACGTGTCAATTTCTTCCAGTTGGTGATCATTGGAGTCATCATGGGTCTGCTATCCTCCATTAGAAATCTCTTCAAAATCTCTGTAGTATATCTTCCTTGACCAAGAAAGATCTCCTCCTTCTGTTGCCAAACTTCCAACCCCATAAAATAGTGCATCAACCCTAGATTCTTCATGTCGAATTCCGTAGCCAAATTCTCTTGGCAGTCTTTGATGAACCTCAATGATCGTGTCAAAAATAGATTATCTACATATAAAACTAGTATCAGGGGCTCACTCCCTACCCTTAGATAGTAGAGATTGGGATCTGCGTCACTCTTGACGAATCCCATCTTCTACAAGTAGCTGTCAATTCGACCATACCAATCTCTAGGAGCTTGCTTCAGTCCATACAAGGCTTTCTTAAGACTGCACACATGAGTCTTCTGATCATGCGTCTTGAAGCCTTCTGGTTGTTCAATATACACCTCCTCTTCTATTACCCCATTGAGGAACGTAGTCTTGACGTCCATCTGGTGAATCTCCCATCCCATCTGTGCAACAAGGGATATTACAGATCTAATGGAGGTATATCTGGCTACTGGGGCGAAGGTTTCTTCATAATCTATCCCTTCCTTCTGAGCATACCCCTTTAAATTTCTCAATGTTACCATCTGCAACATACTTGATCTTGTAGATCCACCTTGAACCTACAACTGATCTCTCCTGAGGTCTGGGGACCACCTCCTAGACATCATTCTTCATGATGGAACTATACTCTTCCACCATCGCATCCACCCATACCTGGTGTTGAGCTGCTTCCCAGAAACTAGAAGGTTCGCCAACCTGTGTAACCAAGACTTGGTACCTCTCAGGTTGCTTACGGTGTCTCTTCACATCTCGGGGGGCTTTGACAAAGTCTTCTGCATCCTGTAGAATTTGTCATAGTTTCTTGCTCGTTCTTCCATAGGTAGTGGGCGAATTTACCTGCTCTCCCTCCTGCAAGTCCTCGAGAGAAGTGTCCTTTGGATCCCCATGCCTTGGAGATGTAGCTGAATTATCTACCACAGGTTGTTGAGGTTGAACCGCCATATCCTCCTCAGACTGCGTAGCAGAAGGCAACTCACGGGATCTTCTGAAGGCCCTATCCTCCATGAATTTCACATCCCTCCACACTACAACTTTCCCACTATCTGGAATGTAGATGCGATATGCCTTTGCGTTCTCACTATATCCTACCAGATACCCCTTTTTTGCAGTCATGTCCAACTTCTTCCTCTTCTCACTGGGCACATGACAGTATGCCGTACTGCCAAAGATCCTAAAGTGAATCACCTCAAGCTTGCTGCCATTGAAGATACTTTCTGGCGTGATCTTGCCCAGTGCATTGTGAGGAATCTCGTTCTGAACATAGAAAGTTGTATTACAAGCTTCGGCCCACAGAAATTTGGGCATGTCTTGATCATACCGCATCGCCCTTGTAGCCTTGACAATAGTCCTGTTTTTCCTTTCTGCCACACCATTCTGCTCCGGATTATATGAGCGGTCCACTCCCTTATGATACCTTGCCTTGCACAGAACCCGGTGAATTCCTTGTCTGTGTATTCACCACCATTGCCTGAACGCAACACCTTGAGCAGCTTTCCTGTCAAATTTTCTACTAGAGCTTTAAACTCTTTAAACCGACCGAAGACTTCGTCCTTGCTCTTCAAAAAGTAGATCCGGGTTTTTCTAGAATAGTCATCAATAAAGGTGACGAAATACTCGGCACCACTAAGAGCTCTAGTGGACATTGCTCTGCAGATATCCGAGTGTATCAAGCCCAATACACTCTTCGCCCTATTGCTGCTTCTCTGATATGCTACCTTGGCATATTTACCCAATATGTACCCTTTGTAGACATCGTCCCGCTTGGTGCTTAGTTCTGGAACTCTCGTGATAGTTTTCTTGAGAATCTTTAATGCCCCATGATGCAAATGCCCCATTCTTTTGTGCCATAGTTCATTCTGGTCCGCTTCATCAACGCTACCTATTAGTGCCATTGGGAATTCGAGTTGTAACTTATAAAGTTTGTTGCTCCTTACTCCGATTTGTGCTTTCTTCTTCCAATTGGGGTGTTTGACGTAAACTTTGTTACCAATGAAGTAAACGTCTTAATCTCTGTTTTGAAGTTGAGACACTGAGAGCAAATTCATTCCCAGCTCGGGCACATGCAGTACATTAGTGGCCCAATACATATCCAACCTTGGTCTGAAATACTATGGTACCTCTTCCAATAGGGGTACATTTTGCTTTATTACCCATGGTAATTTTAAAGTTCATCTGCTCCTCTTGGTAGTTGGAAAAACGTTCCCACACTCCTGTCATATGAGCAGAAGCTCCACTGTTAATGTACCAGACCTCAGGAGAAGCAGTGCTTGACACACAGGAAAATTCTTCTTCTAGTCTGGATGCAAGAACAAAAACATCGTTATCCATCTGTTCTTTCATGCTTCTCTTCCTTTCTGGAGAACTATGTGAACCCCTCCGAGCTGCTGCAACAGTGTCAGATTTCTGTTCACTTGTCGATTCTCCATTCCTGTTATTCATCTCTGGCTCTGATACCATGTGAAAATTTCAATCTGGAAATCTACAATTGCAGTGATAGATTTATTTCTCCTACTTATTACTCCAATAAGTTATTTACAGAAATCTATCAGTAAACTTCGAAATAAATACTACTGAAACATTCACAATTATATATGCAAAGAAGTAAACAGTAAAGAACATATGCATAAGAACCAATCACATGTACACACTTATTTTTGGACAATTGTCCCTGGAAAAACCCAATGTGGGAAAACTGGTGCAACAGATGAGGGTTTTATTATTATTCTTCAACAAATGAATATTTACAAGGAATACACTGGTAGATATAATCAGAAAACACCTGAGACAAAATTCTTGACCCCTCCCGAGAATTTGCTAACATTCAAAAGAGCCTCAGACTTCCTCTGCGCCTGCCTGCATGTTTCTCTGCGCAATCCCTGCGTTGGACTGCGTCACTCTAAGTAGGCTCTGCGTGGGTTCACTACGCTGTAGCTTTGCGCTACCAAATGTGACCGTCTGCATCCCTCTGTCCTCGAGCTTAGTCACCACTGACTCCCTCTTCTCCTTCTGCTTCTGCAACTCTCCCACTGAAATCGAATTCTATTCCTTCAGAATCGATCGCCTTCGGGTACTCAGTGTATGGCTGGCTTGATTTCCAAATGACCCTCAAGCCTTCTTTTATAATCTTCTCGTTGATGAATAGACCCAGATTAGAAGTCTAATTAATGGCATAGATTACAACTTGACTTGATCTTCATTCTCTAGAAGATTCACACTTTGTCTTATTAATGCCCTTTAATTATTTAATTTCCCTAAGTTTAGACTTAGGGTCTTCATTAAAATAATTAATTATCTTCATAAGACATGAACTGAGTGGAATTTCCACAAACGATTTCCGAGTTATTAGAAATAGTGATGTCCAAGTCTCCTCACAAAGTTTGAGACTTAGAACACTTTCTGATGTTACAAAAATCAACATGCTGGAATAGAGACTGAGTTCTCTAAGGTGCAGTGCAGTACAGTGCAGAAAATGAGGATTGAAATAAGGAGTCGAGAAGAGCAGTGATGGATAATGGCAAGGATCTTGTAGTAATACTTGTGTAAAGGGTCTTTGTCATGGTCTTGGTACTAGTCTATTTAAGGTCTATAAGAAGAATTTCTGATCGGGTTTTCCTCTCAAAGAGTTAGAGGTTTTGGCCTTGGCTTGCAAGGCAAAATTTTGTGTCTCCTGTGTATTTGATAATTGACTTGATGAGAAGAACATAATAATTTATCTAAGACAAGATCCAAGGAATAAGCATAAAGTAAATCACAAGTAATTATCAAGAAGAGAAATCTAATAAAAACCCTAATTTCTCAACACATGGTGCATCATTAGCATCAACTAGTCACCATAATTTAGGTCGGCGCCTCTGACCCATGGTAAATAGACTAGTCTGTTGATTTTTCAAGTGCAATAGATACACACACTAGTTTCTGAAAACTGGTAATTACTTCTAATGATGTAGATATTCTTTTAGCACTTGTAGTTAATCATTAAGAAATTACACTTTAAAAATTCAACTATAAATGTACAAGGACAATAGGGATCACATTGGACAAAGACAACACAAGATTTACTCTAGGAAAACCCACTGGGGGGAAAAACACAACAACCTTAGAGAAATTCTTCAGTTTAACAAGAGATACACCTAATTCTGCTAGTCGACTATGATTGTCAAACTAACCCAAAATGCTATGTTCAAACAACCCTCCTTTCAAGTCAATCTTTTGCCCAGCAAGCTTGACCCTCTTTGATATTCCTAGGTTGAAATTCAACCTCCCAAAAAATGCCCGAAAATTCACCCTTTCTGCCTAGAATATGCTTCCCAAAAATTCAGCCTTGTTACCTTGAAACTGTTGCCCAAAAGTCAGACCTACTGCCCAGAATATGCCCAGAAAGTCACATGTGCGAAGTCAAAGAGAGAGAAATATGCTTGAGTTGAATTCATCTTTCTTCTTCCTTCTTCATTCTTCTTCTTCCCTTGGATGCCCAAAATATATCTTGTCTTGTGTGAGATTGAAGTTTGTCTTGTGGAAGAGATCAAATGCCTTATTTATAGTGTTTTCCTAGCTTGAATGTCTATTCATTGCAGCTGATCTAACAAGTTTGCAACTAAGAATTCAAAATTCAAAATTTTATTTTTTTGAAACTGACATGAAGAACATGTCTCATATTAATCATTTCAACCGCTAATAATTAAATGACACGAAGAACATGTCTTACAATTTCATTATATATTTCAAGGGCTAAAATATTAATTATGAAGACCGATGTTAAATTTAGATAACCATGGTGTTCTATGCTTGATGCACTTTTACTTCAATCTTTCTTAGGCCCAATACAAAATAGCAATCACATAAACTTGAAAGTAAAATGCCGATAGAACACAATAATAGATCAATAGAAGACAAGCCAAATATAGATCAGATTTACAATTCCTTTTGTCCAACAAAGATATGAGATATTGTGGCATTATGGCGGTTAGCAGGATGCTTCAACTAGCAAAGTCTTTCTTGGTCAGCCAACACTTTCATGTGTCACACCCACAACCCTCAAAGACAGCTCATCACAAGTCAATGCAAGTCAAATCAGGGACATCGCAGAAAAGTCAATGCAGCAAACTAGGACTTCGGTTAAACAACCCAGAATTCCTTGATTTTAGTGCCCAGCTGTACGACCTCCTAAAATCAGAATTTCTACGGAAGATTGAGGTCAAACGACCAAGGGTTGACCACGATCAATACTGGTCAACGCTGCAGCAGAAAAGCCCTAAACAAATCAGCGCAAAAAACAGAAAGCCCTAAATAGATAAAAAACAGAAAGCCCTAAATAGATCAACGCAGAAAATAGAAAGCCCTAAACAGATCAACACAGAAAATAGCAGCTTCGCTCCACACGTGTGAGGGAAAAAGGCCTCCAAAGGCTATCGAACCATTCAGATCACAATGAGAGAATGTGTGATGAGATGATGATAAAATGATCTCCAAGTCTCTCCAATTTATATTCATCAATGAGGGTGCGTGACACATCTCTTAGGCATGTGGGATAAATCTGGTCGACCTTGCACATGTGGAAAATAAATTCGAAATCAATGTTCTGCTCATACGATCAAGATGATCTTTGGATAAATCTTGCACCTCTCCGAAAGAGGAATCCAACAAAAATATGACCATCGTCATATGAGCAGTGCAACATTGAGTTTGGACCTAGTTGCCCAAAATTAACAACCGACCATAGCTGAAAAAACGAACAATCCCTCTTAGCTAGGGAGGTATTCATAATGACTAACTAGATGTTCTCTTGTTGACAAATTTCTTCGAAGAAAAGCTTCATCATTTATCATCAACATCACCATCATTTGATTACCATAATCCAGGTCAACATCTTTGACCTATGGAGAAAATCTACATCATCAACTAGGTACCATAATTCTGGTTAGCATATCTGCCCTATGGTACATCATTAGCATCAACTAGTCACCATGATTTTGGTTCGACGCTTTTGACCCATGGTATATTTATTAGTCTTGGTTCACCATCATCCTAGTCAACTTTTTGACTCATGGTGAAACCCGAGGGACACACTCAATCTATTTGAGTAATCTGGTCCCAAATCCAAAGGCATCACTCTAGGCCATGATGCTAAATGAGCTCACTCAACCTATTTGAAGAGTTATGAGCCTGATGTTGAGAGGCACTCACTCAATTGAGTGATTCTAGGCCTCTATGACCATACTTCCTAATTTCGATCGATATCCTTGACATAGGAAGAATGGTTATTCTATACCAAACCATTCTCCCTAATTATCGTCAACACACTTGACTCAAAGAGAATGACTATCCTGAATGAGTTAGCTATGTTGATGTGTCAATCCAATACCTATGGAAAGCACCTTGCATCAACATCATGCTCAACAACTCGTCACTTGGAGCAATTCAACAATTATCGAAGTCGTCACTTGGAACTTGGTCAACACCTGTGACCTATGGTGAAACCCTGGGCTATTACCATTCTTGCGTGCTAATTGAATGGTAAATCTCTTTCTCGATGCTTGAGGCACTCACTCGCCCACCTTGGGAGCACTCTAGGCCTTGATGCTCTCTAGGCCATTCTCCCTAGTCATATTTTGTTGCCCCTGATCAATACTTTGACCTGTCTATATTCTAAGCTAGGAAGAATTTTTGCCCCTTGATGCAACAACATCAACACTCCCTTTGACTGAGGGAAGCATTCTCAACTAATCTTGTCCCTGAAGTATACAAACTTCTCGAGCTTGTCCCTGAAGTGTACAAACTTCTCAAGATTGTTCCTGAAGTATACAAACTTCTCCCTAGGACAGAGGCTTTGTGAGCCTCACTGATCCCTTCAGTACCATGTCTTGGAATGTGCTTTGACCTGTCATCACGGTCATCTCTTGCCCTTGATAAAACAATCTTGCGAGGAGTTACTAAAGCTAGATTGCTTCACAATTTTCCAAGCTAGCTGTAATGTACTCAACTTTTGTAATCTTGAGTGCGACAGATGTTTGTTTCTTGCTCAAGTGGAAATCAAATTGAATCATCATCCTGATATGCTCTTCCTGTCTTCAACACTTTGCCCAATCTAAATCTGTATATCCCTAGAGTTTCCTCCTTCATAAGAATCATCACCACGACTACTTAACAGTGAAGCATACCCTGTTGTAGCAATCTAGCTGCTCACACTGCCACTTAGCTTCTTCAGATTAGTTACCATGAAAGTGGCCATGGACTAGCGATCCTTAAATCTTTGAAGGATCGTGATAATAACTTACCCTGCTTCTTCCACACTTCTAGTTCTAAGAAGCAATGTTTCCAACCAAGATCCTTCATCTTGAACTCAAATGTCAACTCCCTCTTACACTGAAGCAGGGCTTGATTGCTCCCTCTATCAGGGAAGCAAATGCTCCTGCCATTGCTGCTCCTTCTGTCATCTATGTCCTTTTGCTCCCATCACAAGCCATATAATAAAAAGATCAACCAATACTCATCAAATATCCATCAATTCGAGAGGTTGGTTGAGAAAAACATTGGGTTGTTCAGGAGATAGTTGACCAGGGAGGAGCTGCTCATGTTTGGGGGAGCATGCAACAAGAATGAGATGAGGAGGAAGGGACTTTGTTTTGTATGCAAGGGACCTTGGGGACCTGGCCACTCATGCTTGAGTGACACCGAGGAGATGACATAGGTAGAGCAGGAGGAGATTCCTTCTTACTTTCAGGGTGAGGATTTTGCTTTGGGCGAGTCCATGGGTTCATACGATGATGCCTATGAGGAGCTTGATTCATGTAGGGTTGTTGACAACATGCCAAATTTATATTCAGGTGTGTATGGTGAGCAGTCAATGGACCCTATGGGAGACATTCAGGATGATGAGTCACTGGTGATGATTCAACATGAGCAACATATGGTGGAGCATGAGCCAGTTGAGGAGGATGATGTGCACAGTATGCATGATGAGCCTTTGGGTGAGAGCCATTTGGAGGTTCATATTTGTGAAAATTTCTGAATGTTACTTATGCACAAATCTATCATTAGATCTAGTTATACTTCTTCTACTTAAACAAGTTATTAATGCTTAAATATTCAGATTAACATCGAAGTAAACACATAATAGACTTTCACTGATTCAGATCTAAAACAGAAAAGTACATGCACACATAGACAAAGTGAGACAAGATTTTCTAGACAATAGTCCCCGGAAGAACCCAATGTGGGAAAACCGGTCTTCTAGCTGCTGGAGGGTTTGTATTATTAAGAGTTTTCTAAATACAACAAATCTGGGTACCACACTGGTAAACCTGACAGAGAAAAATATAGATCTGAAGCTAACTTGCTGTTTTGAAGCCAAAACATTGACTGATCCACACCCTCAAACGCGATTTACAAGACTCGGCCAAATCTTGGCCCTAGAAATGCCAACGCTACCCCTAAAGCCCCTACGTCAGCCTCTGCAGCCTTTGTGTGCCTTTGCGCTAGCCTAGAGAGGACTGCGTAACCCCAGAATGGGTGAAGTAGACCCTACGCCGTCCTTGAGGGTCTCTGCGTAACCCAGCTAGGTCCCCGACTGACCAGCGCTGCCCCAGAAGGGATTGCGTAGCTAAAACTACCCCTGCGCTACGCACCTACTGCCCTCTCTGCTGCTGCTGCTGCCTCTGCTTCTCTGCGCTGCCTCTGGAAGCTGCTCTTTGCCTCTTGCTGATTCTAGGCAATGGGATTAGACCATCCCCTTTTCCTAAACTCCCCTCTCTGCAGTTGAAACACTTCTGGAAATTCTTAGCAAACCATGCCCTATAATTCCAGCTTAGCTTTAGTGCTCTGCTTCTGTGTGTGTTCTCCGAATGACCCTAAGCCTTTCCTTTATACTTTTCTCATTGGGAAACCAATGGCCATGATCAGATCTTGAATCAATGGCTAAGATTAAAAGAAATCTTGATCCGTGTGACTTAAGATAATTTTATCACATGTTTTATTTAATCACGTTTAATAATTTAATTTTCCTAAGTTAGACTTGGGGTCCATAATTAAAATTATTAATTAATTAATTATCTCCCAAACCGGATGAAATTTCCCAAATCCCTTTCTGGGTCTTGGAGATCTCATGTACTCTAGCCCCTCCACAAATTTTGGGAGCTAGAGCACATCTGATGCTACCCCATCACTCAAGAAAACTTAACAATATTGAGCCCGTGATAGATGAGCAACCACCCTTGGGGTTAGCCATTGATGAGGAGCAGACAAATGTATAGATAACTAGTAGGGTGGCAGTATTTTTAGACACTTGTTGGAGGCTAACAGGGTATTTTTGCAGGAGGCTAGTAGACGACAGGAGCATGGATTTTCGATCATAGGAGGGAGGAGCTGTTGGAGATGGTGGTGCATATATATTTGGGCCCGCCCATTGATGAGGTGCAGATGGTGCAGTGGGGGCCAGTAGAGTTGCGGTATTTCCAGGCCGCAACCCTATCCAAGAGTACATAGATAGGGATTGTAGCACATCTTTCCCACTTTTGCCTATTATGGAGAGAGGGGCAGGCTTCCTTAGACAGATCTTGTTGACTGACCAAGAAGAGCATCCTGAGTTGAGCAGGGACCCATATCAGCTTAGTACAGCTTAGTAGACTCGTTCCTTACACTGGTTTCCCTGCATTGGATTGGCGAGAGATCATGAGTTGATATCATTTTGATGGTGTTATATTCTTAGACAGGGTTGTAGTAGAGAGGGGATCCTTAGACACGTCAAATACTACATGCCCTAGTTGGCAGTGGGACACAGGTCGACAACCCTTCAACTTTCCATCCCAACGTCAGGAGAGCGGGATTGGCATTTTATTGAGTCAGGGGTTGGACTGGAGAGAGGTAATGAGTTGGTATGCAGTTGATGGGGCAACATTCACAGCCAAAGCTACAACACAACAGGAGCCATGGAACATTGATGCTTGTTCTTGGTGGCATTGGGATCCAGAGGGATTTGTTGATGACATGTTCAGTCAGAGATTGTTCTAGGTTCCAGGCATTGAGGGGTTCGTTCAAGGTGGGTTGACACAGAGGCATAACATCACCTAGTGATTTGTATGAGATCTGAGCATTGGGTCATAGTTGCATTGGGCGAACATACTAGGCCACAAGCTTAGATTGCTTGAGGGAAAGCAATCTTGGGGCGGTAGGATTTGTAATGTTCCTTTTTCCGGTGTTCCTTATGACATGGTTAGGTTGGACTTTTAGATTTGGGGGTAGACAGGTCATAGGTGCAGGTTGGTGTCATCAATGGTCTTAGGGGCTTTTAGAGGGGTTTTGAGGAGTTTCTATGAGGTCCGATGGCATTCGCTTGGTATATTCCATCATCTGCACAATTTTCCTTTCTTTCTGCTGTATTCCGACAACTTTCAAAAAACAAAGTTATTATTGGGCTCGACTCAATTAATTATGCTTAAGGTGGCATTTCGAGAGGAATACTTAACAAAACACCTTAGTGTAATAGATCGTTGGAACCAGAACGAGAAGATCTAGATGGTGGGATGTTTAGAAGTGAGTTCTAGTCACTGAGGAGACATGGTGGCCAATTTACCCTTTTTTCGCATTAAAAAGAATATTTTAATTAAAATAAAAGAGGGAAAAGTGCTCCATGATTAAAATAATAATAAAATAGGAGGTTCTAGAGGGGTCCATTAGATTTATAAAAGAGGAGGAGGAGGCCATTGGTGACTTCTTGGATCTAATATTTCTTCTTGTATATGAAGTTGAGAACCCGGTTCTCTACTTCATTGGTAGCCCCAGGACGGAAACCCTCAGGTGATTCAGTGAGATTTGGCGAGTACCCATCGCCCCTTGGTGGATTCATCCAAAATTCACAGGAGAGCTCAACAATGATATTTCAGTTCAGTTTTGGAGGGCCAACACAACATTGGAGCAACTTCTTGAGGCCAATTTTCCATCTCAGCTACTTTATTGTATCAACATGTAAACCCTCGTTTCTATTACAATAAATTTTGAGAATATTTCTGCTTATCGTGTTATTGAATTGCATGCACTCTAATTGTTCTATTTTATATGGAAAACTTTTGTTAGTGGAATGGTAATTTTATGGTGAAATCTTGGTTGAATTAAATTTCTACAAGACTAGTCAAATATCCCATTTGGGATATTATAGGCAGAAATATTTTCTTTATGTTTGATAATTACTTGTGATATTCTTATGTTCTTATTAACTTTCTTGTGCTCTTCTTTTATCTTAGTTCATCAAGCAATTACCAAAACCGTAACACGAAGATCAAAGACACCAGAGGTTGTTGGACAGCTAGGGAAAGACTCCTGTCTAGGGGAAAACCCAGTCAACTCTTCCTTCAATAGTTTCACGAGATAATCCAAGACTCTTTGACCTAGACACAGACTTCCTCCAATCACCATGTGATCCCTTCCCTTCTTTTGCAGATGATAACCTTCCAACAATATCTTTGACCTAGAATAACAGTAGAAACAACAATAACACTTCGATCTAATAGCAGTAAAAACTTTGACCTTAATGTAGTAGCAACTTCGACCTTGATGCAACAACAAAATTTCGACGTAGATGCAACAGAAACTTCGACCTTGATGCACCAATAGAGACTTTGATCTTTCAGCAGTGGCCCAATAACATCACATGTGTGAGAGAGATGACCCAAAAACTTTGATCTAGTAATATTTTTCCTTCTCCTATAATTTTGTACACTTCTGCTTCTTCTGCTTGTATATCGAACTTGTGAGTGATCCTCCAAATGAATTGAACTGCACTGTATTTATAGCCTCTTTTGGAGTTCGAATTGCCCTGATGTAGGCCGACTTGATTAGGTGAGGACCGACTTGGTGTGGAGGTGACAAATGACTTATTTGACTCAATAATAATTCTTTTTATATGATTCAAAAGCCCAAGAAGGGTCTCATAAAATGGACAAAGGCTCTAATGACTTAATATAAAACCTAGAAGTCCTCAATGGGGACTTTGACCTATAACATGATGACCAAAGCATGAAACCCATGCTATAATAAGTCATGTTATCGCTTGTCGCTTACACCTACCTACTAATTAGCGGGAAAAGCCTTTAACCCCACAAGGTGCGGTTGGTGGCAAGGAACTCAGAGAAGGGGCTGTAGCCTGTCACACTAATCCTGACTCTCTCCTTTTAAGCTATCTCCTAGGTTAGCTATGGGGGGTGGTCCCTAAATGGAAAACCAAGTTAAAATATGTGAGTTTCTAGGAGAGTTGTTAGAGTTAAATAGATTACTTGTTCAGATTTATAAGAAAAACCGTGATATGAGCAATAACTATCAATACATAAGATAAACATGAAACATATGAGAAACCAGTGCCTCCAGAGTATTGTTCTTTGAAATGAAAATGTATTTGCTTAAATGAAGTAAAATGTTTTCAAGATAAATAAATTTCTTAATCAAAGCATGAGATGCAATTATAATAGATTTGGATGCAATTAATCTTGGTTACTTTAATCTAAAATGCCTAATCTAGGCGAGAAGTCCTCTTCTTGTGCTTTTACCAAGGGGTAAAAATTGGGGTGACTGTAAGAAAGAGGGGGTGAGGGCACAGGGGTGTCAATAACGATACCTGTCCCCTGAGTCTTATGAGCCAACTTGTGCATTCGTTCCTACAAGGGGACAAGCCACCTTCATAACTGCAGGGTCACACGTTTTTACCTTACTTCGTACCAAATGGAAGAACTTTCCAAGAAGGTCTTTTTCCCTATAATTTTTATCAACCAAGCTTATGCTTGGAGGTAAATTTTAAATATGCAACTAATGCAAAGTGAAATGCCTAAATGTGGGTGAAATGCTTCCAATCAAATATTTTAATGACAATATGCTTAAGATTTTTGCTTAGCCCAATATGACATAAACTTGCAATGATGCTCCATAAAACATGTATCAACAACTCAAATGGAAATTTTAAAATGGAAACTAGCTCAATGCTTTTAGATACCAACTCACAAGCTTTGAAATGAAAATGATTTTATATGACAATTATTGCATGAAATCATAAGCTAATAAGTTGTTTGTGAATGGAATGAGCTAATAAAATGTACACAATTAGATTACTTAAGTTGCAAATAAATGGACTTGTAAAGGGTCACTCCAAAGATGTGCGCAAAAGTGAGATACAAAGTTTCCTAATAACCCAACAAGAATATAAAATTGCAACTAGATGACTTGAGATAAAAATCAATGATTAGCATGAATCCATGAAAACATTAGCTTGCCAAATGAAATGAAAGTGCTATGTTTTTTACTTAAACAAATGAAAAAATAGATTGCACAACACAAGATATAAGAAAATGGATTGGCAAGTCTGATTGCAAAATAGGAAAATGTGAGTGTTATGTGTTGAGGTTATGAGTTAACCATTCACAACTAGATTAGATTAGCAAACGAAATGATGAATGCAAGTAAATTATTTGAGCAAATTAGAAATTAGACAAAAGAAAGTTAACCACTCGAGAAGATTTCCTCCCTCTAATTGAGTAGGTGAGATACCATGGGAAAAACTTCCCAAGCTCCCTCAAGAAAAGTCAGCTCTTTATTAACTTCTTGTTGCAATGATGAGAGCCTCCTTTATTGTGAGGAAAGGCTCTAATTTCGAGAAGGCTTTTACAATAAATATTTGACTTTTATACACTAGAATCCCTTCTTGAGAAAGTAGTGACAATACTTCGAAAAAATTCGGCAATGGAATACAAGAGAGACTCCTCGAATAATATCTTGAAATTCTAGCCTCTTGAGATGATGAAATCTGCTCCAAAAGGTGATGATTGTCTGCAAGGAATTTCGATATGATTTATAGCCTTGAGAGCCTAAGTCCCTACCAAGGTTAGTAATAAAATACTTCTTGAAAAGGCTGTCAAAACCTCTACAAAATGGACCCAAAAAATCAATGGAGAAAGATGAGAAAAATGCCAAAAGTATTTACAAGTATACAAGGACTAGACCGATGGTTAGGGAGTATGATTATTATCTCTGTCTTGTCAAGAAACATGCTCTTATTAGCAAATATGATCAATGTAAGCACAATATTTAAAATAAATGATTTGAATAGAATAGATTTGTTCACAAACACAAACCCAAGAGACCCTGCAAACACAAATTGAAAGATAAAACTTTGGGATATCACAATGTGGGTTCTTCCCTGTTCATGCTCAAGAGTGGGTTGATTCCTTCGAGAATGACCCCACTTTTGAGGCTTGATCCAAAGATGATTTTCTACACAACTTCAAATAAACTCATTAGATGTACATGGGTATATAATGAGAAAGAAATCTTAGAGATTTATATGAAAATCTACTAAAACATTCCCTATCTAGAATAATCTCTAAAACCAAATATTAGTGCAAGATAGCTCTACATTAACAAATCTTTTGCAAGCATATGGTAATAATAAACACAATACTACCAATAGAAAATGAAGATCGCGATCAAGAATTATACCACAAGCATAGAAGTATAACACCTCATAGTCGAACACCCAATTTTTGTTATTTCATTGAAAGATGAGTACACAAAGTGGCAGAACTTCCTCAAGCACAAGAGCTTGTATTACATGATACAATATGAGAGCCCATGGCTCTATTATATAGAAAGTTGGGAGCAAGTCCCAATGAAGAACAAAATTCCAAGTGGTGAGAGGGAGGAGATCACAAGGCAAATTCGAATTTGATATGTGGAGCTCCATTGTCAGGTGTAAAAATTGGATTCTGGCAAGTGAACATCATTTTCTTCTTCCCTTATGTGCCAAATTCGAATTTTATGATGGAATGACAAGTGTATATGGGTGGTAACTCATGTGGGGACAATTTTCCACAAAAATTTCCACCAAATATTCTCCCAAATATGCACTAACTTCACAAATTCGAATTTCCAAGTAAGCAACTCTCATTTAATGCCGAAAATTCAATTTTATTTGAGCACATGTATTTTCCTTGATTTTAGGAGTCCACATCACCTTGGGACTTCACTTTAACTCCTCCATAATTTTCCACCTTATTTCCACCTCATTTAGCATGTGTGGATATTTATTTTTCTACATTTATTTAATTTCTAGCTTAATTAATTGCCAGATTTCCCACTAAACTTAGGAAAAGTGGGTTTTGAGGGTTCAAAACACTTTTTTAACCCCTCAAAGTGTGCCATGTTGAGATTTTGTGTATTTGGGGTAGCATCAATTGTGCTCTAGGTCCCAAATTTTTAAGAAGGACTAGAGTTCACCTAATCTACAAGAACCCATAAATGGATTTGGGAAATTTCATCTGATTTAGGAGATATTAAATTAATTAATTATTTTAATGTATTTCCTAAGTTAAAACTTAGGAAAATAAAATAATTAAAGTGAATTTAATTAAACATGTGATGAAATTGTCTTAAGTCACACAGATCAAGCTTTCTTCTTTTAATCTTAGCCATTGATTAAAGATCTAATCTTGGCCGTTGATTTGTCAACGAGAAAAGTATAAAGGAAAGACTTGGGGTTATTTGTAAGACACATAGAGGTAGAGCACTGAAGCTAAGCTGAGATTCTAGGGTGGGGTTGCTAAGAATAATCAGAAGTGTTTCAGTTGCAGAGAGGAGAATTTAGACCAAGGGGATGATCTGATCCCGAGGTCTATAATACACAAGAAGTAGAGAAGAAATCAGCAAGGACAACGCAAAGAAAGGCAGCAGCGACAGCAACAGACGACAGCAGCAGTAGAAGTAGACGGCAGCAGACGACAACAACAGCAGTGTCTTTCAGAGGCAGCGCTGGGGTTTGTAGGCCTAGATCTGGCTAAGTTTCGTAAATGTCGTTTGAGGGTGTGGATCTGTCAGTATTTTTGGTCTTAGATTAGCCAAGAGCTGCAGATCTAGAGTTTTCTCTATAGGGTTTTCCAGATCTAGAACCCAGAGTTGTTTATTCAAAAATATTCTTAATAATAGAGCCCTCTATTAGCCAGAGATCGGTTTTCCCACGTTAGTTTTTTTCCGGGGACAGTTTGTCCAGAAATAACTGTGTCACTCTGTCTATGTGTGCATGTGCTTATTCTAGATCTGAATTGGTAGAGATCTATTATGTGTTTTGCTTTGATGTTAAATTGAATTTATTCAGTTGATAACTTGCATAAGTAGGAGAAGCTTAACTGGATTAATAGTAATAATTTCTGCATAAGAATTAAGATTCAGAAATTTCTACATGGTATCGGAGCAATTGCAGATCTAGAAGGCTCACCAGCTGAAGCATCTGAAGAATCTAGCTGCAGAAAGCAGTTGGAAAGACAGCAGAAAAACAGATCTAAAGGGACAACGCAGTTTTCAGGAGGAGATTCACGCAGAGGGAAGGGTGACGCTGTCCAATGCTGTCTCCTATCAAGCCCGCACAATTATTGCATAGAGGCAGCTCAGAAACAACTCTGGTTAGGTCTAAAGCCAGTTAGTGTGATTCAGATCTGAATCTGTCAGATCCAGAAAAAGTCTGCAGAAAAGTTGCAGAAATTCAGAAGAGCTGGTGGGGTTAAACTTCTGAAGTTTTCTGATTTTTAACCTTAGCACAAGTGACAAAGTTTGGGAAGAGATCAACTTCTCAGAGAGTTTCTTGCCAAAGGAAACTTGCAGTTTGGTTAGAGGATCAAAGAAGAAGTTGAATCATAGTTGATTTGGTAGATTTCCAAGGAGGGAAAGCAAGTGTCAGAGGGAGCAGAGGGTGCCCAGTTCGTAAAGGACCCTAGAACCAAGATATCTAGCATAGAGAAGAGGAGCTCCGACACATTCTGAGCAGATGGCTCCTCATGGATTGCGTGATCAGGATTGGCTAGAGGGCCTCTCAAACTTTTCGGTGTGGAAAGCTAGGATCCTGATTGTCCTTGAGGCATATAGTCTAAGAGACTATGCAAAGCAGACCCTGGCCACGCTGACAGATGTTGGATTTCTTTTTCTGACTTTTGGAAGCTTGTTCAGTGTCTGGAAAATGCTCGGAAGACTGCTCTGATGGCTACTTTAAAGTCTGCTCCGATGCCACAAATGATGGTAGTATGGGTGCAGGCGTTAAGGAGAGTTGCTCAAATTTTGTTACTATGTTTTCTAATTCAGGAGGTATTTGTTCCTGATCTTTATTTCCACTCTCGGTCATCAAACTTTATTAAATCTGCTTGATTAATTTAATAAAATGACTTATGGAAGCTAAAGTCCCCTTATCCATTCGAAAACATAATAATTCATTTTAAACAATGTTTAAGCCTTTCGGAATGGTTTTTGAATTTCAAACACTTTAATAACGCTCTATTGAATAACCCGTCGGTCCATACCTTTTATTAAACTCCGCGCAGCTTCCAAAACGAACACCATCAGATCTCCGACGCTTATGATCAGACAGGTATCGCATTCCAATAGCCTCGGTGCTTTATGGCTCCAAAGTAATGCGAAATCGACAGTATTTCCACCGTGACATGTCACCTTTTTACTCGATCGCGTTCAATTGAACAAAACACTCGCACGCCCAAAAGTAGTGCGACCACAGTGGCTGGTTTTTCAAAAACCACTTGGTCTGTAAATTTTCATTTTCGATCACATTTGACCACGGATTTTCTACTGGTTTACTGTTCTAACTTCAGCTCCTCTGGAAATCTCCTTTCCCGCTCTGTAACCCAATAAATATAGATCAATTATCGACTATCCGATCTCAAGCAAAGAAAACCAAAATTTCTTCAAGTTCTTCCGAATCCTTCACACAGAAGTTAATTACACTTAAATTCTACGTAGAAAAACATAAATCCAATGGATTTTCGAAGAGATGAAACCCTCCGGGAATTTGCCAAGCATACAACTGATAATTAAATTCTGCAAATTTTATTAACTCAGAGGCAAAACCTTCTCAATCAAATCTTCTATGTCCAAATTCGATTTTCTCCTTCTCAAAGGTTATATTTTATAGTGTTTACATAACAGTGGACCTCCTCTTGAGGATCAAATTCTCCTAACTTAGATAAAATCCTAATTACATAATATCTTCCCTAAATCTATCAACTAAAGGCTAAATATGTTGAATCTAATCTAAAACTGTTCAATCTTCCTAGATATTAGTTCAACCCTATCTAGTAAAATTGTAAATTAACAGCTAAAGGTACCAACACCTTTGCTTGTAAACTTTTTTTTGTATTTTTGGAATAATTAATGAAGCCTTTTGTCTCTAAACCCCATGCTCCTGCATCAAGACTCCCGAGGACAAAAAAAATCTTCATGGGCTTCTGTCCATGAGCTCCTTCACAAAACTGCCCAATTTCTGCAGCATGGTTTCTGTCATCCAGGTAGCATCTTCAATTGGCTGATTCCTCTACTTGATCAAATATTGAAAATATTCCTGTCCCCTGGTTTTCTTAAACACTTTCCTGTCTAAGATCTTCTCTACCTGTAATGTCTTTGTTGTGGGTAACTGTTTTACCTAGTCAATCTTTCCTCTGTCTTCTGGTGTGTCATCTGTGCTACTGTCTTGATATTTGTTCAAATCAACAACATTGAATATTGGAGATATTCCAATATCCGATAGTAATTCAATTTCATAAGCATTTGCAGACAATCCTATCTTTTTGATTTTTAATTTGTTATACTCCCTCTTTGGAAATCTTTCTTTCCTCAAGTGTGCTAAAACCAAATCACCAACTTCAAAATTAACTTCTCTTTTCCTCAAATCTGCTCTGTTTTTGTGCTTGATGCCACTGTCTTGTAGTTGCTGCTTTACCTGTTCATGTATTGCTTGAATTTCTGAAGCAAACTCCTCTCCTTCAACACTTCTCATTTCTGCTTTTCCCAAGTTCCTCAATTCAGATACTCCTCTTGGGTGCATTCCATAAACTATATGGAATGGACTCTGTCTTGTACTTCTGTTAAGTGAATCATTATATGTATACTCTGCCTGTGGTAAAATATGATCCGATTGTTTAGGATGTTCTCTTGCAAGACTTCTCAAAAGATTACCCAAACTCCTGTTCACTACTTCAGTCTGCCCATCAGTCTGAGGGTGATAAGCTGAGCTGAAACTTAGTTTAGTACCAAGCTTCTTCCATAATGTCCTCCAAAAATGACCAACAAATTTGGTGTCTCTATCAGAAACTATACTTTTAGGTAACCCATGTAATCTGACAATCTCCTTGAAAAACAAATTGGCAACATGAGTAGCATCACTGATTTTGTAACATGGAATAAAATGTGCCATTTTTGAAAATCTGTCAACTACAACATAAATTGCATCATTCCCTCTCTGTGTCTTAGGAAATCCTAAAACAAAATCCATACTTACCATATCCCAAGGTCTGTCTGGAATAGGTAATGGAATGTACAAACTTGCATTTTGACTTTTCCCTTTTGCATATTGACAAATTTTACAATTCTTTACATACTTTTCCACTTCAGATCTCATCTTTGGCCAAAAATAAAAATGACTTAGTTGCTCATAAGTCTTATCAACACCAAAATATCTAGCAAGTCCACCACTATGTTTTTCCCTGATTAAATTTTCCCTCATAGAACAATTTTGTATGCTCAACTGATTCCTTTTGAACAATAAACCCTCTTGCAAGAAATAATCAAACCACTGACTTCTGTCTATCAAAACAGGATTACAACGTGCTTCAAATGCTTCTTTGAAATCCAAATCTGTCTTATAGAGTTCTTTAAGAAAATCAAAACCTAACACTTGAATTTGGCTTTCTTGAACAAGAATGTTTTTCGTACTCAAGGCATCTGCTACCTTGTTTGCTTGACCACTTATATGCTTCAATACAAAGTTGAAACTTTGAAGATATTCAACCCATTTTGCATGTTTTTGATTCAATTTAGGCTGTTGCATAATATACTGTAAAGCATGATTATCCGAATATAGCACAAATTCTTTAGACATTAAATAATGTCTCCACTTCTTCAATCACTGTACAATTGCATAAAATTCCTTGTCATAAGAAGAGTACTTCCTTCTTGTCTCATTCAGCTTCTCACTGAAATATGCTACAGGTCTGTCTTCTTGACTTAATACAACTCCAATAGCTTCCCCACTGGCATCACATTTCACTTGAAAAGGTTTATTAAAATTAGGCAAAACTAAGACAGGTTTCTCAATTATATTTTGCTTCAAGAACTGAAAATTCCTTTCAGCTTCAGTAGTCCACTTAAATGGTTGTTTTTCCTTCTTTATGGTTTCAATGATAGGTGCATTGATCTTACTAAAATTTCTTATGAATTTTCTATAAAAACTAGCAAGACCATGGAAACTTCTTACCTCAAAAACACTTTTAGGTGAAGGCCACTCCACAATTGCCTTTATCCTCTCTGGATCCATTTTTAATCCTTCAGCAGAAACAACAAAACCTAGATATACCAATTCTTCTTTCATGAATGAACATTTCTTTAAATTTACCAGTAACTTCTCTTAATGTAACTTCCTTAAGACATAATTAAGATGTCTCAGGTGTTCTTCTTTTGTTTTGCTGTAAATTAATATATCATCCAGATACACTGTTGCAAATTTACCAATAAATTCCTTCAATACTTCATTCATAAGCTTCATAAATGTACTAGGTGCATTTGATAAACCAAAAGCCATTACCATCCATTCATACAATCTCTCATTTGCTTTAAAGGTTGTTTTCCATTCATCTCCTTCCCTTATCCTAATTTGATGATACCCACTTTTCAAATCTAGTTTTGAAAAATATCTTGCTCCACTCAAACAATCCATCAAATCTTCAATTCTGGGTAAAGGAAATCTATACATGATTGTTATCTTGTGCACATTCTCCAACCTCCATCTTTCTTCGGACTTAATACTATAGGTACTGCACAAGGACTCAAACTTTCTCTGATCAAACCTTTGTCAACCAATTCCTGCACTTGCTTTCTGATTTCTTCATTCTCTATAGGAGTCATTCTATAAGCTGCTTTGTTTGGCAAATTTGATCCTGGAATCAAATCTATCTGATGGCTGATTCTTCTTACAGGTGATAATTCATCAGGCAAATCATCCACAATAATATCACAGTAGTTGTCCAACATTTCTTGAATTTCAATTGGCAAATCAGAAATTTTAGTAGAAGTAAATACTACTTTAGGTTTGCAAACTAAAGCAAAATTTACCTCATCATCTTCAATCTGCTGCAGGTATTCTTTTCCACTCAACAATAAAGCCTTTGGATCAGACTTTTTACTGGATGCATCTTTTTCTTCCATAGGTAACAGTGTTTGATTCATACCATCTTTGAAAAACTTGTAAGTGTTTCTCTTTCCATCATGTAATGCTACTTTGTCATACTGTCAAGGTCTACCCAGCAATATGTGACACACATCCATAGGCATCACATCACACATGATTTTATCTTTGTAACTGCCCATTTGCAATTCTATTTCACATTGTTCTTTTACTATCAGCTGATGTCCTTTCTGAAGCCATGACACCTTGTAGGGTGTTGGATGTTCCTTTGTCTTCAATTTCAACTTCTCTATCACCTCTATAGAGACCAAGTTATCTGTACTGCCACTATCAATTACCAATTAACAACATTTTCCTTGAACCTTGCACACACTTCTGAACAAAGTCTTTCTTTGTGTTGGTTCAGCGACTTCCTTTGTTTGTTTTAACAAAACTTTGTTAACCACCAAAGATTCTCCTTTCTCTGGCACAATTTCTTTCTCTGTTATAGTGTAATATCCCCAATAGGAAATAGACAGCAATACATAGCAATACAAGCATACAACTATATAGGAAAAATGCCGGAAATAGAATATGGAGCAAGTACACATAAAAATACCAGAAATGCTAAGCCATTTTATTAGTCTGAGAATATATATATGGGTACAATAGATAATTAGAATAAGTGCACCTATCCTTGCACAAGGCAAGTGAAGAACCCTCTCAGAACAGGAAATGGCTGCTATAGAGACTGCTTCCCAGCTGCTGGAAGAATCTGCCGTAAAATGCTGCTGCTGCAATGAACTGGAACTAGGGGCTGATCCCCTCATCGGAATGAGCCGAAAATCGGTAGACCGCCTGTACTCTCTGCTCCGGACAAAACCCAGAAACCATGAAGCAAATGGACTACCTCCGAAAAACACCCCAGAAGCCCTCCTCAAGGAAAACACTGTCCCTCCAGGCCCAGCGCAGATGCCAAAAGAAGAATGCTGTGAAAGTGCTACAAATCTCTCTGCAAACTCTCCAACTGAAAGAGACTAACCCTCCAAGCTGAAATACACTGAATCTCCCACGAAAATCCTCACAACTGAGCTGCTCTAACTCCAACTGCGTCCTCCCTCTAAGACTGCGCAGTCCCCCAATGAAGCTCAGCTCCTCTGCAAAACGTCCAACCAAATCACCTGCAAATCAACTGCTAAAGACTGAAGGAATACCTTGCCCGAGCAGGCACTCGAAGTCCCCCGGGGCCAAGGGCGAGATCTCCGATCGGAGACACTCAGTCTCACTAAACAGTGCTGCAGACCGACTAAACAGCCAGCGTGCTCGAGTAGACAGAAGTCTAGCTCAAAATATCATCAACATATCAATAATCCCAATTGAAATGGCTCTCCCACCTTTTATAATGCTAGCTCTCCTCAAAAAACCCTAACGTGGTCCCCCTCTCTCCACGTGCTCCTCCCAAGTCTGCGCAGATGCTCCTAAAGGCTACGTGAGGCCTCCCTCATACGTGGTGTGGACCCCCAAGGCTCCCCTTTAAGTTATAACGTTGCTCCTACTAGGGAAGCACTTTATTTTATTAAAGTGAGTTAGCCCCTCTTTTCTCACTTTTATTTATTAATTAAATATAGGCGGCAAAACTATACAAAAATCAAATATTCCAATTAGCGGTGCTAATTAGGAATATTACATACAGGCAACTTTGCTGCTTCCTCTTCATTCTGAGCAACAATTGCATTTCTCTGGTTTGTCCCCACATTCTTTGGACACTCATAAGCTCTATGTCCTAATTTGTTACATCTGTAACATCTGACTTCTCTTTCTCTGTTTTTGCCTCCTCTTCCTCTGTAAGGACTCCTTCTGCCACTTGTATCACCTTTTGTGGGTGCATGCTGAGGTGAGGTGCTACAAGCTCCATCTCTTGGTGCTGTAGATCTTCCTCTACCACCTTGACTTCCTCTTCCTCGGAAAGTGCCTCTTCCTTTGGCAGACTGTTTCCTTATGAGTTTTTCTTCAGCTTTTAAGGCCATTTGGTAAGCCTCTTCCACTGTTTTAGGAGACAATATACTTATCTCATCTTGAATCTCCATTCTGAGACCATTTATGTACCTGGAAATCTTCTCTGTTGTATCTTGAATTTGTCCCGCTCTTATGCTTACTTTGTAAAATTCTTTTGTGTATTCTTTTACTGTCATTAATCTCTGTCTAAGATTCTGCATTTGTCTAAATAATGAACGCTGATAATCACTAGGCAAAAACTTACCTCTCAACTTTGCTACCATTCTGTTCCAATTCTTGATTGGCTGCTTACCAACTCTCCTTCTTTCTGCTTGCGCTCCATCCCACCAAAGTGTTGCATGTCCTTTTAACCTTGTGACAGCAAACTTAACTCTTTTTTCTTCACCCATTTCCTCATAATCAAATCATTTATTCATTTCATTGATCCGGTCTATCATTTTTTCTGGATTCAATCCTCCTGCAAAAGCTAATACTTCAATTCTAGGCTTGGATCTAGATCCTAAAACTGATTTAAAGAATCTCATCTGAGGAGTAAGCTCAACGTTTCCTCCTTCTTCTTCGGCTTCAGGTTCACTGACATTTTTAGGATCTCTCTGTTTCCCTGTTTCCATTGCTTCCAATCTAGCTTGAATCTGCTGCATACTTCAGCATTTGCAACTGGTCTACCTCTTCTTCTACCAGCACCACCTCCTCTACCAAGTTTGACAGCCATGTTGGATTTCTTTTTCTGACTTTTGGAAGCTTGTTCAGTCTCTGGAAAATGCTCGAAAGACTGCTTTGATGGTTGCTTTAAAGTCTTGCTCCGATACCACAAATGATGGCAGTGTGGCTGCAGGCATTAAGGAGAGTTGCTCAAATTTTGTTACCATGTTTTCTAATTCAAGAGGAATTTGTTCTTGATCTTTATTTCCACTCTCGTTCATCAAACTTTATTAAATCTGCTTGATTAATTTAATAAAATGACTTATGGAAGCTAAAGTCCCCTTATCCATTCGAAAACATAATAATTCATTTTAAACAATGTCTAAGCCTTTCAGAATGGTTTTTGGATTTCAAACACTTTAATAACGCTCTATTGAATAACCCATCGGTCCATACCTTTTATTAAACTCCGCGCAACTTCCAACACAAACACCATCAGATCTCCGATGCTTATGATCGGACGATTATCGCATTCCAATAGCCCTGGCACTTTATGGCTCCAAAGTAACGCGAAATTGACGGTATTTCCACTGTGACGTGTCACCTTTTTACTCGATCGCGTTCAATTGAACAAAACCACTCGCACGCCCAAAAGCAGTTTGACCACAGTGGCTAGTTTTTCAAAAATCGCTTGGTCTGTAAATTTTCATTTTCGATCACGTTTGACCACGGATTTTCTGTTGGTTTACCGTTCTAACTTCAGCTCCTCTAGAAATCTCCTTTCCCGCTTTGTAACTCAATAAATATAGATCAATTATCAACTATCTGATCTCAAGCAAAGAAAACCAGAATTTCTTCAAGTTCTTCCGAATCCTTCACACAGAAGTTAATTACACTAAAATTCTACACAGAAAAACACAAATCCAATGGATTTTCGAAGAGATGAAACCCTTCGGGAATTTGCCAAGCACACAACAGATAATTAAATTCTGCAAATTTTATTAACTCAGAGGCAAAACCTTCTCAATCAACTCTTCTATGGTCCAAATTCGATTTTCTCCTTCTTCGAGGTTACATTTTATAGGGTTTTACATAACAGTCGACCTCCTCTTGAGGATCGAATTCTCCTAACTTAGATAAAATCCTAATTACATAATATCTTCCCTAAATCTATCAACTGAAGGCTAAATATGCTGAATCTAATCTAAAACTGTTCAATCTTCCTAGATACTAGTTCAACCCTATCTAGTAAAATTGTAAATTGACAGCTAAAGGTACCAACACCTTTGCTTGTAAACTTTTTTTTTGTATTTTTGGAATAATTAATGAAGCCTTTTGTCTCTAAACCTCATGCTCCTGCATCAAGCAGCGTGATAGATTTCAGCACAAGGAGCTGATGTGACTTCAGTAGTGCAGAGGGTGTCTGATTATGTAGGCAGAGCTGTAGCTGTGCATCGTTCCTTAGATGCCAGCACAGATCTGTAGCCTATGGAGCTTCAATGATGAGGATGCAGCGCATTTGACTTGTCTGTCAAAGATTGTGCAAGAGATTCAGTTGTTTCTCTCAACAACTGAAGTTGCAGTGCAGCAGATCAGCAGTGGCAGTGCTATGAGTAGCACAAATGCAACATATTGAGAGGGAGCTGCAGTACAGTGGTTGCAGTGGCAGTGGCAGAGTCATGGGCAACAGTACAAAATGGTAGTAGTAGTGCAGCGTTGAGTGGCAGGAGGCCAAGCTTCAGCAGCACAGAACCAGTGCCCAAAATCATGTAATGCATAAGTGTGATGTATTGCTAGAGCACACCTTTGATGCTAAGAGGGAGTGTTGAGATTTTGTGTATTTGGGGTAGCATCAGTTGTGCTCTAGGTCCCAAATTTTGAGAAAGGACTAGAGTTCACCTGATCTACAAGACCCATAAATGGATTTGGGAAATTTCATCTAGTTTAGGAGATATTAAATTAATTAATTATTTTAATGTATTTCCTAAGTTGAAACCTAGGAAAATAAAATAATTAAAGTGAATTTAATTAAACATGCGATGAAATTGTCTTAAGTCACACGGATCAAGCTTTCTTCTTTTAATCATAGCCATTGATTAAAGATCTAATCTTGGCCGTTGATTTGTCAACGAGAAAAGTATAAAGGAAAGGCTTGGGGTCATTTGTAAGACACATAGAGGCAGAGCACTAAAGCTAAGCTGAGATTCTAGGGCGGGGTTGCTAAGAATAATCAACATTGTTTCAGTTGCAGAGGGGAATTTAGACCAAGGGGATGATCTGATCCAGCAGTCTAGAATGCACAAGAAGCAAAGAAGAGATCAGCAAGAACATCGCATTGAAAGGCAGCAGCAAACGACAGCAGTAGCGACAGCAGCAACAGCAAAAGATAGTAACAGCATCAACATCAGAAGACAACAACGGCAATAGTAGCAGCAAAAGACGGCAGCAACAGTGTCTTTTAGGGGGAGCGCTGGGGTTTCTAGGCCTAGATTTGGCTGAGTTCTGTAAATCCCGTTTGAGTGTGTGGATCAGTCAGTATTTTTGGTCTTAGATCATCCAGGAGCTGTAGATCTAGAGTTTTCTCTGTAGGGTTTTCGAGATCTGGAACTCAGAGTTGTGTATTCAGAAATATTCTTAATAATAGAGCCCTCCAACAGCCAGAGACCGGTTTTTCCACATTGGTTTTTTTCTGCGACAGTTTGTCCAGAAATAACTGTGTCACTTTGTCTATGTGTGCATGTGCTTATTCTAGATCTGAATTGGTGGAGATCTGTTATGTGTTTTGCTTTGATGTTAACTTGAATTTATTCAGTTGATAACTTGTATAAGTAGGAGAAACTTAATTGGATTAACAGTAATAATTTCTGCATAAGAATTAAGATTCAGAAATTTCTACATGGTATCGGAGCAATTGCTGATCTAGAAGGGTCACCAGCTGAAGCATCTGAAGGATCTAGCTACAGAAAGCAGCTGGAAAGACAGCAGAAAAGAAGATCTGAAGGGACAACACAGTTTTCAAGAGGAGATTCATGCAGAAGGAAGGGTGACACTATCCAGCGCTGTGTCCTCACAAGCCCATGCAATTACTGCACAGAGGCAACTCAGAAACAACGCTGGTTAGGTCTAAAGCCAACCAGTGTTATTCAAATCTGAATCTGTCAGATCCAGAAAAAGTCTGTAGAAAAGTTGCAGAAATTCAGAGAGTTAGTGGGATTAAGATTCTGAAGTTTTCAAATTTTCAACCTTAGCACAAGTGACAAAGTTTGGGAAGAGATCAGCTTCTCAGAGAGTTTCTTGCCAAAAGGAAACTTGCAGTTTGGTCAGAGGATCATAGAAGAAGCTGAATCATAGTTGATTTGGTAGATTTCCAAGGAGGGAAATCAAGTGTTAGAGGGAGCAGAGGGTGCCCAGTTCGTAAAGGACTCTAGAAACAAGATCTTTAGCATAGAGAAGAGGAGCTCCGACACATTCTGACCAGATGGATCCTCATGGACTGCGTGATCAGGATTGGCTAGAGGGCCTCTCAAACTTTTCGTTGTGGAAAGCTAGGATCCTGATTGTCCTTGAGGCATATGGTCTAAGAGACCATGCAGAGCAGACCCTAGCCACGCTGACAGATGCGGATCTCCTACGGAAGCATAGAGAAGCTGTTGGTCATGCGAAGCAACTGATAATGGACAGTATCAAGGATCATATTGTGCCACACATAGCTGAGAAGAGGATAGCTAATGAGATGTGGAAGGCCTTGACTTCCCTGTATGAGGGAAAATCAGTCCAAAGAAAGATGTTGTTGGAGGCCCAATTGTAATATTCCTAATTAGCACCGCTAATTGGAATATTTGATTTTTGTATAGTTTTGCCGACTATAGTTTATTAATAAATAAAAGTGAGAAAAGGGGTCTAACTCACTTAAATAAAATAAAGTGTTTCCCTAGTAGATACAACGTTGTAACTTAAGGGGGGAGCCAAGGGGGCCCACACACCACGTGGAGCTGCCAATGAGAGAGAGGACGTTGGTTTTGGAGGGAAACCAATGCTATAAAAGGGGGAGGAGCCTCCTCATTTGGGCATTATTGATATTGTTGATGATATTGAACTAGACTTCTGTCTATTTGAGCACGCTGGCTGTTTAGTCGGTCTGTAGCACTGTTTAGTGCGACTGAGTGTCTCCGGTCGGAGATCTCACCCTTGGCCCCGGGGGACTTCGAGTGCCTGCTCGGGCAAGGTTTTTCTTCAGTCTTTAGCAGGAGATTTGCAGGTGTTTTGTTGGGAGTTTTTCTAAGGAGCTGAGCTTCATTGGGTGACTGCGCAGTCCTTGGAGGGAGGACACAGTTTGAGTTGGAGCTGTTCAGCGGTAGAGATTTCTGCAGGAGATTCAGGCCTATTCCGGTGTGGAGGTTCGGCGTTTATCATTTGGTGAGTTTCCTGAGGAGTTGTGGCCCCATTTCAGTCTATTTCAGTTGGTGTCTGCGCTGGTCCTGGAGGGACAGCGTTTTTCTAGGAGGAGGGTTTCTGGGGGTGATTTTCGGAGGTGGTCCGTTTTGTATATGGTTTCTGGGTTTTGTCCGGGGTGGTGAGTTCAGGTGGTCTGCCGATTTTCAGCTCATTCCGGTAAGGGGATCAGCCCCTAGCTTCAGTTCATTCCCGCAGCAGCAGTTTACGGCAGTTTCTTCCAGCAGCTGGGATGCAGTTTCTTGTAGCAGCCATTTCCTGTTTTTCTGAGAGGGTTCTACACTTTCCTTGAGCAAGGATAGGTGCATTTATTCTGATTATCCATTGTATCTCATTATATTCTCAGATTAATAAAATGGCTTAGCATTTCCGGCATTTTTATGTGTATTTGCTTTATGTTCTATTTTCGGCATTTCCTATATTGTCGTATGCTTGTATTACTGTCTATTTCCCATTCGGGATATTACAGTGGTATCAAAGCATAGATCTGGCTCAGCCTGTGGTCTATGACATTGGGAAAGAGATCATACAGAGGTTTTCTGGAATTTTGGAGAGCAATAGCAGTTGCAGTACCAAAAACGAAATTGGAAAAAGGGCCAAAATATGAAGGGTCAAATTTTGAAGGTTGGAATTAGAAGAAACGTTTTCTGGGTTTTTCTGGGTTTTGGGCAAGGATCACCTTCCCAAATTCCTGGAATTTTCTGAGTAGTTTTCAGTGGGTAAATTGGAGGTTGAAGTTAAGCAGCAGTATGGTTTTGCAGCAGCCGTGCAGTTTCTGAGGAGTCTGTAGACACATAGCAGAAAGAGCCGATGGCAGGTGATGATGATGAGAGGAGATTTAGAGAGGCGCTCCTCCAACACATGCAGGATGTGTCACAGAGACTCACTGCGCTGGGTAGGTAGTGGGAAACCCCAAGGGGTTTTCAGATTGGTGAGGGATCAGGCACATCCCACCATTTGCCGGAGCATGATGCCACTCAGCATATGGCATCACATACACCCACACGTCCCACTATGCCCACATTCTTAGCAGAGGACACAGGGGCAGGAGCACAGAGGGATATTCCAGCACCCACGCGATCCACCATGCCTACCTTCCTAGCGGAGGACGCAGGGGCAGCATCACAGCGAGAGCCGGAGCCGGGCCACATGGGTGACTATTTTGCAGAGTACCAGGCATATGGGTAGGAGTTCATGGAGGCTCTCTCGTTCAGAGACTTTGTCCAGCTCCAGCGTGATAGTAGACCTCACAACTTTCACAGAGGGAACATGCGCTCACATGATGGGGGCTTACAGCGCACAGTGGACAGATTCCATCTACCGACATTTGACGGGTCATCCGGGCGCTCAGAAAAAGCTTGGGTGGACAAGTTGGATACCTCTTTCCAGCTTGACCGAGTATCGGAGAGGGAAACCATTAAAATGGTTACCTCGCACTTGGAGGATGAGGGAACACAAGGTTGCAGGGAGTCCGAGGTTACACCTAGTGTGACACAGGATTCACCCTCATTGGAGACCTCCTCGGCCGTGTCGGTTGATGTGGTAGTGGAGAAGGTAGAGCCTACCCCAGTAGAGCCATCCATTGAGGTGATGACCGGAGTCGCGTCCGAGTCTTCGGGTGGTAGCAGCACACAGATGGGTGCAGTGTCAGGAGATGTATCCACCTTTGATGAGGCACTAGCAGGTACAAAGGTATTGGATGATGGTCGCAGACAGCGGTATCATCGGCTTCGGGCGGACCTTCGAGTTTTGAGAGAGAAGGCCACGTCAGTACGGGAGGCCATTTTGTTGCAGGACCAGGAGCTGGAGGGTATGAGAGTGACTTGTGCCAAGTTGGCGGCCAAGTTGGTCCGCATTGGGGAACGACTAGATTCCCTGATGGTACAATCAGAGGGCACGTTGGAGCGTCAGATCATTCCCCTTCAGGCATGCATGGATGGGACTAACAGTGTTGTTGGGTCATCTCTTCCCGTTGGAGAGAGAGAGGCAGAGCCACCTAGTCAAATCTCATACGTTGACTTGGATAGCGGTATGAGTCGATCAGAGTTGCACAGGGTACAACATCCACATGTTGAGGTTGGATGGCGAGAGATTTTGAGTTGGTACTCAGTGGAGCGGGCTACGGAGATAGTGATGGATCCGAGTGTAGCTCAGCAGGATTTTCTATGCATGGGGAATACAGGAACCCCAGATTGGCATTGGGATCCAGGTGGGATCACCTATCGTTTCCCAGGCAGGTCGGCTGACTATGTCTTGGAGAGTACAGTTGGCCTAGTAGTAGAGCATGTGCAATTTCGGTCAACTCCAGTGGCCAACCAGCTTATGGGCAGACTCCCTAGGTTGTCTTGGCATGACATTCATACACGGGATCACGGGGTGGTCAGCACACCTTGGCAGGAGCTTGTCGGAGGAGGTGGCATTGGCAGGCCACCAGATGGCACCTTGTGTGGGGCCAAGGATTCTTCACCTTTGTGTGGGGCACAGAGGACGCAGCAGAGCCGAGCAGTGGTGGTAATGACACACAGGGAGATTCACTTCTCGGACCCCTTGAGGAGGATTTGGAGTGATGATCCTTTCGTCGGCAAGTATAGTGATACGACGGTGGAGACGATGTTACCGATTGGTGGTAGTCGGACATGTAGGGGCACAGCTCTAGGTCATCACATCCAAGGATGTGTGGGAGCCTCTAGCATTGAGCGGTGGATTGCCGATGGACATGGAGTAGCATGGTGGTGTACCATAGTGTGTGGGACTGCATTGTGGAGTAGGAGTATCCTACATCACATTGAGAGCATGCGGAGAGTGATCGATGCCTGGACACAGTTAGGGCACGAGACTATACAGGGTGCTACAGCAGTAGCATGGGGTATCCAGCAATATTCAGGGGTATGCCTTAGTGTGCAGTGGCATGTTGAGGAGTACATGGATGACCGGTGGCTTGTGAGGGCGTACTGCGCGGCACAGTAGGGTCTTAGAGTATTGCATCCAGGGAGACTCACAGACAGGGACACTGGGCTTACCTTTGGGGGTATTTCACCCAGGATCGATGAGGAGACAGAGGAGCGATACTTGATGGTATTTGTGGGGACTCACACATCCGACACTCTTCTACATCACTCAAGGGCACAACTGATTTTGTTGTTGTCCTTTGGCACTTTGGGCATGAGCAGCAGGGTCCGTGAGGCACACCCAAGATATTTGGATGGCCCTCAGCACACTAGGCGAGAGACTTCTCAGCAGTGGCACTGGGTCAGTACGCTAGTTGACAGCCACAATTTAGGGGATGAGATGATCCTCTGCAGTGGTGGCACATTAGTCATTGCTGAGCCTACGCTTGGGGAGCAGGTCATGAGGGAGACATGCATCATTTTTCCCTCGGGGCATGTTGAGATCATGCATGAGCAGAGGATATTGGGTTCAGCAGAGGTAGCATCCCAGCATGCGTCTGGACTCCAGACATTGTATCGACACTTCATCGAGAGGGTGGATGGCATATTCAATGCAGATGAGGTGGCGGAGGTAGAACAGGAGGGCATTCCTTCTGTATGCCAGGGTGAGGACTTCTTTCGTATGAGTCCATAGGATCAGTTGAGGTTGTGGAGCAAGAGCAATCATGCAGGTATGATGATAGTAGATTGCAGCCGTATTACAGTGTGCAAGGTGAGCAGTCAGGGGACTGTATAGGAGATACTCTGGGTGATGAGTCACTTGTGACGCTTCAGCGAGAGCAACACATGAGGAAGCCTGAGTCAATAGAGGAGGATACTGTGGACATCAGGCATGACATTTCCTTGGGTGAGGTCCAGATGGGTGCCCACATTGAGCCTATGATGGATATGTGGCTAGCATTGGGGTCATTTTTTGAGGTGGAGCAGTTAGATGCACAAACACCGAGTACCGTGACAGCAACTACAGATCCATATCCTCTGGAGATGTTGGAGGTAGATGTGATAGTTTGGCAGTGGGAGATGATTACGGTTTGGCGGCAACCTTCCAGGCATGTTCCACATGCAGTTGTTGTTGCTACATCAGATGCTTCCTCCAAGATGGACTGGCGGGAGATCATGAGTTGGTACCCTCTTGATGGTACGGTATTCTTCGTAGGGAGCACAGTGGAGCAGGGGCCCTTGGACATAGTAGATGTTACAGATCCCAGTCGGCAGGAGGGCACCAGTTGTCGTTACTTCGGGACTCCTTCCCAATTTCAGGAGAGCAGGATCAGCATGGGATTGAGTCATGACTTGGATTGGAGAGAGGTGATGAGTTGGTATGCAGTTGGAGGGGTAGCATATGCGGCTACAGGTACAACGCAGCAGGAGCCCAGGAGCATTGATGCTTATTGGTAGTCTTCACCTCTTAGAGCATTAGTCATAGCCAGAGGCAGTGCACAGTCCGAGCCGTGGGACTTGGGCGATTATTAGCCATGGTGGCGATGGGATCTGGGAGGATTATTGGTTGGCTGGTACTGTGAGAGGTCACTTTGGGATCCTGGCATTGAGATATCCCTTCGTATCAGGGTGATGCAGGAGACAGAGAGGTTTCAGTGGGACCCAGGCACATTTTGCAGTATCGGTGGGGAGCATCAGCTAGAGAGTAGGCTTGTTCAAGCGTTGCTTGAGGACAAGCAATTTTTGTTGGATGAGGATGCCACTTGGGAGAGCGAGCAGATTTTACAGCATCCATCACTTCAGTTGCTTGAGGACAAGCAACATTTTGCCGGGGGAGACTGTAATATTCCTAATTAGCACCGCTAATTGGAATATTTGATTTTTGTATAGTTTTGCCGACTATAGTTTATTAATAAATAAAAGTAAGAAAAGGGTCTAACTCACTTAAATAAAATAAAGTGTTTCCCTAGTAGATGCAACGTTGTAACTTAAGGGGGGAGCCAAGGGGGGCCACACACCACGTGGAGGAGCCAATGAGAGAGAGAGGACGTTGGTTTTGGAGGGAAACCAATGCTATAAAAGGGGGAGGAGCCTCCTCATTTGGGCATTATTGATATTGTTGATGATATTGAGCTAGACTTCTGTCTACTTGAGCACGCTGGCTGTTTAGTTGGTCTGCAGCACTGTTTAGTGCGACTGAGTGTCTCTGGTCGGAGATCTCACCCTTGGCCCCGGGGGACTTCGAGTGCCTGCTCGGGCAAGGTTTTTCTTCAGTCTTTAGCAAGAGATTTGCAGGTGTTTTGTTGGGAGTTTTGCTGAGGAGCTGAGCTTCATTGGGTGACTGCGCAGTCCTTGGAGGGAGGACGCAGTTTGAGTTGGAGCTGTTCAGTGGTAGAGATTTCTGCAGGAGATTCAGGCCTATTCCGGTGTGGAGGTTCATCGTTTATCATTTGGTGAGTTTCCTAAGGAGTTGTGGCCCCATTTCAGTCTATTTCAGTTGGTGTCTGCGCTGGTCCTGGAGGGACAACGTTTTTCTAGGAGGAGGGTTTCTGGGGTGATTTTCGGAGGTGGTCCATTTTGTATATGGTTTCTGGGTTTTGTCCGGGGTGGTGAGTTCAGGTGGTCTGCCGATTTTCAGCTCATTCCGGCAAAGGGATCAGCCCCTAGCTTCAGTTCATTCCAGCAGCAGCAGTTTACGGCAGTTTCTTCCAGCAGCTGGGATGCAGTTTCTTGTAGCAGCCATTTCCTGTTTTTCTGAGAGGGTTCTTCACTTGCCTTGAGCAAGGATAGGTGCATTTGTTCTGATTATCCATTGTATCTCATTATATTCTCAGATTAATAAAATGGCTTAGCATTTCCGGCATTTTTATGTGTATTTGCTTTATGTTCTATTTTCGGCATTTCCTATATTGTCGTATGCTTGTATTGTTGTCTATTTCCCTTTCGGGATATTACACCAATTGAGGTCATTCATGATAACCAAGGGGGAAGACATTGAGCACTTCCTCTTCAGATTGCAGTCAATCAGGGATCAACTAACTGCAACAGGTGCAACTGTAGATAATGCAATGATAGTCAGGACTGCCCTCAATGCAGTCACGGATGAGTGGGAATCCTTTGTCCAAAGTATCTTGGGCAGAGCGGACCTCCCAGATTGGGACAACTTGCGGTCGATCCTGTGGTAAGAAGAACTACGAAGGTTCACCAAGAAGCAGCACAACCCTGCATTGAGCAAGGTTAAGAAGGAAGAGGAGGAAGATGCAGCCTTGGCATGAAAGAAGTAGCCGAAGAAGAAGAAGGATCTTTCAAAGATCAGGTGCTTCCAGTGTGGCAAAATGCGAAATGGGACATTTTGCCAGCAATTGTCCAGAAAAGAAGAGGGACAAGGAAGCATCTTCTTCCAAAGAAGCAATGGCAAATGATGGGTCTAGAGATGATGTAACCATGAGCGCTCATGAACCACGGAGGTGGGGTGACATGGACATGTAGAGGAGCTACATGGAAGTAAGGCGAGATCCTTGAGCAGCTCATCTCTTGGATCACAAGCGAGCTACGACAACCTTAAGACAGTAGCGGGACAAGTGGAGCAGTGGGTGCATAGTTCGTAGATGAGGCATAAGCAGAGTCAGATTTGGAGGCTGGGAGGAGCAATGCAGAGCATAGCAGCAGCAGCGTAGAAGCAGCAGCAGCGCAGAGGCTGATATGACTTCAGCAACATAGTGCAGTACTGCTTACGCAGTGCAGAGCTGCAGCAGCGTAGAGAACTTCAAAGGAACAACGCAGTGCAGTTGCAGCCTGATAGATTTCAGCACAAGGAGTTGATGTGACTTCAGTAGTGCAGAGGGAGTCTGATTGCGCAGGTAGAGCTGTAGTTGTGCATCGTTCTTTAGATGCCAACACAAATCTGTAGCCTATGGATCTTCAGTGATGAGGATGTAGCCCATCTGACTTGTTTGTCAAATATTGGGCAGGGGATTCAGTGGTTTCTCTCAACAACTGAAGTCGCAGTGCAACAGATCAGTAGTGGCAGTGTTATCAACACCACAAATTTAGCATATTGAGAGGGAGCTGTAGTACAGTGGTTGCAGTCGCAGTGGCAGAGTCATGGGCAACAGTACAAAATGGCAGTAGTAGTGCAGAGTTGAGTGGCAGAAGGCCATGCTTCAGCAGCACAGAACCAGTGCCCAAAATCATGTAATGCATAAGTGTGATGTATTGCTAGAGCACACCCTTGATGCTAAGAGGGAGTGTTGAGATTTTGTGTATTTGGGGTAGCGTCATTTGTGCTCTAGGTCCCAAATTTTGAGGAAGGACTAAAGTTCATTTGGTCTACAAGACCCAGAAATGGATTTGGGAAATTTCATCTGGATTAGGAGATATTAAATTAATTAATTATTTTAATGTATTTCCTAAGTTAAAACATAGGAAAATAAAATAATTAAAGTGAATTTAATTAAACATGTGATGAAATTGTCTTAAGTCACACGAATCAAGCTTTCTTCTTTTAATCTTAGCCATTGATTAAAGATCTAATCTTGGCTATTGATTTGTCAACGAGAAAAGTATAAAGGAAAGGCTTGGAGTCATTTGTAAGACACACAGAGGCAGAGCACTGAAGCTAAGCTGAGATTCTAGGGCAGGGTTGCAAAGAATTCTCAGAAGTGTTTTAGCTGCAGAGGGGGGAACTTAGACCAAGGGGATGATCTGATCCCGGGGTCTAGAATACACAAGAAGCAGAGAATAGATCAGCAAGGACAACGCAAAGAAAGGCAACAGCGACAACAGTAGACGACAGCAGCAGCAGCAACAGCAACAGACGACAGCAGCAACAGCAGTGTCTTTCAGGGGCAACGTCGGGGTTTCTAGGCCTAGATCTAGCTGAGTTCTATAAATCTCGTTTGAGGGTGTGGATCAGTCAGTATTTTTGGTCTTAGATCAACCAGGAGCTGTAGATCTAGAGTTTTCTCTATAGGGTTTTCCAGATATGGAACCCAGAGTTGTGTATTCAAAAATATTCTTAATAATAGAGCCCTCCAGTAGCCAGAGACCGGTTTTTCCACATTGGTTTTTTCCGGGGATAGTTTGTCTAGAAATAACTGTGTCACCTTGTCTATGTGTGCATGTGCTTATTCTAGATCTGAATTGGTAGAGATCTGTTATGTGTTTTGCTTTGATTTTAACTTGAATTTATTCAGTTGATAACTTGTATAAGTAGGAGAAGCTTAACTGGATTAACAGTAATAATTTCTGCATAAGAATTAAGATTTAGAAATTTCTACATGCCATAGTTGAAAGTTGAGGGTGAGAGGTGTAATTTTGATTACTCATACCCCATACAACTTCTCTAGGCAACACTTATTACAATTCAATTAGAATTTTTATTGCAATTTTGGACTTGCGGGAAATCTAAAAAATTGAAAAATCACTACCTAGACCTAACCAAGTTTCACGAAAGTTTTTGTGTGATCTAGTATCGTAATATACATTGACTCTAGACACTAGAACTCACCCAAGGCCTCACCATCAAGCTGTACTCAGGCTTTGGGGTAAAATTGGAGGGAAAAACTCAATTAATTATTAACTCCTGGTAGGTAGATGATAATTAACCAAGTAAATGTTGAGATTTTGTGTATTTGGGGTAGCATCAATTGTGATCTAGGTCCCAAATTTTGAGGAAGGACTAGAGTTCACCTGATCTACAAGACCCAGAAATGGATTTGGGAAATTTCATCTGGTTTAGGAGATATTAAATTAATTAATTATTTTAATGTATTTCCTAAGTTAAAACTTAGGAAAATAAAAGAATTAAAGTGAATTTAATTAAACATGTAAGGAAATTGTCTTAAGTCACACGGATCAAGCTTTCTTTTAATCTTAGCCATTGATTAAAGATTTAATCTTGGCCATTGATTTTTCAATGAGAAAAGTATAAAGGAAAGGCCGGGGTTCATTTGTAAGAGACACAGAGGCAGAGCACTGAAGCTAAGCTGATATTCTAGGGCGGGGTTGTTAAGAATTCTCAAGTGTTTCAGTTGTAGAGAGGGGAATTTAGTCCAAGGGGATGATCTGATCCCGAGGTCTAGAATACACAAGAAGAAGAGAAGAGATCAGGAAAGACAACGTAGAGGAAGGCAGCAGCAGCAGCAGCCGACAACAACAGCAGACGGCAACAGCAACAAGGACAACGTGATTTTCTGGAAATCGTTCAGGGGTTACGCAGAGACCCTTAAGGGCAGCGTAGTGATTGCGTCCCCCAGTTTGGGGTAACGCAGTCCCTTCCAGTGACAGCGCTGAGCATTTGGAGGCCATCCAAGGCTGACGCAGAGCCCAACAGGGGCTTCAGACGCTGATGCAGTGTCTTTCAGGGGTAGATCTGGGGTTTCTAGGCCTAGATCTCGCTGAGTTCTGTAAATCCCGTTTAAGGGTGTGGATCAGTCAGTATTGTTAGTCTTAGATCAGCCAGGTGCTGCAGATCTAGAGTTTTCTCTGTAGGGTTTTCCAGATCTGGAACCTAGACTTGTGTATTCAAAAATATTCTTAATAATAGAGCCCTCCAGTAGCCAAAGACCGGTTTTCCCACATTGTGTTTTTCCGGCGACAGTTTGTCCAGAAATAACTGTGTCACTTTGTCTATGTGTGCATGTGCTTATTCTAGATCTGAATTGGTAGAGATCTGTTATGTGTTTTGCTTTGATGTTAACTTGAATTTATTCAGTTGATAACTGTTGCGGAGGTAAATCCCCTCTGCGGACGGAGGCGATCCCTACTAGCCCAGAGCGGGTCTAGCAACAACCATTCATGCTATAGTGCAGGTTCCTAATTGCAAATAAACCAACTAGCGATGAAGGCTTACCTGGAATCCAACACTGTTGCTTGTAGAAGAGATAGCGCTCCCGTTCCTCAGCTCTGGCAGATCACGATCCCCACAATCTCCGTGATAGGACACCTGCACATGCGAGAACAAAACAAACGCAAGCGTAAAATCTAGTATATGCAACTATATGTCAGTCAGAAAGGACATAACCCATCATTATAAACAACAACAAAAGTGGAACCATAACCAATAGTCGTTCATTAATAATCAATCAAAGGAAAATTACAACCAAGTTCTGATGCTGAATTCTCCTTCGGAGGGTCGCCAGCAGAACACGTCTCGAAAAGCCTGTCAAGGATGGGACAAACCTCTCTTTTCAGCTCTTGACAATAGTCGCCTTGCTTGAATATGGCCTTAAGGGAATTATGGAGGCTCTTACAGCATAAGGCTCTTGGGAATTTGGGAACTTGAAGACTAGCTTGCAATGGAGATGGGCAAGCTTTTGTAGATGGAGGAAGGGGAGTTGGGATCCCTATAATCATGGGATTGGCCCTATCCTCAAGGAAGCTTCCATGAGAGGTGGCAAACCACTTCCTCTTTATGGAAACCCGTAGCCAAACCTCCCAACTCAAGATAGATATCAGTTCCTGGATCAGTTAGGACGAAACTTCCGCCATTTATTTTTAAAAAACACTCCTTAAATTGGTTGGCGCGAGTGTGACTCTGGGACAGAGCGCCAACTGGCGCGGCCTCTTTGAAGTATTTTCCCCATTGGCGCGGGTACTGAACTACCTGCTCGCGCCAATGCAAAAAGGGCCATTTTTAGGGTTTTTCACAAGGAGATGTCTTTAGGGCGATGAAAGCTCTTGTTCAGAGGGATGTCATGAAAGTGGTTTCAAGCCATGTCACTGCTCACAGGTCACGAAATGAGCCTTCCAACGCACATTCGGGGATTGCAGGGACGGTGACAAATTACTGTGTAACAATAACTTGCATAAGTAGGAGAAGCTTAACCGGATTAACAGAAATAATTTCTGCATAAGAATTAAGATTCAGAAATTTCTACAGTGAAAAAAACCTCCTAGAGTAATACTCACTTGTTGGCAAGGTCCCAGGCTACCTAGGCCTGTTACAGACTTAATACTGACTCAAAACTCATCATTACTAGCATCAGTTATTACAATTCCCCGTATGGCGTGGAATCTGGGTACAAGAGAAAGATGATGAGAAGTAGAAGTAGAGCTTAAAAACTCTGTTGAACTGATGATATCTGATGGTACAAGTGTCCTCTGGTTCATCCTTGGGCATGGAGTCTTCTCATTATCATCAGGTACCACTCAAGTGGTCAACAAGTCATAATAACAATAATAAAAATTTATCTTTCTTTCTTTTGATAAATACATTTCATTATGACTCAAATACAATTATGAAGACCGAAACTAGTTACATTCTTCAACACCCCTTACTCCTTTAATGCTTGAAGATGCACTCCAGTTCTAAAAGTCTCTGCCAAACATAGGAAACTTCTCTAAAAATGACAACAGTTTTCTTTTCTAAAAACATCTCTAGTGCTTTCCTAAAAATAGAAGAATTGTTTCTTCTTTCAAAATAACAGATTTTCTTTTCTAAAATTTTAGAGTTTCCTTATCGGAGATATCAGTAATTAACACTATATAAGGCAGAACCTTTCTGCAAAGTTGGAACAGCAGGTTAGTCTTCGAAGGGGCACCTTCTATTAATAACAACAATTCTATAATCTATCCTCTATAAGTCAGCACCTTATTTGACATGTTTGCATGATAAAAGTAGCACAAAGGCTGTGTGTCCTTTCTTGCTAAAATCAACTGTTGAAAAGGCTTCAAAAACAGGACCCTAATCTCATGTTTGTATGCTGATTTGTTAGAAGGAAAATAGTAAACATGATATGCACAAATAGAGACGTCTATGGAGAAAAGCAGGCCCAAAATAGTGACAAGAAGGTGCCCTCCATTTGCTGATTATTGACCAAAAGTTAAGTGTTTAAAATAGTGATAAAAGCAGACCCAGATTTGGCTCTAGACAGTTCTCTTCTTTCTGGGAACAATTCTTGAGTAGAGCACCTAAACTTAGTGAAATAGGAATGTTAAAGTTTTAAAAAGAGAGTTCAAATAGAACTTACTCAAGTGAGAAATAGTGTGACTACTGAATCCATATGCATTTAAGTGAATTTGAGCCAAGTCAATTATTTTAAAGAGATTCAGTGGATCAAGGTCATCAAGCGTTTAAGAAAGAAGTGGGGCTAATTTCCTAGAACTGAATGTTGACATTGAAAATATTAAAACACAATTCACAAATCGTAATAGTAAATAATTTAATATTATGTACATTCTTTAACAATCGCAAATGCAATATATAAAATTGGAACAAAACATATTTAGCGCTTCTTTCACTTGTTCACGACCAGTTGTTTTAAGATTTGTTAAAATCTGAGCTTATTTTCCCTGTATGTTCCATGATATTAGACATAAGAATGAGAATTACACTTTGAAACAAACTCTGATAAAATGAAGGAAAACATTTTGGATTTTGAGGAATCTATTGAAGATTTAGAAATGAATACACGTAATTTGGCCCTATTTATCAAGTTGAAGAATTCAACCATATTGACGAAAAATTGATTTTGAAGAATTCAATCATGTTGATGAAAATTTAATAATTATAATGTAATACATATTAACAATATTTGTTTTTTGTATGAGAAAACATTGGAAAACAAGTTACTGAGTGCCAAATGTATTAAGTTTTAACTAAATCATGACATCATAGTCTAAAATCCTTATATAATCTCAAGACAGTGAAACAAATTTTCTTTCAAAATCAAAGCATGACAATTCAATAGAGTCATTGACCACAGGTCCCAGGATCGGGTTCTGTTCTTCTAACTTTTGGATGTGGCATCTCTTAATCCTTATTTCCTTGATCTATGTCGCATGTATGAGAATCTTCTGGTTGCAGGAGGAAGACAGTTCCATTTTCAAACTATTCAACTTAGTCCTATTGAAGAGGACCATATCATGTTCATTCATGGAATATTGTTTAAAAGTAACTTTGAGGATAAATCATTTTGCAGAGGGTAGATGAATTATATACCTATGCTATGTAATGCATCTTAAAATTGGTATATGTTTTATGGAGTCTTCATAAGTCATGAATTCTATAAATAGGCACGTTTACTGCTATTTATACAACTCTTGTATTGTTAATTCCTATTTTTCTTGTACGTTAGTTGAGTTGGTGTGGTGGAAATTTCATAGTGTTCTTTAAACCCTTATAATTTTTATTCCCGTTGGATGCAGGAACTAAGATAATATACAGTGACATGAGAGAGTCATTCATAGATAGCCTTTACAAAGGCAGTGTTTCATCATCAAGGATTGATAAGGTGGTCCACGGATTAGACCTGGTAGGTTAAGCTCTTCTAATTTTTTTATTTTTTTATTTTGCACTTGTAAAGAACAAATTGTTGGATAAGAAGAATTTTAATTGTGTATGCAATGTGCATAGAGATTGGGTTTTGCAACTTCCATGCATTCAAGAATTTACTGGAATCCTAGTAAAGATAAAGGTTTTGCATGCCCCTTTCATATTGTCAATAGTATTGTTGAACCATATTTGCATTCGCTATATAATTAACAACTTTAGTCACTGAAGAAATTAACAACTTTGGAGGAGGAAATTGGTGGGGAAGCTGAAGGCTTCCTAACAGGGTTATTGCATATCTTTTGGGAGCATTCTGCAGTGTTATTTCCAGGTGCACAGTTTCAGCCAGCAACACAGAGAGCCAAACCCAAGAGAGCCAATTTCCGGGGTCAGCCATTACAAAATTCCTTTGTGGGTTATTATGGGTTTTGATCCAAGGTTAAAACCCTGGAATTTTTTTAGCATTATCCCAGACCCTAGCAGCAGATTCAGAGGAGCAGCAACAACATTTCTAGGCCAGGACTGCGCATAGCTAGAGCAACATAGCGTACCTTTGGGGGTTGATTTGAGCTTGTGTCAGAGGCTACTTCAGCTTGCCTTGAGCAAGCCCAAGTGTCATTATTCCAACACCCTCAGTGTACACTTTTCCCAAAATTAATAAAATGGCTCAGACCTGAATTTTATGGCTCTAGTTTATGTTTTCATGGCGTGATTTTACTTCTTGTTGTTAATGTCTATTGATGCATTGATTTTACTGCTAATTTCCAATTAGGAATATTACATTGAATAAGAGTCATGGTTTGCACTCAGATAATGGATCATGATGCTTGAAATTTGTACTTATTGCCTTATTTCACCTTAGTGGTCACCTCTTTCTTCTACTAAATTTCAAGCACATTCGGGATTTTATTTCATTATCTAGGAGGGGCACAAAGAGGAGGCCTTGATACAGGTAGTGTGTCCACATCCTTCATTACCTAACACTTGTAGTTGCCATCCATCCCTCATTCGTTGTATTTTATTTTATTTTATTTTGTTTTTTATTTCTCTGGTTGTTTTCAGTTGCTCATATTGTTTCCTTGTTTGTCTTATCCTATGAGAAAAAAGGCTTGGAAATTCCTAGAGGATGATGTAGTTGCAAAAGTAAGATGTTAAAAGCATGCGTCGATTGTTAAAATGAAAAAAAGTTGCAAGGGAAGAATATAATATCAAAAGCCAAAAGTAACTTGGGTTCTACCCCCTCATGTGAGGCCATTACCCTAGTCCCATGCGTATCATGCCTATCAATGTAAAAGGGACTTGAAGAGGACATTTGTTAACCCCCACCAGTGGGTGACCCCATAGGAGAATATTTTCTCCTAGATTTGTCTTGAGCATGCAACCAACAACCCCTGATAGCCACCAGTGTCCCCTCACCCATCTATCAAGATCATATGTTTGAAGGTGGGCCATCCAATCCTAAAGGTAAGAATTTTCATTATGCAGTCGGGTGCTTATGCTTGTTTTTCTTGGGCACACTTGGGTATGGATTATTGGGTGACTTGGAAGGACGAAGGGTTTGGGTGTCATTTGGCTTTGAGAACTCTATGTTCCCATCCACCTCATCATTAGCCATATGACATCTACCACTTGAAGGGTGTACCTTGGACATGTCCCTCTATTAGGTCCTCATAATACTAGTGTAGCCCCATATTATTGTTAGTGTAGCCCCCTTATTGTTATTGTTGTGCCCATGTAGTCCCCATATTGTTTTATTGTTTCCTATAGAAGCCCACTATTGTTATTGTTGTGCCCTTATATTATTATTGTTATGTCGGCTAGGATTATATTGTGACCCCTTGGAATCCTATATATATAAAGGAGATTTTGTCATTTGAATCATCCAAGAATTGTTCATTTATGTAATGTAAAGGAGGTTTCCCCCTCGAAGAGACTTATTTCTAAGTCATTGATCTATCTTTACTTCTATTTTGTGAGTTGCTTTCATAACATTTGGTATCAGACTTTGGATTCTAGGGTTTCGCTGCTGCAAACAGGACATCGTGGCATTTTCGCTATAATTTTTTTTATACAAAGGTTCAGAAGCTGAAATTTTTACCACAAGAAGTCGAAATCTTGAGGAAATTCGTGTAAAAATTTCAGATCTTGATTCCCTATATTTTAAGAGATATGATCTGAGGAATTTAGGGTTTTTGTAGGCTCCAAAATTTCATTTCAAACAGGTGGCTGAGGGAAAATTGTCATAACTTTCATTTGAGACATCTGATTGGAATTATGTAAAAAGTGGTCGAAAGTGCACGGACTGAAGTTTCTTGTGTATCGATTTCAGAGTTGAAGGTCAAAACAGTGACACGTGGCACACCGTAGAAGTTCGCTCTACTGAACCAATCCATAATTAGGACATTGTGGGAGATTGGGCATAACTTTATATTGAAGAATCCAAATTAGGTTTGACCTATGGCATTGGAAAGAAGACTTAGAGAGCTACCACATGACCGGAGTTCAGATCTTGGAGGTTCGAAATTACAGAGTTACAACCGTTTCAAGATCGAGCTCCTTAAAGAAAGAAAAATGTGTGTATTTTTTAAAACAATTTGCATAACTTTTGTTTGAAAAATCAGTTTGAAGTGATTCCAAGGGCATATTGAAGCATAGATATCAGTATTGAGTTCTAAAATGCCTCCAAAAAAGAATTTTACACCCATTAAGCCCTCAGAAAACTCTACTATGATGCATGAAGAGGAAGAATTGCAACATGATATATCAAAATTAAGAGACCAAGTGCAACAAATTTCGCTCTCACATAGAATAACCAAAAGTGAACTAAAAGGTGACATAGATGGTTTAAAAGCAGACATGGAAGCTAATATGGATGGGTTGAAGGATGGCATGAAGGCATGGAAGCTAAGATCAATGGTATAGAAGGTAACATGGAAGATTTGAAGAAAGACATGAAGGTTTGAAGGAAGGTTTGGCAAAGTTGCTACAAGAAAAGCTTCTTAATGGCGAAAAGGTATTAGAGGAAACTCGCGATGAGAACAAAAGAAATGTTAATCATGATTTCATAGACTCTAATGTTGGATTTAAGGCCCACATTATTCCAAAGATAGATATGAGGAAGTTTGATGGCAAGGATTCAATAACATGGATGCTACAAATGGAGCAATACTTTGAGCTCCATAATGTGCAAAACACACAAAAGGTATGCATTGCAACTTTATATTTAGAAAAAAATCAGTTTGTATGGTATCGATGGCTTTGTTCTCATAAACCACTGGCCACTTGGTCAATTTTTACGGAGGAAATGATATCACATTATGAGGATACACGAAGCAACACCTTCTTTAGCCAATTGATAAATCTCAAACAAAAGGGTTCAATGATGGAGCACATTGAGGACTTCAAAAAATTGAATATAAGGGTAAATAATATTCCAGAGGAACATAGCATTGATGTCTTCATAGGGACTCTAAAGGATAACATCCAACATGAGGTTCGCCTTTGGGAACCTGATACACTGGAGAAGGCATTCAGATTGGCAAGAAAAATTGAAAGCAAAGTTATGGCGACAAGGAAGCCTACCACTCACAACTATAAAGATGGAAGTGTTGCTACTCCTAGACTTCCACAAACTACAAGGTTGACACCACAACAATTGGAAGAAAAAAGAGAAAAAGGGCTTTGTTATATTTGTGATAGCAAATACACTAAAGGTCATAAGTGTGCTGAGGATATACACCAGGAACCAACCCTAGAGGAAGAAAAAATGAATTTGACCATATTTTGTAATGCATTGGTAGGAATTACCACTCCTCAAACTCTCAATATAGAAGGACATATCAAGAAGAAAAATGTAATAGTGCTTATTGATTCGGGTAGTACCCATAATTTTATTCATTGTAAGGTAGCCAAGGAATTGAATTGCTTCCGATACCCAACATCGGAGTGCCGAGTGATGGTTGCAAATGGAGGAACTATAAATTGCTCTGGAAAGTGCCATAATATCAATCTAACCATGGGGGAATATGTATTGAATAGTCCAATGCTCTCCATTCCAATGGGTGGTATTGATGTTGTACTAGGAGTACAATGGTTACAATATTTGGGGACGGTATCTTTCAATTTTCAATAACTTTTCTTGAAATTTTTTTTGGAAGGAAAGGAAGTTGAATTACGGGGTATCGCAGGGAAGCCATGAAAGATAATCAACTCTAATATCATGATAAAGCTTCTGAAGAAAGAACAAAGAGGCGTAATTGCACATTTATGCTCACTAGAGGTTCAAACATCAAAATCATCTCTTTCTCCAGGTCTCCAAAAAGTCTTGGACAATCATTCCAAGGTGTTTGAGACTCCCATGTTGATTTTTGGGTAGCATCAGATGTGCTCTAGCTTCGAAATTTTGTGGAGGGGCTAGAACACATGAGGTCTCCAAGACCCAGAAATTGTTTGGAGAAATTCCACCCGGAGTGAAAGTTATTAAAATAATTAACTATTTTTAATGGAGCCTAAGTTAAAACTTTGGGAATTAAAATAATTAAAGTGAATTAATTTAACATGTATGTGAGAAAATTCTAAGTGACGAGGATCAAGTCTAATTTAATCTTAGCCGTTGATTAAGGATTAGATCACAGTCGTTGATTTCTTAATAGGAAAAGTATAAAGGAAGGCTTGAGGGTCAGTTGGAGAACACACACATGGAGAGCAACACTTGAGAAAATTCGAAATTCTAAGGCATGGTTTGCTGAGAATTTCGGAGTGAGCTTGCAGTGCAGAGGGGTAGTTTGGCAACAGGATTTCAGTCCAAGGACGAGAATACAATTGTAGAGAGGCAGAGCAGCACCAGGAGAGACAATGCATCACCATAGAGGGTGATGCAAGCCCAGAAGGATGACGCAGAGCCAGAAGGGTGACGCAGTCACTGAAAAGGCAACACTGGGGTTTTTGTGGGGTAGATCGGGCAGAAATTCCATAGATCAATTTCTGAGCCGGGAAGGCTCATGAGGTGGGTGACGCAGCGCCTAGAGAAGGTGATGTAGTCTCAACACAAAGCTTGCTTTAGCCATTGCTACGCAACACTGGGGACAATGCAGTCACTTGTGGGGTTTCTTCATTCAGCTACTAGATTAACCAAAATATCTGTCTCCAGATAGAGGTACTTCTCTCGGGATTTTCTCTATTGGGTGAGCCAGATTTGGCACCCTAGATTGTAATAAAAAATCTTCTTAATAATAAAACCCTCATATCTGTTGCATCAGTTTTCCCGCATTGGGTTTTTCCGGGGACATTAGTCCAAAAATAAGTGTCTTTTGTGTGATTGTCTCATTTATTTTTCAGTACTTGATTTGTATATCGGCGTAGGCTGCTTAGTATTTGCATTAATATTTTATTGAAGTATTCAAAAAAGTGTTGAGTTTTCTTGAGTGTTGGGTTAGCATCGGATGTGCTCTAGCTCCTAGAATTTGTGGAGGGTCTAGAGTACATGAGATCTCCAAGACCCAAAAAATTTCATCCTGTTTGGGAGATAATTAATTAATTAATAATTTTAATTATTGACCCTAAGTCTAACTTAGGAAAATTAAATTATTAAAGGTAATTAATTTAAACATGTGATGAAATTGTCTTAAGTCACACGGATCAAGCTTTCTGTTAATCTTAGCCATTGATTCAAGATCTGATCATGGTTGTTGGTTTCCCAACGAGAAAAGTATAAAGGAAAGGCTTGGGGTCATTTGGAGAACACACACAGAGGCAGAGCATTGAGACTAAGTTGAAATTCTAGGGCTGTTTGAGTCTCAATTTCAGATTGTTGTGGCTGGAGGTGCACTACAGTTTCTTTTTGGAGTTGCTGGTGGGGCGCTGATTCTGTTGGTGCAGAATAGTGTCTAGTGGGGCAGAGGAAAAGTAGAGGGATACAATTCCTCAAAAGATTTCTTGCCAAGAAGTCTAGATCTAGTGTTGAGCAACAACAAAGCAAGATCAGAGAGGAGTGTTTCGTCACCTGTTGGTAGAAGTATTTCCGTGAAGGAAATCGAAATTCAGAGGGAGCTTGTTCCTTAGAGGGTTTCTAGCGCCAAAGAAATCCAGATTTGAGTTTTGTTGGGGCAGCAGCGGAAGAGGGAGAATGGAACTTGTTTGACACTTAGTTGAGCAAAGATGGTCGTAAATGGACTGAGGGATCAGGACAGGTTGGATGGAGCATCCAACTTTGTCATCTGGAAGGCTAGGATCCTGGCAGTTTTGGATGAAGATCACATCAAGGATCATGGCTTGAACACGATTGTTGTTCCGATTGATGTTGATCCTCTCAAGAAGTATGAGGAGGCTCAAGCAAAAGCAAAATGCATGATCATGGATGGAGTCAAGGATCATGTGATCCCACATATTGCTGAGAAGAACACAACAAGGGAAATGTGCGAGGCCTTGACCACTGTGTACCAGGGATCTTCCGTCCAGCGGAACATGTTGCTTGAGAACCAACTGAGATTGTTTCAGATGCAAAAGGGAGAAGAGATTTATCCCTTCCTCATTAGATTGCAAGGGTATCGAGATCATCTAGCTTCCGTAGGGGCTACACTAGATGGTGGACTTATGGTCAGGACTGCCCTAAATGCAGTCACTGAAGACTAGGAGACTTTTGTCCAAGGTATTTTGGGCAGGGCCGCTCTTCCAAGATGGGAAGAGATGTGGGCAGCTCTTCGACAAGAAGAGATCAGACAGTGGACCAAGGCAGGAAGCAGCAGCAAAGGGATCAAAGTCAAGAAGGAGGAAGAGGAGTATGCGGCTCTCGCATCTAAGGGACAACAAGGGCAACAGAGAAGGAAGAATTGTTGAGATTTTGAGGTGTTGGGGTAGCATCGGATGTGCTCTATCTCCCAAACTTTGTGGAGGGACTAGAGTATATGAGATCTCCAAGACCTAGAAAGTGATTTAAGAAATTCCATCCTATTTAAGAGATATTAAATTAATTAATCCTTTTAATTAAGGACCCTAAGTCTAACTTAGGAAAATTAAAAGATTAAAGTTAATTAAATTAAACATGTGATGAAAATGACTTAAGTCACACCGATCAAGCATCTTCTAATCTTAGCCGTCGATTCAAGATTAGGTCACAGTCGTTGTTGTTTCAATGAGAAAAGTATAAGAAGAGGGCTTGGGGTCAGTTGGAGAACACACACATTGGCAGAGCACTGAAACTAAGCTGGAATTCTAGGGCGTGGTTTGTTAAGAATTTCATAAGTGTTTCAGCTGCAGCGAGGGGTAGTATAGGCGAGAGGGATGGTTTGATCCAAGGCCAAGTGTGCAACGAGGGCAGAGAAGTAGCAGACCGAGGCAACGCAGAGGCAGCAGCTACGCAGCTCAGCCAAGAGCCTAGCAGGGGCAACGCAAAGGCTTCAGGAGCTACACAGGCTTGACGCAGGCACAAAAAGTGCTATGCAGGGGCAGCAGGAGGCCAACAGGGCTGACTCATGCCCAACCAGGGCAGCGCAAGGGCAGCATAACCCATTATGGGTTGACGCAAGCCCTTCTTGAGCAACGCAGGGGCTGACACAGGCCATCAGGGCTGATGTAGAGGGCTTAACACCAACGCTGGGGTTTCTGAAAACTGAAAAGGGTTCTATAAACTCTGTTTGAGGGTGTGAATCAGTCAGTTTTTCTTTCTCCAGAACATAGGTATAGCTGCAGTTTTATTTCTCTGTCGGGTTAACCAGTTTGGTGCCCAGATTTATTATACTTAGATTCTGCTTAATAATAAAAACCCTCCAGCAGCCAGAAGATCGGTTTTCCCGCATTGGGCTTTTTCGGGGACAGTTTTCCAAAAAATCCTTGTGTGTCACTTTGTCATTGTGCATGTTGTTCAGTTTAGATCTACATGTGTAGGTTGTTAGTGTATTTACTTCGATGTTAATGCTGAAAATTCAAATTAATAACTTAATGTAAGTAGGAGAAGGAAATCAGAAATTTAACAGTAGGGTTTCTATTTGAGCATATTCAGAAATTTTCACAAGAAGAATGACCTCTCGAAGGTTAGATGCTTCAGATGCAGGGAATTGGGACATTTCATCACACGGTGCCCTTGAAGAAGAAGGGCAAGGAGGAATCTGACTCGAAGGCTACTCCAGCGCAGGTTGATGAGGATGACGATGATGGATGCACCATGAGTGCTCATGCACCTAAGAAGTGGGGCGATATGGAGCTGTAGTTTGAAGCAACAGCTGAGGGGAAAGATCCTTAAGGTGCCCAAACTCTTGGATGACATATGGCTATAGGAGCCCTTAATGACAGTACCAGAATGATGGGTGTCAGTTGGTATGATGGAGTGACAGTGGTAGAGCTAGAGCACAAAAGTCTGAAGCAGCGCAGAGCAGAAGCAACAACAACAACGCATTGCATAGAGGTGCAACGTAGTGTAGAGCAGCAACAACAACGCAGTAGCATCAAAGGGTCAACGCAGATTAGTAGCAGAGGTAGTTCCAACAGCAAGGCGCATCCAGACTGAACCAGTATGTCAGTTTTTGGGATGTCTTTCAGTTGCTTAACTCTCAGCTATAGAGTTGTAGTGCAGCAATTAGCAGTGGCAATGCTATGGGCAGCATGATGCATCATTTTGAGAGGGAGTTACAATACAGATGCAGCAATGACAGTGGCAGAGTCATGGGTAGCAGTACAACAGTACAGATTGTAGTAGCACAATGGATGAGGGGCAACATGTCGAGCATCAGCAGCACAGAGGATCGATGTTGTGGATCAGGGTGATGTTTTTGGTGAGAAGTATCGCTAGAGCGCATTCCTCACTAGAGGGAGTGTCGATTTTTGCGTAGCATTGGATGTGCTCTAGCTTTAAAATTTTGTGGAGGGACTAGAACACATGAGATCTCCAAGACCCAAAAATCGTTTGGAGAAATTCCACCCAGAGTGAAAGTTATTCAAATAATTAATTATTTTTAATGGAGCCTAAGTTAAAACTTAGGGAATTAAAATAATTAAAGTGAATTAATTTAACATGTGAGTGAGAAGCTTCTAAGTGACGAGGATCAAGTCTAATTTAATCTCAGTCGTTGATTAAGAATTAGATCACGAACGTTGATTTCTCAACAGGAAAAATATAAAGGAAGGCTTGAGGGTCAGTTGGAGAACACACACCTGGAAAGCAGCACTTGAGCAAAGTCGAAATTTTGGGGTGTGGTTTGTTGAGAATTTCAAAGTGAGCTTGCAGTGCAGAGAGGGGCAGTTCGGCAGTGAGACTTCAGTCCAAGGCCGAGAATACAATTGTAGAGAGGCAGAGCAGCACCAGGAGAGACAACACAGCACCAAAGAGGGTGACACAGAGCCAGAAGGGTGACGCAGTCACTGAAGTGGTAGTGTTGGGGTTTCTGTGGGGCAGATCGGGCAAAAATTCAGCAGATTGATTTCTGAGCCGGGAAGGCTCACGAGGTGGGTGACACGGCTCCTGCAGGAGGTGACATAGTCTCAGCGCAGAGCTTGCTACATCCATCACTACGCAGCACTGGGGACAACGCAGTCACTTGTGGGGTTTCTTCATTCAGTTGCTGGATGAGCCAATATATCTACCTCTGGATAGAGGTACTTTTGCCGGGACTTTCTCTGTTGGGTGAGCCGGATTTGGCACTCTAGATTGTATTCAGAAATCTGCTTAATAATAAAACCCTCATATCTAGTGCACCGGTTTTCCCACATTGGGTTTTTCTAGGGACATTAGTCCAAAAATAAGTGTGTCCTTTGTGTGATTGTCTCATTTATTTTCAGTACTTGATCTGTATATCAGTGTAGGCTGCTTAGTTTTTGCATTAATATTTTACTGAAGTATTCAAAAAATAACTTGTTAAATGGAAAATAAAAGTATTGGTGCACAAGAAGGATGGATCATGGCGTATGTGTCCGGATTATAAGGAGTTCAACAAGCTCACTACTAAAGATAAATTTCCCATCCTCGTCATTGATGAATTATTGGATGAATTGCATGGAGCAATTTACTTCACCAAGCTGGATCTTCATTTTGGATATCATCAAATTTGAATGAAGACTAAAGACATTTCGAAAACATCATTCATAACTCATGAGGGTCATTATGAATTTTTGGTCATGGCTTTGGGCCTTACTAATGCACCTTCCACATTTCAAGGTTTGATGAATTCCATTTTCAAACCCTTCCTTCGAAAATTTGTGTTAGTATTTTTTGATGATATACTAATCTACAACAAGTCTTGGAAGGATCATGTTCAACATGTTGACAGGGTGCTCAAACTATTGGAGGAGAAACAATTATATGCAAAAACCTTCCAATGTTTCTTTGGTGTACAGGAGGTGGAATATTTGGGCCATATTGTATCTCACGAGAGTGTTAAGGTAGACCCTAACAAAATTAAATCGATTACGGAATCGAAAATCCCCACAACCATAAAGCATCTTCGAGGATTTTTGGGGTTAACAGGGTATTATCACAAGTTTGTTAAGAATTATGGGAGAATATCGTGTGAATATTCTATTGCAATATCATGGTTTACTTCTCCTACTTGATTAAATTATACAAGTTATCATCAGAAATTAGATTCAGAAAATACCGAAGTAAAGACAACTAACAACCTACACATGCAGATCATTTACTGAATATTACGCTCATTCAAACAAAGTGACACTGATTTTTGGACATAATTTCCTTGAAAAACCCAAAGTGGGAAAACCGGTGCAACAGATATGAGGGTTTATTTTATTAAGTAGAATTTGAGTACAACAAACCTGGGTTCCAGATCTGGAAAAACCGACAGAGAATGAAAGGGATCTGCAACTATCCTGCTATTCTGAGACCAAAATTATGACTGATCCACACCCTCAAATAGGATTTACAAGACTCACCCCGGATCTGGCCCTAGAAACCTCAGCACTGCCCCTGAAGCCCTAACGTCATCCCAGCTAGGCTCTGTGTGCCACTGCACTGCTAAGAGAGGGACTGCGTAACCCCAGAGTGGGTGACGTAGTCCTTACGCTGCCTCTGGAGGCCTCTGTGTATCTCTGAAGCCCTCTGAAGCGGTAGCGCTGCCCCTTCCTGGGCTTGCGTAGCGGCTAAAGCCTCTGCGCTGTGCAATTGCTGCTACTGCCCTTGCTCCTCTGCGCTGTTCTTGAAAGCTGCTCCTTTGCCTCTTGTTGTCTCTTGGCTCCAGGATCACATCATCCCCTCAGCCAATACTACCCTTCGCTACAAAAAACTCCTCTAGAAATTCTTAGCAAACCCTGCCCTAGAATTCCAGATCAATCTCTTAGCTTTGCATCTGTGTGTGTGTCTCCAACTGACCCTCAAGCCTTTCTCTTATACTTTTTCGATGATCTCATCAACGACCAAGATTAAAATACTCATCAACGACTGAGATTAAAAGACTGCTTGATCTGCATCATTTAGATCAATTCAGCGCATGTGTTAATTAATTCACTTTAATTATTTAATTTTCCTAAGTTTAGACTTAGGAAATACAATAGAATAATTAATTATATGAATAACTTGAACACCAGTTGAAATTTCTCCAAATGCTTTCTTGCTTTTGGAGTGGATGTGTTTCTTAGCCCCTCCACAAAGTTTCAGGGCTAGAGCACACCCGATGCTACCCCAACTACACAAAATCTCAACACTCCCTCTTAGCACGAAGTGTGCTCTAGCAATACATCCACACCCTATACTGCAAGATCTTGATGTTAGTTTCTGTGTTGCTGATGCTTGGCCTGCTGCCCTCTATCCACTGCACTATTGCTCTCTGTACTGCTGCCTATGTCAGTGCCACTGACACTGCCACATCTGTACTGCAGCTCCCTCTCAAATTGTTGCATCATGCTGCCCATAGCACTGCCACTTCTAAGTGCTGCACTACAACTCAGTTGCCGAGAAGTAAGCAATTGAAAGGACTCTTGCCTAATCGTTGACAGATAAGTCAGGCTACCTCCCATCACTAAAGCTCCCTTGGCTGCTGATTTATGCTGTCCTCCTGAAGCCACTGTAGCTCTGCATTGCGTGAGCATTGCCTCTTTGTGCTACTGAAGTCCCATCAGCCTCTGCGTTGTTGTCTCCACACTGTTGCTGCCTCGCATCACGCTGCTCCTCCTTCAGCTCTTCAGCTCTCCCCTCTGCTTCATTGTGACCTTCTGCAACCATCTCCCGACTCATCCCGCTACCGTCTTAAGGCTCCTGTAGCTCGTATGTGATCCAAGAGTAGGGCTGACTCAAAGATCCTGCCACTTGATCTGTAGCTTCTCTACAAATTCATGTCACCCCACTTACGTGGCTCATGAGCACTCATGGCTACGTCATCATCAGTACCATCGTCCTTTGCTGCTGCAGCCTTGTAATCATAAGCTCCTTTGTCCTTCTTAGGACAAGTGCCGACGAAGTGTCCAAGTTCGCCACAGTTAAAGCACTGGACCTTGGAAAGGTCTCTCTTCTTCTTCCCTTTGATGCAAGGGTTGCATCATCTTCCTCTTCTTTCTTCATTATGACTGTCCCACCACCAATATTCTGCTTCTTGGTGATCCTCCTGATCTCCTCTTGGCTGAGGATTGCCCACATGTCTGCCCAGGATGGTAATGCTGCTTTGCCGAATATACTCTGGACAAATGTTTTCCATTCCTCGGTGACTGCATTCAGGGCAGTCCTTACTAGGATTCCTTCGTCTGGAGTTGCACCCATGCCAATCAGTGGGTCTTAGATGGTCTGTAGCCAGAAAAGGAAGGGATCTATTTCCTCACCCTTATGCATCTGGAATAACCTCACCTAATTCTATAGAAGCATTTTTTGTTGGACAGAGCTTCCTTGATACATCGTCTCTAGTGCAATCCACATGTCATTTGTCGTGTTCTTACCAGCAATATGTGGCATTACGTGATCCTTCATTTGTCGCATGGTCCTTAACGCCGTACTCATCTAGGACTGATAGGATCATGGCCCTCCAAATTGCGAAGTTGGACACACCGTCCAACCTGTCTTGATCTCTCAGCCCATGAGTGTTGAGATTTTGTGTATTTGGGGTAGCATCAGTTGTGCTCTAGCTCCCAAATTTTGTGGTGGGACTAGAGTACACTTGATTTACAAGACCTAGAAGGGGATTTGGGAAATTTCATTCGGTTTGGCAGATATTTAATTAATTAATTATTGTAATGTATTTCCTAAGTCTAAACTTAGAAAAATGAAATAACTAAAGTTAATTAAATTAAACATGTGATGAAATTGTATTAAGTCACATAGATCAAGGTTTCTTTTAATATTAGCCATTGATTCAAGATCTAATCATGGCCATTGGTTTCCCAACGAGAAAAGTATAACGGAAAGGCTTGGGGTCATTTGTAAAGATACACAGAGGCAGAGTACTGAAGTTAAGCTAAGATTCTAGGGCGGGTTTGCTAAGAATTATCATAAGTGTTTCATCTGCAGAGAGGGGAGTTTAGACAAAGGGGATGATCTGATCCCAGTGTCTAGAATCAGCAAGAGACAGAGATTAACTCATAGAGGTAGCGCAGAGAAGCAGGAGTAGCAGCAGCAGAGCGGACAGCAGCTGCGCAACACAGGGGCAACTTCAGCTACGTAGGTGCTATGCAGTCACTCCCTGGGCAGCTAAGGCAGATGAAACCCTTAGAGGTTACGTAGAGACCCTTAAGGGCAGCGTAGGGACTGCGTCATTTAGTCTGGGGTTACGCAGCCCTTTCCAGGCCAGCATCAAGGGACATAGAGGCTGCAGAGGTTGACGCAGGGGCTTCAGGGGCAGCACTGGGGTTTCTAGGTCCTAATTTTAGCTGAGTCCTGTAAATCTCATTTGAGGGTGTGGATCAGTGAATATTTTGGCTTCAAAATAGCTAGTGAGTCGCAGATCTATATTTTCTCTGTCGAGTTTTCCAGATCTGGAACCCAGATTTGCTGTATTAAGAAATATTCTTAATAATAAAATCCTCCAGCAGCCAGAGACTGGTTTTCCCGTATTGGGTTTTTGCGGGGACTATTTGTCCCAAAAATCACTATGTTACTTTGTCTACGTGTGCATGTACTTTTTCTGGATCTGAATTGGTGAAAGTCTGTTAAGTTTTTTGCTTCGATATTAATCTGAATTTTCAGCTTAGTAACTTAATTAAGTAGGAGGAGCATAACCAGATCTAACAATACATTTCTGTATAAAGTAATATTCAGAAATTTTCACATGGTATCAGAGCAATTGCAGATCTAGGAGGGTCACTAGCAGAACACTGAAGGTTCTTGTTGCAGAAAGCAGCAGGAAGAGCAGCAGAAGGGCAGATTTGAAGGGACAACGCAGTTTTTAGAGAGGCAGAGTTATGCAGAGGATAGGGTGACGCAGTCTAACACTGTCTCCCAACGGGCCCACGCACTTACTGCGCAGAGGCAACATAGAGGCGGCGCTGAGATTGTCTGAAGCCAGCCAGTGTAACACAAATCTGAAGCTATCAGATCTAGAAGATCCTGAAGCACAACTATAGAAATTTAGTAGGTACTGGTGGGGATAAAATTCTGAAGTTTTCAGATTTTTAGTCTAAGCACTAGTGACAAAGAGCGGGAGGAGATCAGCTTCTGAGAGAGTTTCTAGCCAAAGAAACTTGCAGATTGATCGGAGGATCAAAGAGAGCTGAATCATTGTTGATTTGGCAGATTTCCAAGAAGGGAAATCAGTTGTTAGAGGGAGTAGAAGGTGCCTGTTTCGCCAAGGGCCTTAGATCCAGTTCTCTAGCAAAGAGAAAGGAAGCTCCGACACATTTTTGAGCAGATGGCTCCTCATGGATTGTGTGATCAGGATAGATTGGATGGCCTTTCCAACTTCTCAATTTGGAAGATTAAGATCCTGATAGTCCTAGAGGCATATCATCTAAGAGACCATGCAGAACAAACTCTGGCCACATCGACTGATGCAGATCTCCTAAGGAAGCATAATGAAGTTGCTGGGCATGCCAAGTGGTTGATCATGGATGGAATTAAGGACCATATTGTCCCACATATAGCTGAAAAGAAGATAGCTAATGAGATGTCGAAGGCCTCAACTTCTCTATATGAGGGAAAGTCTGTCCAAAGGAAGATGTTGTTGGAGACCTACATGCGATCATTCATGATGACCAAGGGTGAAGACATGGAACATTTCCTCTTCAGATTGCAGTCAATCAGAGATCAGTTGATTGAAATGGGTGCTAAGGTGGAAGATGAGATGATGGTCAGGACTGCTCTCAATGCAGTCACAGATGAGTGGGAAACCTTTCTCCAAAGTATCTTGGGCAGAGTGGACCTCTCAAATTGGGACGGCTTGTGGACAATTCTGCATCAAGAAGAACTCCGCAGAATCACCAAGAAGGAGTATAGCTCGGGATCGAGCAAAGTGAAGAAGGAAGATGAAGAAGATGCAGCCTTGGCATCAAAGAGGCAGCAAGGAAAGAAGAAGAAGGATCTATCTAAGATCAAGTGCTTCTAGTGTGGTGAATTAGGACATTTCGCTAGCAATTGTCCTCAGAAGAAAAAGGACAAGGAAACTTCTTCTTCCAAGGCTGCTGAGTCGGATGATGAGTCGGAAGATGAGGCAGCCATGAGTGCTCATTCACCATGAAAGTGGGGCAACATGGATATGTAGAGGAACTACAGAATGAGTGACGGGATCTGTTATCACACTCAAAATTTTCAAAATTTGTTTTGATAAGGTCACCATAGGCTTCATGTTGTGTCATGTTGGGTCATGCATTTGATGAAGAATTTATAAAATCATGTTTATCCTATGTCAAAAAGCCACCATGAGTCATGTCATGTCATTCAAATACACTCCATGTCCTTTTGTTTTCGCACCCATGCCTTCAAATTACAAAAATGAGCCACTTGTCATTTTTTCACAGTTTTGTAGCGAATACAATGGCAAAACAACAGATTTCGCTACGAAACTACTTGATAATTCCGTAGCAAATCTACCAAAAGAAAATCGAAAACTTGTCATATCACCTAGTAGGTTATGACAGTCATCCAAATGTGAAATCATAAGTGCTTGTCATCATTCCACCTTCATCACTCCATTTGTCATTTTCCCTCTCATACTTGAATTTCATTTTTTTTAAACAAATCACCCAAGCTCCTCCCTGTCATTAAACCTTAAGCCTTTGCATGTAAAGCATCTTAGTGTCATCCTTGAAGAGTTTAGCTTTATGGCAAACAATTTGCTGTCCAATTTGTCTTTACAGGTGTCACATTTTTAAGAGGGCAGCTTGGTTATAAAGGGAGATGGCCATGAAGGAGAAAGCATACAAAGGAGGCTTTGTGGTTAGATAGAAGCACATGGACCTTAAGCTATTCATGGAGGACTCTAACTTTGCTAAAGCATCCACCAATTCAGGTTGCTTGAATTTCTGCTGGAGCTACAAGGGTATTTGCTGCGTTTTTGGACTGTGGGAGCAGCAAATTTCAAGAGAAGCTTATGGGTGAACAAAGCTGAATTTTACAATACTGAGAGAGGTTATTTTCAAGCATAGAACAAGAAACAATAACCTCTTTCACTTTTTTCACAGGTGCTACCAATTGGGAGATTCGAAAAGGTATTTGGGACATATTTTTAGAATTCTGAATTTTCCTGTTTTAGACACGTTTTTCTAATGCAAATTCCCGACAACTGGAGATGGTTTTCAAAAAACTATGAGAGGTTTTTTCTTCCGAACATTCTTATCTACAAAAACCTCCTCCCATTTTTCAACAGCTAACAAGGATCGGGAGATAGAAACTCATCTTTCAGCCCTAGTTTTTCAGAAAAACAAAGTCATTTTCATTGGTAGATGAACTTGCTGAAGGTGAAATGTTGTTTCTTGAGGAGGATAAGAGGTATATTGTACCTAATTTGCCTTAACATACTTCATCATATCATATTGCAAACCTACAGGCGAAATTTCGAAGAGAAAGGAAGAATTTTGAATTTTCTGCAAAGTCAAGCAGTTCCGTAGCGAGCTCTAGGCTTGAAGGCCAAAATCAGCTACAAAACTGCTGTAGGTGATTATATGGAAAAAAACATGTATAAAGTCAAAGTCAAGGCTTGGAAAAATTGTGTTTTAGCTCTTTTATCCCAACAGACATGTCTACATCAACAAAAAGGCTAAAAGTTGACTTAGATGGCTAAAATGAATTTGCTACCAAACTACACTACGAACGTCGAAACTGCATATTGCACTCTGTTTTTTGCAGCGAGATGTTTTTAGTGGTATTTTGAGTTTTGGAAAGTGTGATGAAGGACAACCAACCACTTGGAGACATCCAAGCATACAGTGGGCCATACCAGCAGAGATCCATTACTTGGCAAATGTGTCACTCATCCAAATCAGCATGAAGACAAAGTTCTAAATAGTGTTTATCTTTCCCTAACAAATAGGATAGTTGTTTCTTAAATCTTGGGGATACATTCATGTATTAGTGATGGAGAATGCTGCTCGAGCATCTCATCCTTATCCATGTAATTGTCCCACTACTGGAGAAGTGGATGAAATAAATGTAAGGTAGAGTCCTATTAGGTTTGTAAGTCTTAAGTAATTAGGCGTCTTTTTCTGTTCCAGAAAAGTAGTTTTTAGTTATGATAGGTGTCAAAGTTGATGGTTGGATGGTCTAGCCAGCTAGGTAGATCCTATGTAAGTCACATAAGTCTATTTATATGCAAGAGATCGAATATCAAAGGGTTGGAGAATGCTTTTGAGAGAGCCACTGTTGTAACTTTTCTTCATATTAGTAATAGACAGACAGTGACTATTTCCTTCTTCACATGAGGTTCTTGATGTGTTTCAATTGGTTTATGTATCTCTTTTATATCTTGCTCTCAGTAGTATTGATGCTAAATTACTTAGAATTCATATCATATATGCTCTGACTTCCTTTTAGCATCGAGTTACTGATTATTCCCATGTGTTGATGTTGTTCTATCATTGAAACAAAAAAAGCCTTAGCTTCCATAAGTATGAATGCTTGTCATTGATTTCCTTTTATTGACTCCATAAGCCCAATGGTAGTTGAATCTTCCTCATTTTTCACCTGCAATCACATACACTAAAACTTTCACAGAGTTAGCCATCTGTTTTAAGACCTAATTGAGTGAATCTTTTGATAAGTTGAGAGAGCCTTCTTAGACTGAAGAGGCTAATCTTCAGTCAAAAGCTGTTTGAAATAGTTACTCCAAGTTAACCATTGAAGAAACGCATCAGGACTCAATTTGGTGATAACATTTTGGCATCGTTGCTAGGGACAAAGGTATAAATTTTCTCTAGGAAGAACGACAAAGTTCAGATTTGGTTTCTGATGGTGAACAAAAGTCAAACACAAGAAGGTTGTAAGATTCACCTGGCGACTCCATTGTTCAAGATCTCGAGCTTCAAAGTTCAGAGCGACTTCACTGGAAAGAATCCGGATTTCAGAACATTCATGGTGATCGAAGATGACAGGGTATGTGGCAAACCCTTTATATGATGAAATGTTACAAAGTGTAAGGGATGAGTTAGCAAAATTTCAGATAGATGAACATTTCTCAACAATAGTATTCCGTTGTTTGAAATCCAGTCGACTCACACCTAAAAATAAAATTTGTTTTCTTGGTTTAGTTGCTGAAAAATTAGAGAATGAAATTGAACTATTGGATATTCAAATTGGATCATATGATTTCCAAGATCCTAAACATTTCTTGGAAAGTCTTCCTCCTCCAAAAGAGGAGGAAATTGTTATACCATTTGACTTGCAGATAAAGAAGAAATGTGGTTATGAGCTTGATGTTATAGAGTTGGAATCAAGGTTCAGCCTTGATGAAGAAAATGAAAAGGATATCCAGGATCAATTTGTCATTGAGAGCTTAAAGGGAATATCAATAAATTGTGTCTTCTATGATCCCATAGCTGATTACATGGAAGAGTTCTATAGTCCAACTTTTCAATTGTTTTTTCACTATGAAAAACAGAGCCATCTTCTCTTACCTTTATCTTTTCAAAATACAGTTTGCTTTTGGTTCAAGTACAGTCAAGGGGTAATGTTAAAAATTTAAGTAAAAGTGACTTTTACTTTAAGAATTTAACATTACCATGAATCATATCAATACTAGGGCTATAGGCTTGATCATTAGGTTATCCCAGTCAAAAATTACTGTTTCTTTGAAAAAAAATTACATTTGGATTTTTTATTTTTTATTTTTTAAATTGCAAAAAAGGCTAGGGAGCGAAAATTTCGCTCCCCTATGAGAGCAATTTCGGGAGCGCGCTCCCAATTCGCTCTTGAGTCGCTCCCGAAGGGAGCACGATTCGGGAGCGACTGCAAGGGGGGGGGAGGGGAGCGGCTCCCCCACAACCCTAGTTTTGGTCACCCCCCTTTGCAGTCGGTATGGAAGATTTGAGTCTAGCAGAGGAGGGTAGCTTGGTTTCAAGTTCCTAAGTCCGCCGCCAGCCTCATTCGGGCAAAACGTCGGGGCGCATTGTGAAGGATAGAGGGAGGTTCCAACATGGATGTGGTCTTTGTGATAAGGAGCATGTGGAAGTAAAAGAAGGGCTGGCGATAATTCAAAGGTGCATTCATCAACAGCAGAAGGAGACTCTCAAGATGCAGGAACAACAGTTGGAAAAAAATGAGAGAATTCGTCAACTGGAAGATGAAGTTGATGCTCTGCGTCTGCAAATTGAGAACCTTCAGCTCAAACTAGTAGTGAAAAGCCCGAGGTTAGATGAAGAAATCAAAGGAATCGATCTCAATAGCCCGACGCCAATGGAAGAGTAGTGAGTCCCAAGTGTCTTTTTTGTTTGTTTTCCGATGTCAAAATATAAGTGTAAATATCTGTTGAATCAGTACTGTAGGATATATAGCAATAGTCAAGAAGTGATGGGGAATTTTGTAATTTTGGGGATGAAAAATTTGGGTTTGGTTGAACAGAATGCAAATTATGATGCCCATTGTTGGCTCTGAACTGTTTTTATAAATCTCTCGGTTTTTGGCCGCGTACAGGTGCGGATTAATACAATACTCCTACTCTTTTTGGTTAAAAAGAACTATTGTGATTAAAGAGCATCTAAATTTTCAGCAATCTCTTGTTGACATTTTTTTTTCATTCTTGTATTATCTCATGTAAGTGTTGATAAGAACCTTGTTTAATTGTCCTTGGTAACAAATTCTCTAGTTTGTTTTACTTTCCATCATTGTCACTATTGTTTCATGGTTAAGATCTATTGTGGATGACAAATTTTGTCTTTGGCATATTGGTAGATCATTATGGAGAGCATTAATGTCATTTATTTACTTGAGAAATTATCTCTTGGTTATCTTTACATCTTTTGAGCAATATGAAAAATAAGCACTTTATCTTGTGTATAAGATTGTCTTTTCATTCATTGATTAAGTACTCTCTGTCATAAGATTAATTGTAACTAAGTACTTAAGATCATAAACAATCTTAACTCAAGAGCACTCAAATCATCTTGCATTGCATTCTAAGCCTAGATTTGCACTAACTAACTTACCCCAAGCATAAACTTGGTTGATAGAAAGATAGGAACACCCTTCATCTGTTGCTTACAAATGCTAGACCCTCTCTAGTGGTTAAAACAGTGACCTTGTAGTCTTCAGAGCCACAGTCTTTGTAGCGCCTAAGGCACCGGGTATGTTAGATTTCAAGGGTAGGTATTGTTAACCAAGCCTTTGCTTGCCTTGACTTCTTTTTACCACTTGCTTTAGAGATTAGTCTCAAAATAGATAAGGATCAAGGGATACACTTAAATAGGAATATAGTTAAAATAAATCAAGATTCTTGCATCACACCTAGATTGTAGGACTTGCATTTCATATATGATAGATAAGCATTCCTTAAGCATTGGTTGTTCATCCGTTCATTTGGTCTCATATATAAATCTAATCAAATATTTAAAACTTGCTAAAATCAACCTAGTGGCTAGGCCATTCAATCGTGTCTCCCAGACTTGTTGGTTGCCAATGGGTCTTGCATTCTCTCATTTCATAGTGACTTACCCCCATAGCCTATTGTTGGGAGGCAGCTAGAACGGAGGTCGAGGATCAAAGTCACAACCCCCGACCTGAGTCGTTGTCGCACTGTGCCTGTACAATCTGAGTGACAACAGGGTGTTGGACCTACAAATAAAATTACCTTGAGAATGAAATCCATGCTTCAAAATAATAATAATAAAATTTATTTTTCTCTTTTCACCAAATACATAAAATCATGATTACATTAGAAATTATGAAGAACGAAACTAGTTACACATTTCAACAGGTAGTTCATTGGGTTCTTAATGTATTTGGTGAATATTGAGGTTGACATTTGCTATTCAGTGAATGCATTGAGTTGACTTATGGTTGAACCCTGCTAGTGTCATTGGAAGACCAGTAAGCATGTGTGTAGGAGTCTGAAGTGTTAGAGAATCAAGGTAATTGGTGATTAAGGTTGATTTCCCTTACTTGATGTGAAAATTTCAAATATTACAGTAATTGGAAATTATTCTTCTAATTGTAAATTAATTAACAATTTGTTTTCTCACACAAACAACGAATAATTCACAACTGCAATTTTCACCAAATTGTGAAATATTTTGAATCTAAACCAAAAACCCTACAGCAGTGAATCGGATTTACTTCTCCTACTTGTTTTCTTTTAATTAACAAATTATTTTCTGAATAATTCAGGAAAACATCAAAGTAAATACACTGCAGCGTACACAATTATACAAATCAAGTGCTAAAAAATAAGTAAAGCACACAGACAAAGGACACAGATTTTTCGAACAAATGTCCCCGGAAAAACCCAATGCGGGAAAACTGGTGCAACAAATCTGAGGGTTGATATTATTAAGCAGATTTCTGAATACAATCTAGGGTGCCAACTCTGGCTCACCGAACAGAGAAAATCCTCGGCAGAAGTACCTCTATCCGGAGACAAATATTTTGGCGGATCCAGTGGTAGAATGAAGAAGCCCCACAAGTGCCTACACCGTCCCCAGTGCTGCGCAGCGATGGCTGCAGCTAGCTCTGTGCTGGGACTACGCCACCTCTCCTAGTGGCTGCGTCACCCTCTCTGTGAGCCTTCCCGGCTCAGAAATCGATCTGCCGGATAACTGCCCAATCTGCCCCACAGAAACCCCAGCGCTGCTCCTCGAGTGACTATGTCACCCTTGTTGGCACTACATCACTTATGTGTGAGCCCTGCTAGATCTGCGTCACCCCCTTTGAGTTGCGCTATCCCTCCAGATGTTGATCTGCTTCTCTGCTATTGTATTCTCAGCCTTGGATGAAAATCCCGCTGCCAAACTGCCCCTCACTGCACTAAAGCACTTAGATCAGATCTTCATCCGAGCACTGCTCTGTTAGAAGAATTCGATCTCTTAGATCCACTCTGTGTTTCCTCCAACTGACCCCAAGCCTTCCTTTAATACTTTTCCAGTTGACAAGTCAACGGTCGTGATCTAATCTCTAATCGACGGCTAAGATTATAAAAGACTTGATCCTCCTCACTTAGAACATGCTCACCCACATGTTTAAATTAATTCACTTTAATTATTTAATTTCCCCAAGTTAGACTTAGGGTCCCCATTGAAATAACTAATTATTTGAATAACTTAAGCTCCGGGTGGAATTTCTCCAAACAATTTCTGGGTCTTGGAGATCTCATGTGTCCTAGTCCCTCCACAAAATTTCATAGCTAGAGCACATCCGATGCTTCCCAAAAATCAAAACTCCCTCTTAGCGAGGAATGTGCTCTAGCAATACTTCAACCAAAAGCATCACCCAGATCCACGACATCAGTCCTCTGTGCTGCTGATGCTCGGTTGTTGCCCTTCATCCATTGCGCTGCTGCTATCTGTACTACTGCCCATGTCACTGCCACTGACACTGCCTCATATGTACTGCAGCTCCCTCTCAAACACTGCATCATGCTACATCGCTGCCCATAATATTGCCACCGTTAACTGTTGCATTGCAACTCAGTTGCGAGAGTTAAGCAACTGAAAACATCATTGAAAAATCCTGACATACAATTTAGTCTGGGTGCTCCTTGATACTGAAGCACCCTCTGTTGCTAATTTGCGCTCTCCCTCTAGTGCCTTTGCGTCGCTGTTGCTCTGCACTGCGTAAGCACAGCCACTGCGTTGTTGAATTCCATCAACATCTGCGACGTTGCTGCCTCTGCTCTGCGTTGCGCCAGCCTTCAGCATTGTAGCTCTGCCAATGTTGCTCCATCATCCCACGCACCAACTGACTCCAGTCATCCTGCTACTGTCATTAAGGGCTCTTGTAACTCGCATGTGATCCAAGAGTTTGAGCACTTCAAGGATCCTGCCCCTCTTTTGCAGTTCGAAAGAACTACAGATCAATGTCGCCCCACCTCTTCTCCCGAGGCACATGAGCACTCATGGCCACATCGTCTCCATCATCGTCCTTTGCTGCGACAACCTTCGAATCAGAGTCTTCTTTACCCTTCTTTTTCATAGGGCATGTTGTGGCGAAATGTCCTAATTCACCACACCTGAAGCATCTGACCTTTGAAAGGTCTTTCTTCTTCTTCCTCTGCTGCCCATGTTGTCCCTTAGATACGAGAGTCGCATCTTCCTACTCCTTATTGATCTTGATCCCTCTACTGCTCATGCTCACCTTGGTCATCCTCCTGATCTCTTCTCGTCAAAGAGTTGCCCACATGTTTTCCCAACTTGGAAGCGTTGCTCTGCCCAAGATGCCTTGGACAAAGTTCTGGCACTCATTGGAAACTGCATCCAGAGAAGTCCTCACCATAAGACCTTCATCAAGTGTGGTCCCCACAGCAACCAGCTGATCATGGTTCGCCTTCAATCTAATGAGGAAGGGATCGATCTCTTCTCCCTTCAACATCTGGAATAATCGAAGCTGATTCTCAGGAAGCATCCTCCTTTGAATAGAAGTCCCCTGATACAATGTGGTTAAATAAGTCCACATCTCATGTGCTGTGTTCTTCTCGGCAATGTGTGGGACTACATGATCCTTGACTCCCTCCATGATCAAGCGCTTAGCCTTCGCTTGAGCTTCCTCATGCTTCTTGAGCAGATCAACATCAACAGGAACAACAACTGCGCTCTCGGCGAGATGCTTGATACGATGCTCATCCAGTACTTGACAGGATTCTGGCCTTCCAGATGACAAAGTTGGATGCTCCATCCAACCTGTCCTGATCCCTCAGTCCATGTGTGGCCATCTCTGCTCAATAAAAGATGTCGAACTGGTTTTTTTCTCCCTCTTCTGCTGCTGCCCTAGAAAAACTCAGATTTGGTTTTCTCGGCGCTAGAAACCTTCTAAGGAATCACGCTCCCTTTGAAAAATGATTTCCCTCTCGGAAATCGTCTGCCAACTGATGTCGAATCAGCCCTCTCTGATCACTCTTTGCTGCTGATTGGCACTAGATCTAGACTTCTTGGCAAGAAGCCTTTTGAGGAACTGGTTCCTTCTACTTTGTCACATCCCCACTAGGCACTGTTTTGTGCTGACAGAAACAATGCCCCACCAGCAACTCCTAAAGAAAAATGAATTGCTCTTCTAGCGACGGCAGTTGAAAAGACGGAGGCTGACGCAATCTCTACGTGAGCCCTTTTTGTGACTACGTCACCCTTCCTTGCCTCTTATTGGATCTGCGCTGTCACTCGGGACAACTGCCTTCCTGCAGCAAAATTTTCTCTTCATCTCTTCACTGACGGCTTTAGCTCTACCTAATCTGCAATAGCTCTGATACGATGTCCAAATTTCCGAATCTAAACCAGAAACCCTACTGTAGTAAATCTAATTTACTTCTCGTACTTGTTTCCTTTTAATTAATAAGTTATTTTCTAAATAATTCAGGAAAACATCAAAGTAAATACACATCAGCCTACACAATTATATAGATCAAGTGCTGAAAAATAAGTAAAGCACACAGACAAAGGACACAAATTTTTTGGACAAATGTCCCCAGAAAAATCCAATGCGAGAAAACCAGTGCAGTAGATCTGAGGGTTGATATTACTAAGCAGATTTCTGAATACAATCTAGGGTGCCAACTCCAACTCACCCAACAGAGAAAATCCTTTGCAAAAGTACCTCTATCGAGAGATAGATAGTTTGGCGGATCTAGCGGCAGAATAAAGAAACCCCACAGGTGCTTATGCTGTCCCTAGTGCTATGCAGCGATGGCTGCAGCTAACTCTGTGCTGGGACTGCGTCACCTCTCCTAGTCGCTGCATCACCCTCTCTGTGAGCCTTCCAGCTCAGAAATCGATCGGCTAGATAACTGCTTGATCTGCCCCACAGAAACCCCAACGCTACTCGAGTGACTACGTCACCCTCTCTAGCTCTGCGTCACTTCTGCGTGAGCCTTGTTGGCTTTGCGTCACCCCCTCTGAGCTACGGTGTCCCTCCAGGTGTTGATCTGCCTCTCTGCTATTATATTCTCGGCCTTGGATGAAAATTCTGCTGTCGAACTACCCCTCACTGCACTGAATCACCTAGATCTGATCTTTGTTCGAGCACTGCTTTGTCAGAAGAATTCGATCTCTTAGATCCACTGTGTGTTTCCTCCAACTGACCCCAAGCCTTCCTTTAATATTCTTCCAGTTGACGAATCAACAATCGTGATCTAATCTCTAATCGATGGCTAAGATTCGAAAAGACTTGATCCTCGTCACTTAGAACATTCTCACCCACATGTTTAAATTAATTCACTTTAATCATTTAATTTCCCTAAGTTAGAGTTAGGGTCCCCATTAAAATAATTAATTATTTGAATAACTTAAGCTCTAGGTGAAATTTCTCTAAACAATTTTTGGGTCTTGGAGATCTCATGTGTCATAGCCCCTTCACAAAGTTTCGGAGGTAGAGCACATCCAATGCTACCTAAAAATCAACACAAATTAAATTCATTGGAGTCTGAGAAAATATTGACACACATACACAAAAATTCGACACGGTTATTTTTAGAAAAATGTCCCTGGAATTATCCAACTTCGGAAAACTGTTGCAACAGCTAAGGGTTTTAATTATTAAGCAGCAGTGAGAAATTATGAGTACAATTGGATGTCGAAATCTGGCAATCCTACAAAGAAAAATATTGGCAAAAATCTAGTGAGGAATTTTCCTCACCCCACAAGCAATTTGGGCTTTGACTACCAGCTCCAAGTGAGTTGACCAAACAGCTTCTGCGCAGGCCTATGTCACCCTAGCGCAGTGCCTTCCACGCTCTGCCTGAAACAGTTGCTCCTCAAGTCATCATGTATGTTATTAGCTAAGAAATTATGTCTCTGACACTAGAAAATCTTTCCGACCTCTAGAACTAAAAATCAGCTTCTCTCTAGCAAAACTAAATTCCCTCTAGAGACTTTTGCGCAGCCCGTCAGCCTCTGTGGCTTCTACCTCTCTGCAAGCTACTCTCTGGAATTGGAATCTCTTCCTTCAGACTCACTGTCTCTGCCCCTCTCTATCTCTGCTTCCTTCTCTGGCTCGAACTCTTCTAGCAACTACTGTTGCTCTCTGGAAAATCGAACTGTCCAAGGAAAATCGATCTCTTGTGTGTTTTTCCATCTACCCATCGACCTCTTCTTATAATCTCCAGTTGGGACTCCAAAGACCAAGATTAAAACTTAATCAATGGATGAGATCATTTCCTAGTCGATCTATGTGAGTTTCTAGAGAAATCTCACCTTCCTCAATTAATTGTTGTTAATTAATCATTTTCCCTAAGTTAGACTTAGGTAAAATTTAATTATTGATTAATTAACTTAATCAAGGAACTTGTAGGTGGATTTTCCTGAAATTTTTTTTGGGTTATGGAGTCCTAGTATTTCTTAGGCTCTGTGACAACTGTTGAAACTAGAACACCATCTGATGCTACAAAAACTAACACTCCCTCTTAACGATGAAGGTGTTCTCTCTAACTCTAGTGTTGCACTACTGCTACAACACCCTGTCTCTGTAACATCCTCCATATACGTTGTTGATGTTTGGCCACTGTGACTGCTTGCCACTGCCCACCAACCACTAGGCAACTTTGATGTTGCATTTGTGTTGTTGTTGACACTGTTGTAGAATTTGTATTGTTGTGAAATTTACATTTCCACTGCAACTCCCTCTCAATTGTTGTTGTTTCTACTGCAACTGCTACAACTCATATGACCATCTCTAGAAAGCTACAAAAGCTGCGAAACTCAAAAGAATTGGAAAATAAACAAGAGTCACCTCTTTTTCCTCCTCGACTGTCTGCTATGCTACTTGCACTCCCTCTTGGAATGGGCAATTCTGCCCGTTGCTACTGCCTTCTGCAGTCCCTCACCCATCTTGTCATTTGGTAATTGAGTATTGGGTTTAGTTACGATGGATACTTTTGGGCATGGATTGATGGGGGGATTTGGCGGAAAGAGTGGGCTTGGTTTGTGCTCCTGTCCCCTCGCTCTCTTTTGAGTGTTACCCTTGCATCTTAGTCTGGTGGGATCTCCTTTATTGACCAGTTGGTTCTAGGGTGGTTATTTGGGAAACCTTGACTTTGGGTGCGTGGTCCTGCTCCTTTTTCCGCATATATTACTCAATTTCCACTCACAATACCCCCATTCATCATTTCTCCCACCTGGGTCCACATAGGGTCGGCCTCCCTATTCCCTTGCCCCCACCTGGGGTCAGGCCTCGAATGAGCCCTGAGGTTGAAGCAGTTAAAAGAAAAAGAAAAAGCATAATTGGCCACACTCAACAGGGAATTGTACCACAAAATGCAAATAATTACCACGTGGGCAAAAGCCAATATATGAGCTCTACCCCATACCCATGGTCATCACCCTAGTTCCATAGGCCTTAGATGAGCCTCCTTTATCATTCAAGAACCCATGATTGTACCAACTCCTAGAGGGCAATGTGAATGAACAACCCTACCTTAAAGGGATAATCACTACTATATTTGACACATCATGCTCTTATCCTTTAAGCCTCGAGCAATTAATTAAAGAAAATTCATAAAGGAAAAAGGCATATAAAGAAGGGTGGAAAAATCAAGGTCGGGGCACCTCATGTACCACGTGTAATATCCCGGATGGGATATTTTAACTAAAATGCAGAAAAATACTGAATACCACAATTTGCCGTAAAATAATCATTCATTCAACAGAAGATTGCCATGTAAAATTAAAAGACAAGAAACACTGCAATCCAATACCATATAGAACAGAAGAAAAATCTCAGCTTTTATTATAGATAATAAACATGGGTTTACATATAGATCTGACCCAAGAAGAGCTGAGATAGAAAACTGGCCACCAAGATAAGCTGCTGAACGACGCTGGCCACAAACTGAACTGCTGCACTCTCCCTCCGGCAACAACTGACACTGAACCCACTGAAAATGAAGAAGCCCAAGTTGAAGATCTGAATGATCCTCACACCAAAATTTGAAGCTCTGTGAAACTCCTATGTGAAGTCTCCTCAAAAGTATTGGGTTTCTGTCCAATACTCACAAATCACCCGAGGGTTTCCGTCCTAGGGCTACTGCATGAAGTAGAGAACCACGTCCTCAAACCTCTCATACACAAGCAAATGATCTACTCCAAAAGATATCTCCCAATGGCTTCCTCCCTTTCTTTTATAGATCCCTTAGAGCCTTCTAGAGCATTATTTTATTATTATTTTATTCATGGAGCACTTTTTCCTTTTATTAAAATATTCCTTTTTAATGCAGAAAAAGAGTAAATCGGCTACCACGCCTCCTCCGGTCATTGAAATCTGTGTCTAACTATCCCATCATGTAGGTCTCCTCGTCTCGGTTCCAATGAGCTATTACACTAAGGTGTTCCATCGTGTATTCCTCCCAGAATGCCACCTTGAGCATAATCAGCTGAGTTAAGCCCATAAATAACTCAAAATTCCGAAAGTTATCGGAATGCATCGGAACGAAAGCCAAACTGCTCGGATGATGGAGTATATCAAGCGAATGCCTCCAAACACCATGAAAACTCCTCAAAACTCCTCCGAAAAGCTCATGAGCCCACTGATAGCACCAATCTGTACATGTGACCTGTCTGCTCCTAACTCTGGAAGTCCCTCCTAGCCCTGTCACGGGTGATACCAAAAATGGGAACATTACAGACCTCTCGCCCCAAGATTGCTTGCCCTCAAGCAATCGAAATATGTGGGCCACTCTGTTGGCCCGCTGCATCTCAGACCCAATGCCTGGATCCCATACCAACCTCGGGGTGCTGCTATGCACCTGTGTCCAACATCTCGGAACAGACCCCTCAATGCCGGGATCCCAAACTGATCTCTCTCTGTCCCAGTCAACAAACAATCCTCCCGGATCCCAATGCCACCATGGCCAATCATCGCCCAAGTCCCACGGCTCAGGCTGCGCACTGTCTCTGGCTACAGCTGATGCTCTCAGAGGTGAAGCCCACCAGCAAGCATCAATGCTACCGGGCTCCTGCTGTGTTGTACCTGTAACTGCATATGCTGCCCCACCAACTGCATACCAACTCATCACCTCTCTCCAATCCAAGTCCTGACTCAATCCCATGCTGATCCTGTTCTCCTGGAATCGGGAAGGAGTCCTGAAGTAACGACAACCGGTGCCCTCTTGCCAACTGGAATATGTAACATCTACTGTGTCTAAGGGCCCCTGCTCTGATGTGCTCGCCATGAAAAATACCGTACCATCAAGAGGGTACCAACTCATGATCTCCCACCAGTCCATCATGGAAGAAGAATCCAATGTAGCAACAACTACACATGGAACATGCCCAGGGTGTTGTCGCCAGCCCGTAGTCAACTCCCACTGCTCTGCCCTGTCTACCAATGGAAATTGCCTATAGAAGGAAGCCCCTCTCTCTAGAGTGGGCCAAAGTGGGCAAGACATGCTGCAAGCCCCATCGATGTACTCCTGGAGAGTACTACTCATCGAAAGTACTGCAGCTCGACCGACTGTATGTACGTCTATCTGTATCCCATCAATGTGTCGGCCCAAAGATGGATGCTCCACCATCTCCACAAACTCATCCCTCTCATCGGGAATGTAAAACTCCTGCTGTCCCCTAGCTCCCTGCAAAACTATCCCATCGACCTCCAACGTCTCTAGAGGATATGGATCTGCAACTGGTGTCTGTGCATCTGACTGCTCCTCCTCAAAGGCTGCCCCCAATGTTAGCTGCATATCCATCATAGGCTCAATGTGGGTGCCCATCTGGATCTCACCCAAGGAAATGTCATCCCTGATGTCCATAGTATCCTCCTCTGCTGACTCAGGCTCCATCATATGCTGCTCTGGCTGAATTGTCACAAGTGACTCATCACCCAGAGTATCTCCTATACAGTCCCCTGACTGCTCACCCTGCACACTAGAACACAGCTCTGGTCTACTGTCATCATCATCTCTGCATGGCTGCTCTCGCTCCACGGAAGCATCCTCAACTGATCCCATGGACTCATCTGAAGAAGAGCCCTCACCCTGGCATACAGATGGAATGTCTACCTACTCTAGCTCTGCCACCTCATCTGCATCTCTCAAACATGAGTGATCAGGCCCCCAAGGTTCTTTGCAAATGAAGCAAAGTCCCTTCCTCCTCAGCTCATTTTTGCTGCATGACCTACCAAACTGGAGCCGCTCCTCCCTGGTCAACTGTCTCCTGAGAAACTCAATGTTCTGCTCAACTAGCCCTTGGGCTAGCTCATATGCAGCAGGTGAGACCAATTGCTCTCTCCTCCAAATGCTCAGCAACCTAGTCTGCAACTCCCGGCAAATGGCCTCACGGTCTCTCATACATGATGACAAGATGGACTGCATGTGTGCTATGACAGTATCAGGATGATGCCTCCTAATGCTGAAGAAGCATTGGAACATCTGCAAAATCAGGTCATCACACTCAAGGTCAAACATGATGACATAAGTCTTGATTGTGGCCATACTCCATAGAATCTCAAGCTTCTTCCCGAAGGTAGAACTTGTGCTGTTGTCCAAATCCTGAAAAGTCTCTACAATCAATCTGAAAATTCTCCTCATAATATCATCATTGTAAGGAGGGAAGGGTGCTGTTATCCTCAAGATATTGCTGAAACAAGAGGCAACTATAAGCTGAACCCTCTCACTTGGATGTTCCAAGAATCTGGCTTGTATTAATGCAAGCATAGATGGCTTCAAAGCCCAATTTAAACACCAATCAGATTGCTCTACTTTTGAAAGGCATGATTCTAGTTTCTCTAACACGGGAAAGTCATTTTCTAACCTTCCACTCTTTAATTTCACCCCAAGTGCATACAGCCAATCTCCCACTTCTTCCTCCTTTTGTAAATTCCTCGGATGCTCTTGTTGGAGCAATTTATGTACCTTCTTGGAGAAGGGTCTGCTGTTCTGTTTTGTTTTCTGGTTTTCTGATTCATGGTGGTTCAAGGAATCAATTTTTATCCTTCTCAATCTGTTTAGGAGTTCCTCCATCGTTCAACCAATGGAAAGACCACTGTTTTTCTGAGTTTAATGCATTTTTCTGAGTTTGCCAATTTTAGAGGAGTGATGGTACACAATGATGCATTCAGCCCTAACCAACAACTGATATCTATATTTTCAAGCTCAGCATATATATATATATATATATATATATATATATATATTTGTTTACAGCAATGGACAGGGCAAGATAACGATGCTTACCACATCAGCATAGACAGAAGACTGATTACAAACTCAGAAAACACTGATATAATTTGCTTTACTATCACATATTACAAGTGAGCAAGGGATTTCGAGAACCTGGTAACTTGGATGGTCCTGATGATAGTGATAGTGTTCTGCTTCAGTTCTTAATTTCTGATATCAGCAACCTAATGAGTGAAGTCAAGCCCTTCAATATTATCCCTGCACATTTCTGTCAATGCTCAAGTAAAGGTGCCCATTGGTTTCTCCAATGCTTCTGTACTGTGCAAATGAAAATCACCATGGAAGCACAAGTAACAACATCATTTTCTCATTTCTGCTTTACATTGCCTGCTACAGCCATACTCAACCTCCTGACAAATTTGAGCCGTTGATGTACATGCAGAAGGCAAAGAATGTTTCAGCTCCTGATCGCATTGGTATTATGGTTCAGATAATTTGAGTTGCACTCAGACCAACTCAGTACAGTGACATATTCTCTGCAAAATAAGCACATAAGCACATCCCTTCAGGAAAGATATTTAGTTTCATGCCCGAAATTTGTTTCGGCTCCCTCACTGGAAATTCACCGAACTCTCCACCAATACCGCTCAGATGATAAGCATGGATAACACAGCCCAATGATATTTTAATTCTGTAATCGACGACAGAGTGGATGGGTAGTCACAACTCGAATGACAGAGTGAAACTCAGATATCCCTGAGGCTTTTCAGTTGATGGACAGTGAAACGGTTCGGTCTTCCCCTTCTGAAATGAGCTTGGATCATAGTCTAGTAAGCACAGTACAAACCTTTGGATACCTCTGAAATTCTCGGTGGCAGAACAATTTTGGATCACCTCAGAAAGGTCTCTCTATTTCAAACAGTATGGTGACAAGGTTGATGAGAATCAAATCCCTCTAAAAGCTTGTTTTGCAGTGACATGACACCAGTGATCATAGGTGTATAATTTCGGTGTGTCACAGTGATCTTGATGCTCTCACAGAAGTACAATCTCTCGATAAGATCTTAGCAATAACAAAGTGGAAGATGCATTTGTCAATTTTGAAGGGCTCTTGATCGCAGTGGAAGATGCAGCGCATTTTCTTGTCACCAGCGTACATTTCTGATCACATTCGAACAGGCTGATTCATACAAGGAAAATACTGCCCAAATTCAACTGCGTTTACATAGCTCGACTGTAACTACTGTAATTCATCTTCCGAATTGGGGGAATTATGTTGGCTCGACGTCCTCATTATGCACTCGACCTCCCACAATTCTGCTTGCCGGGTCCAAAAATCGCACAAACCTGTTGTCGCCCTTCCGCAAAGTCTGGACCCAATCAATCCCGGATCTTGGCTCCGGCTGCTGCTTAATGCGTCTCAGAAATAGACCGGCTTTTTGAGCCACGTAATTCTCAAGCGGCTCAAATTGTGAGACGCAGCCCCCTTTCTGAGCCACGTACGACTTGGCCAACGAATTCAACCACTTTAATTTGGCCCTTGTCGTTGTAAAATAACAACAAATTTATTCACCGCCATCAAATAATCTTTCACGGCCCTTGCAAAAATAGACGACAGATTAATCTGTGCATTTTTTTTTTTTTAAACAAAATCGTGGCCCACACCAATCCTTCACGCTTCTTAGAATAATTTTGCAGCCCACATCAATACTCCATGTGGTTTGTAGAATAGCTAACGCCCAAGATAATTTCACCACAAATAGCAGAATTTGATGAAATAATTTTCTTTTGGCACCACCAAAACCCTTAAACAATCTGTAATTGGAAATTGAAGCCCCGCAGGCTGAGCCAAGTTCGAGGCTCCAATACCACTGTAATATCCCGGATGGGATATTTTAACTAAAATGCAGAAAAATACTGAATACCACAATTTGTCGTAAAATAATCATTCATTCAACAGAAGATTGCCATGTAAAATTAAAAGACAAGAAACACTGCAATCCAATACCATATAGAACAGAAGAAAAATCTCAGCTTTTATTATAGATAATAAACAGGGGTTTACATATAGATCTGACCCAAGAAGAGCTGAGATAGAAAATTGGCCACCGAGATAAGTTGTTGAACGGTGCTGGCCACAAACTGAACTGCTGCACTCTCCCTCTGGCAACAGCTGACACTGAACCCACTGAAATGATGAAGCCCAAGTTGAAGATCTGAATGATCCTCACACCAAACTCTGAAGCTCTGTGAAACTCCTAAGTGAAGTCTCCTCAAAAGTATTGGGTTTTCGTCCAACACTCGCAAATCACCCGAGGGTTTCCATCCTGGGGCTACGGCTGAAGTAGAGAACCACGTCCTCAAACCTCTCATACACAAGCAAATGATCTACTCCAAAGATGTCTCCCAATGGCCTCCTCCCTTTCTTTTATAGATCCCTTGGAGCCTTCTAGAGCATTATTTTATTATTATTTTATTTATGGAGCACTTTCCCCTTTTATTAAAATATTATAAAATATTCCTTTTTAATGCAGAAAAGGGTATATCGGCTACCACGCCTCCTCTGGTCACTGAAATCTCTGTCTAACTGTCCCATCGTGTAGGTCTCCTCGTCCCGGTTCCGATGAGCTATTACACTAAGGTGTTCCATCGTATATTCCTCCCGGAATGCCACCTTGAGCATAATCAGCTAAGTTAAGCCCATAAATAACTCAAAATTTCGAAAGTTACCGGAATGCATCGGAACGAAAGCCAAACTGCTCGGATGATGGAGTATATCAAGCGAATGCCTCCAAACACCATGAAAACTCCTCAAAACTCCTCCGAAAAGCTCATGAGCCCACTGATAGCACCAATCTGTACATGTGACCTGTCTGCTCCTAACTCTGGAAGTCCCTCCTAGCCCTGTCACGGGTGATACCAAAAATGGGAACATTACACCACGATTGCTCCCTCCTACACATTATATATCGTAGTGTGGGCTTCCCCTTATCTAGCTTCCCCTATGCCCCAATATGTGGCCCAGGATTGCCCCTCTCATTCCCTACTCCATTTCACTTATTTATCACTTGCCACCCCAATTTGAGGAATGTACCTTGGAAATACTATCTCCTTTAAGGGTTGAAACCACTTAATAAGTTACTTGGCTAACCCCCTTTGGAGCATGGGGACACTAGCACATACCAAAGCCCACTACGAAAAGGCATGCCATTATGAAGTGACCACTTTGTTATCCATGATTTGTAAGCTCTTTTACACGATTACTCTAATGACTTTTTGTACAGGAAAACTAGGGGATGCATTGGATCTTATACAGGATTGCAGGTGGTTTCCATTTGGGTCTGGTCTCCCGATACGAGGTCCTAACTCTGAGAGGGATACATTGGCATATACAGGGTGTGTGTAGAGAGCCATGGGCCTCCACAGCAACAGTCAAGCCTCCACGAATCCCCACCGATGTTCACATTCTACTAGAGATCCACTTATGGGATGATGATGATCTGCTTGGTACACTATGCCCATGATTGCTCCCTCCTACACATTATATACCCTAGTGTGGGCTTCCCCTTATCTAGCTTGCCCTATGCCCCAATATGTGGCCTAGGATGGCCCCTCTCATTCCCTACTCCATTTCACTTATTTATCACTTGCCACCCCAATTTGAGGAATGTACCTTGGAAATACTATCCCGTTTAAGAGTTGAAACCACTTAATAAGGTACTTGGCTAACATTGGCATATATAGGGTCTGTGTAGAGAGCCATGGGCCTCCATAGCAGCAGACAACCCTCCACGGTGTTGAAAAGTGTAACTCTGTCAGTCTTCATGTTGACTATGTAATTATGTAAAGAAGATGTCAAAGATAATAAAATGTATTTTTGGTGTACTTGCTTCATGGGTTTCATGAGCAAGATTTTTATTATGTAGATGGACTTCTTCTTGATGTCTACTAGGTTTGATTCTTCTAGGCATAGAATATAATTAAGTGTCATGTATATATATGAAGGAATCTGTCATCAGTATATGCTCCAGGTCTTGTAAAAATCCTTGCCTCACATCCAAGAATTTATGGAAGAAATGTCTACAAATTGACCTCTCTCAAATGCTGGAAGAAGAAGTTATTATATGTTGTTGAAGTCGGCCTACAAGCCTAAAGACAAGTCGACCTAAAAGCTGAACTATCACCTATATATATACCCCTGTTCCTGCGGATAATAAGCAACCAATTGAATGCAGATTCCTCTGAAATTGCGGACAAGTTTGAGTTAGTTTTGTGGATTGTTTTTGAAGGAGATAATCGGATACTAGAAGGACGTCAGGATAGATCAACCGTAGGAAAGTTATGGAGAACACTGAAATTACAGTGTGGATATTAGAAGGACGTCTGAACAGATCAACCTTAGGAAAGTTTGCAGATACACCACAGCAAATAAGTGCGGACAAGACTGAGAATTAGGACAGCAGTTTCAATACCAAAAAGTATAGGAAGGGCAACACATAAATGTGGACAGAGGATAACTTGTGAATGCGGATCTGAAGAAAGATTGTGGAGGAAAAGGGAAAGTCTGCGGATAGTCAAGGATAGGGTACAGTGAAGATATCTGTGAAATTTAAGAAGCAGACTTAAGTGGCTAATATACATTGTTAAGGACTGTGATAACGAGACAGAAAATAGCAAAGGTTGAGACAGTGATCATAAGGAGAAGCGACAGCAATAGTGAGGAAGGTGAATCCTTGATTTACCTTCGCACAGTTCAAGCAGTTCAAGTAAAAGCATATACAAGGTGAAGATCAAGGTCCTAGAAGCAAATCTAGGTCTAGGGTCTAAGTCTGGGTCATGGTACTTGTCATTTGAAGATCTATAAGAAGAATCCTTTGCGTGTTTTTCCCTCCAAGAGGGAGAGGTTTTACCCTAGCTCTAGGAGCCTAACTTTCTTGTCTTGTGCTTTTTGATAATTGACTGGATGAAAGATTAACTAAACTAAAAGAAGAGAAGACATAAGTATCATAAGTAAGGTCACAAGTAATTATCAAGAAGATAATTTGTATTAACCTACAACCCTACAAATTCTCAACATGGTATCAGAGCTAAGGTGCTGAACATAAGGGCTGCTTGTCAACAAAGACACTCAAAGAGGTGAAGATCAAAGTTTGGGTTGGAAAGTCGAATCATTTTGCAAGGAAGACTATCTAACTACTTCAAGTGAGATCTCCTATCTCATTCAAAAGATCAAGTCATTCAAGAAAATAATCTTTGCCATCAAAGATTTGCACTCAAGACATTGTTTGAAGAGAACCTCAACTTCTTAAGATATTCTTTATAATCAAGGGTTCAAGTGCACCAACATTGAAGAATGGAAACCCTTGACTTCATCATCATCAAGGAAGCTGCAAACAAATCCACTCAAGTCTGTATTCATGACCCTATCTGTCAAGATGCCTTATTGTAAAGAAAGCAACAAGGTGGTTGGGTCATCAAACTTTAGTGCATGGAAGAACATAACAGACTTGAATTTAATTGAAGACGAAGTAATGGGCAATATCGAAGGATCTACTGTTCAACCCCCAAAAGAAGATGCTCTAGCCCATGCCAAGTACATGAAGGGAGAAATTAGAGCCCAAAGGACTCATAGAATCCATCGAAGACTCTCTCATTCCCTATGTATCCAAACTAAAGACTACAAAACAAATATATGAGATATTAGTGGAGCTATTCTCTGTGAGTATTGGTGGAGAAGCAATCTCTCTGAGACAAGAACTATACAAAATGAAATTATCAAGGGAAGAAGGAATCACTCCATACTTCATGAGGATTTCTGAAATAAGAGATCAACTACAGGAACTAGGAGAAGTGATGTCTGACACTGAGATGACTATAGTGGTGCTTAACGCTCTACCAGAGGAATGGGGAAATTGCACTTCTAGTCCATATGGGAAGAAAGAAGCCACCCCATTCCATGATTTATGGTCTCTATTTAAAATAGAGGAAACTAGACTAAAGGCCAAAGCTCATACAAGACCAAGTGAAGAGAATCATGCCTTTGCAGCCTCATACAGGAAGAAAGGAATATTCGGAAAATTTGGCCCTCAGAATAAAAGAAGGAATATGGGCAACGTACGATGCTTTGGATGCAATGAACTTGGGCATTATAAAAGAGATTGTCCTAAATCTGGAAAGGACAAGAGGAAAAAGGAAGAAGCCCATGTCACTAATGAAAGAGAAGAACCTGATGCTAAAAGATCCAAGAAAGAGGAAGAGAGAGATCTCTATTATGATTGAGATCATCTCTCTTTAAGTAATCTCTGATTGATTGTAAAATTGTATAATAGAAATCAATGTACATTAAGAAGCATCTCAACAGAAGCATGAAAGGACCTCTCGGTGAAACAGCTTTTGGAAAATCTCTCTACTAAAGTAAAGCAATCATCGGATCGAGGGTCATCATGGTGACAGAATTTTGGGATGTGATGACATATTGATGAAGTAGGCCAAAGGAATGAAGCTCTTCATTCTAGAGAAATTGCTACAGGATGACTCAGGGAAATAGATATGAGGTAGACATATATGCTGATATTGGATGCTGTGAAGTCATGTCATATGGTTGCAAGTAATAGACTTCCATATTTAGAAGTATGATCTATGAAGGAGGATCTCTCAGTGCATTGACAGATGAAATCAACATAATATGTCCTCATAGAATATAAGGTGGTTGTACATAAACAAGAAATTGGAAATTTGTAATGTCCTAGGAATGACGAATGTGCAGAGAAGAAGAGATCATGAAATGCAACCATGTCAAGAGGCAATTATCATCCGGAGGCCAAGAAGATGTGACTAGGAGATCTCCTGGGAAGATATGTAGATTCTGATGGAAGTCTGGTAAAGAAGAAGACCCTTGACAAAACATATCATTAGGAGATATGTCAATCTGTATGAAGGATGTCGATGCCTACAGGAAGATGTCATCGTGAAAGATCATCACTAAGGTAACTTTCATTCTAAAAGTTCATATGTATATGTTTATTTGGATGAATTTGTGCAAGGATGCTAATCATGAGAAAGGATGTATGATCCTTGGAGATGATTTGAAGGAAAGTAGCATGGCATAGCAATGGACCAGATAAGGAAGTCTGATAAATCACTTTCTGATAGTTGACATGACTTAGGATGAAAGTGATGGATGATCTGTGCCCTATGAAGCTAAAAGTTTAAGATTCCTCAATATCGAAATCCATGACATCGAGGACAGGAATTCTTCATGAGCAGCTGGGTGTCTCACCATTGCTGCAAGAGGTCCTTGGTTAAGAGAGAGCTTGATGATAAGTTTCTTACTTGGAAGAAACTTGGTAATTCCTAAGAATGAGCTTAGGTACATTCCTTGTATAGGAATGAGTACATTCCCTTGTGAAATAGGTCCTCCTTGGTTGAGAGGGAATGATAGACACATCATTATGGTCTTCACTTGGGAAGACAGAATGGAGGATTGGGTAATCATCTGACATTCAATACTCTTTGAGAATGTATTAGGGCATTCAAGATAAGAGTAGTCGGGGACCGATATTCTTTGAGGGCTAGCTACCCAAGAAAAGAATAGTCCAAGAAGGTCATACTTTTGGAACACCCGGGTGGAGTATGTACCCTGGAGAGACAATGACGATGGTGTCTATAAGTCACGTGTCTCGCCAGCATTGTAGCCCATTGTCTCGTTGAGGGATGGGGTTGTTAGTCAAGGCCTTGCACTAGGACAATGTTGGTCGATATGATGCTATATAGATGTGATTACCAATCCGATTCTTCTTATGAGATTCTTCAATTTGAAAGTAACCATGTACCTATATGAATACCTCCCTAGTTAAGAGGGAGTGTTGAAAAGTGTAACTAGGTCGGTTTTCATGTTGACTGTGTAATTATGTATTTATGTAAAGAAGATGCCAAAGATAATAAAATGTATTTTTGGTGTACTTGCTTCATGGGTTTCATGAGCAAGATTTTTATTATGTAGATAGACTGCTTCTTGATGTTTACTAGGTTTGAGTCTTCTAGGCATAGAATATAATTAAGTGTCATGTATTTATATGAAGGAATTTGTCATCAGTATATGCTCCAGATCTTGTAAAAATCCTTGTTTCACATCCAAGAATTTATGGAAGAAATGTCTACAAACCGACCTCTCTCAAATGCTGGAAGAAGAAGCTATTATACGTTGTTGAAGTCGGCCTACAAACCTAAAGACAGGTTGGCCTAAAAGTTTAGCTATCACCTATATATATACCCCTGTTCCTGCAGATAATAAGCAACCAATTGAATGTGGATTCCTCTGAAATTGCAGACAAGTTTGAGTTAGTTTTGCGGACTTTTTTTGAAGGAGATAATCGGATACTAGAAGGACGTCAGGATAGATCAACCGCAGGAAAGTTTTGGAGAACACTGAAATTACAGTGCGCATATTAGAAGGATGTCTAAACAACCTCAAGAAAGTCTGCGGATACACCACAGCAAATAAGTGTGGACAAGACTAAGAATTAGGATAGCAGTTTGAATAACGAAAAGTGCAGGAACGGCAGCACATAAATGCGGACAGAGGATAACTTGTGAATGCGGAGGAAAAGGGAAAGTCTGCGGATAGTCAAGGATAGGGTATAGTGAAGATATCTGTAAAATTTAAGAAGCAGACTTAAGTAGCTAATATACATTGTTAAGGATTGTGATAACGAGACAGAAAATAGCAAAGCTTGAGACAATGATCATAAGGAGAAGTGGCAGCAATAGTGAGGAAGGTAAATCCTTGATTTACCTTCCCACAGTTCAAGCAGTTCAAGTACAAGCATATACAAGGTGAAGATCAAGGTCTTGGAAGCAAATCTAGGTCTAGGGTCTAAGTTTGGGTCATGATACTTGTCATTTGAAGATATATAAGAAGAATTATTTTCGGGTTTTCCTCTCCAAGAGGGAGAGGTTTTGCCCTAGCTCTAGGAGCCTAACTTTCGTGTCTTGTGCTTTTTGATATTTGACCTGATGAGAGATTAACTTAACTAAAAGAAGAGAAGACATAAATAGCATAAGTAAGGTCATAAGTAATTATCAAGAAGAGAATTTGTATTAACCTACAGCTCTGCAAATTCTCAACACGGATCCCCACCGATGTTCACATTCTACTAGAGATCCACTTCTCGGATGATGATGATCTGCTTGGTACACTATGCCCAGTAGGCCCAACAGATGTCGCAGGACTTATACGATGTCATGGTAGCGTTCATCCCATCACTCGAGCCCTTGCAGAGGATGTACAAGCATCTTCGACTCATATGGAGACCTATGGGGTCATTAGTGTGCCCTCACACCCATTGGGAGCACCACATGTCTACTACTTGTAGAACAAGGGTCCACCTCCTTGTCCTTCATATTTTGAGGAGTTTATTCATCATTATGGCACTTCTGGAGATTATTAGACCTTTGAAGGGCCCCACGACATGCACATGTTATTATTTGACCTCTAGAGAGGCTTATTATTCCATTTTGTGAGCTAGTTTGGTGGGCTTGTCATCGAAAGTGGTTTTATTTGCACATGATTTTGTTATCAGGAGCTAATGTAGGCTCATAGGCTAATTCGAACTCCTGAAAGGGGTATAAATTGATGTTAGTTGTATTCATTTGTATCATCACTTCACTTCGGATCTCTCTATCTTTAGAGAACTCCACATTTCTTCTTGGAGGATTATTTTGGATAATGGATGAATTTTGATGTATGGATTTGGGCCATTTTTATTTTGGAGCTTCGTTTTTTGCAAATGTGATGCTGGTTGGATATACTCTCTAACATTGTAAGTAAATTTTGATGATATATTTTTGTTGCTTCAGACTATTGAACTTCGCTATAATTAGGGCTAATTGCTACATGATTGAAATGTGGAATTAAGTATCTATTTAGCTTGTTTAATGTATGGGCCATTGTTAGATGAAAGAAATTTCCTAGAGATTGTTTGTCTCGATAAGCTTGCACCATTTGTATGAAGTATAAATGCTTGAAGGTCACTTTTCTTCTCTTTCCCTTAACATTGGACTAAGTTGACTTTTTAAGCATCTTTGATCAAGAAACTGAATTCTCAATCATTATCATCCTTGACTCCATATCCCTAAGGGAATTAGGCACTGGTCCCTCAAAAGTGTGGTCATTTTCCCCTTCTTTCTTACCTCTTTCCCTTTTTCCTAGGTCTAACCCTAATAGGTCACCTAGGCTATCAATTTCCCGGGAATTCACCCACAGAAAAACTTCGATCTCTCAAAGGCTACTGCGTTGATGGGTTCCCTCACACTCCAAATTTGAGGCAATTCTGATGGTGGAATCTCCAAGAACCTCAAGTCCTAGCTCTAGGACCAAGTTTTGCCTAGGTATCCCCAAGGCTAGAACCTAGTAGGATCAATTTACCTTTGAAGCAAAAATTTCTTGTTTGATCCTTTCCCCTCACCTTGTCTAGGATAGGAACACCATTGGTTGCGATATTCCATCCCCGAACCTGTTGATAGGTCATTGATGTCAACCTAAGCAGCACCAGGAGCTACCTCGATCTTCCATGGAAAATTTGACATGGCAATTCATGGAATCTTCTTTCAAGATCTTTCTAGATAGCTGAGTTTAAAGTTGAAAACCCAGTTTTGTGGGCTAAAACCCCAGGGGGTAGAGACATGACACCTTATTCACCAACGGTTGTCAATATATGACAGGGATTCTCACCATAATCTCACCACGTATAAGTTGACTAATTTCAAGAATCAAAGGCACTAATCCAATCATTGACTTCATAACTAGATAGGACCATATGCATTAAGCCAATCATTGATTTCAAATATTGAATAAGTTTTTAATTGTTAGTTACAAATTTAATTTAAAATTTATTAGGAGTTATCAAGGATATGTCACTAATAAGAAATAATGTGATTCAATAAGTATTAATACAAATATTAGTGAATTATTAAAGTAACCCACCTACCATAGAATAAAAGATACATATTAAAAAAAACAAAAGATACATATTTTTAAATATTTAACATTCTAAATATATTATAGATTACTCCTCCAACGTACATTAAGAAGCTCCTCCTTAACACGCAACAGTCAAATAACAATATTGTTACATTAGTATGTGGTGTCTCCTCCAATTAAGTAGCCCTATCCAACGTCTAATTGAGAACCTTATGTTATATAAATATGTTGTGAAACCTGCTGAGATTTCGGGACTGCCTGAAAGGATAATCAACGCAGATCAATTGTTGTGAGGGCTCAGTTTATTACAAGTCTATCAAATATTAGCGAAGGTTCTGGGCAAGGTCTATCAAGTATTAGCGAAGGTTCTAGCTTGGTTAAGAAGAGAGACAGATTACAGGTCTAGCAAAGAAACAGTTAATGGTTTTGATTCTTGCATTGAGGTCTCAGACCTCTTCCACAGGACTGCAAAGGACAACAAGGGCATACAAATCTCGGATACCTCAAACATCTAACAGTCTTGGTCCTCCATTACAGCAGTTAAGATCTGGTTAAGATTTGGTTAAGGTTAAGATCTGGCTTCGTTTCCTTGCTTTGTTAGTCTGTTGGGTAATCATGCTTGATAAAAGGTACACTAGCTGTTGTTCAAAAGCTTGTTTCTTTAACTGGACTGTCTTGAGCAAAGGACATCACAAAAGGAAGTTTGGGCTTTGTTATTCCAGAACTTTATAATATTAAGAGATTCAGTAAGTATAAATGTTAAAAAATTTTATAGTAATTAGGACTGTAATAATTTGAGGGCATTAATAGTTTGTTGTGTCAAATCAAGGATTGCATTACAAGTTGTGGTTATTAGTGAGGTTTGTGTCTAATTATGTTAAGTATTGTAGAGTTGTGTACTGTGCTTGATTAAGGTCTCTATAAATTTGTAATCAACAGTCATTTGGATTCTTGTATAGCATTCATGGGGTGTTGTTAGGTCTAGATAGAATTGAAAGTATTCATTAGGTCTGTCCTAGTCAACAGTTTGTCCAATATTAGATTGTTGATAGTAATTGAACAAGTCAAGAACAAAACGATAATAAGCAAGTCACAAGCACATTTCAGGTATGTTTTGAATCATTCAATTTTGGACCTTCATTATTTTATACTCACACCTATCTTGCAGGCAAAGGTAAGTGAAGGGTGCTTTGTTTTGCTTTGGGATTGGGTTTCGTTTGGGTAATTTGCATGCAGGTAGAAGAAGATTCAAGAACAACACCAAGCAAGCTTTCAAGAGTCTGAAGTGTCAAATCAATATTTCAAAGGAAGCATTGCAATGGGACATTCTTTGAAGATATAACAGCCATCATCAACTGTTGTCCATATATTGTGAAGTATTGTCAATGTCAAAAGTCAAATCATTGTAATTGAGTACGAGAACCCATCTTGTAAAAGAGTGAAAATTGCCTAGAGTTGTAAAAGAGTCAAATTGCCTAGAGTTGTAAAGGCATTATTGGGGAGAATCTATTGTATTGTCAAGTTTGTTGGGATAAGTGTAGGCCCTGGTATTGTCTATCATTTATTGTAAATCATTGTGACGTGGATCATTGTCCCTGGTATGGGAGTCCACATATTTTATTCTATTTTTCTCTTTATAGGGTGGTAGGGTGGTGCTAGGTTGGTGAATGAAGTCACCTTCAGGTTGGGGCCTGTAAACACTTTAGGGTGGTTGCTAGGGTGAGTTGTGGCTCACTTCGGTGTTGGGGCATCCTTCCAGTGGGAGCTGCAGAAGAATGTTTTACTAGATTTCTAGAAAGTTGTAGCTTTATTTTCGTTGGGGCTGAATGTTAAAGAACTTATTAGAAAATCGTTCAGTGGTTTTGACCTGGAAGGGGTTTTCCAACTAAAAATCTTTTGCCTACTATCTCTATTTTTGCATTGTTGTTTACTTCTCTTACTGAACAATAATAATAATAACTGAAGATTAACTAATGCTCTGAAAAGATTAATAAAGTGCTAATTGCTAAGAAATACCGATTCACCCCCTCTTTCAATATTTTCAACAGAACCTAGGTTGGGTCTGCTGGGTTCTGTGGTCCCATTTCCTATCAAAGACTAATCATTAAAGGCTATTTGGGAATCCAAGTTCTTATAGGATTTTAGGGATCGGGAAGTACCTCTACAAGTTGTACCCTTCATCCTTACCCTCCAATCCTCATCCCTTCTCCCTTGAAATTCAAGCCCCTTGCTTTAAGAGCAAGCAAGCTCCATTCTTTACACCTTCCTTGGGGAAGGGTTTAAGGAGTCACTTCTCATTTATCCATTGATATATCCTTTATAAGTGGCTTCCCAAAATATCGGGACTCCTCCCATCGGTGAAAGTCTGTAAAGAGTAGGGAGTCTTAGTCGTGGTGACAATGGACTACTCCACCGTTTCCCTTAGCCCATCAGTTGCCCTCTTAGGAACCCCTTTTAGGTCCCCTGCTAGGTTGAGTGGTAACATTTATGGTGTTGTTGTTGGGGATATGAAACATGTGTTTTTTCCCCATACGACATATTGACATATCATTGTTGGCGACTCCATTGGAAGAACGAAGCCCTAGTTTTTCATTAAACTTCAAAGTTAATGCTTGTAGGGTGAAGCAAGCATCTATCGAGGCAATTACATTCACCTTGGCAACTCCATATTAACCCTAATATGAAAAATCATAAGGAATGACTATCATAAAAGAAAGATTAATCTTGGTTCTACATTTGCAAAACTCACTAACCAAGAGATTCAGGAACTACAAAAGAATGTGGATAAATATGCATAATCTTATCAAAAAGTATTGGAAGGTATGGATATGGAACTCATGCTCGAGTTTTATAGATCACAACAAGTGCAACTTGACATAATGAGGGATTTCTATGAGAAGGATCCTAGTTGCCTTTTTTACTTGACTCGCCTAACCTATGCTTTCAGTATTCTCACTGACCTAATCAATGATAAATGTTATAGTCCCACAAAGGATGATTAATTGGATGACATTGAAGAGAGCTCAAGTGTAAGTGAGGATGATGGGAAAATGTCAGTGATGGAGGTGGAAGACAATGGCAATGAAAATGGGAATATCTCTTCCGAGAATGATGAAGAGTTGGATCCTCTGAGCCTCCAAATCACCCAGGAAAGAATGGATGAATATAGTAGGTCATGCAGAGGGTTAGTAAGGGAAGGAGAATTATTATTTTCCCTCGCATGAAAAGGAGCATTTGGAGATAACTAATTATCCTTTTTGGGAAGGCCCTATCTTTGATACCAATAGTGATGGGATTGATAAAGTCTTTGTTGATACCTACCTTCCTTATGATTGTGGGAGTATATTCAAATCACTTGAACCCGTAGAGTTGGATTCTCAAGAAAAGGGTCTCGTTGAAACTTCACCTTCCCCTTTACCCTTTTCTCTTGTTCATTACCTTGAGTCTTCCACAAGTGGTCCCCTTACCCCTTGTCATGTAATTTAACATATCCATGAGCCCTTTCCCCCTTCTGAGTATAGTGTCAAGGCAGAGCCCCTGATTGAATATACTTTGCCTCCTTCGACAAATCCTCACATTTATGAGCATTCGATAAAATTCCCTCTCTAATGTGACCATCACTGTGAGCAACCTATTTGTTGCACCCGTTCTTTCCATTGCCCTTCCTTCCCCTCTCATCACGGCCTTGTGGCATCTACAAAACATAATACTATAAGCAATGATCGTGATAGGGAGTTCTTGAGAGTTATCATCCATTCCTCCCTTCTGTACTTGGCGGGAAAGCCCGACACTTCTAGATCAACTTATTTTCTTTCTCCTATGGCTTCCTTTCACCTCGAAGGGAGATCATTTTCTCTTGCGTCCCAACCCCTTCATCCTCCATGTGACTATGACGACATTCGATTTGAGATTTGCTACATGAGTACTCATAATGGCAGGCACAAGTATGTTGATATTGATATGATGATATGTTGGTTGCACCGGCTTTGTGATTACACGTAGTGGTAGCATATCTATATGCATGTTAGATTAGGATGCATCGCATGTTGATTTTCTGCATTAGAAATAATGTCATATGATACTTCTCATGATAGATTAGATGCATTTAGAATAAAATTGCATATTTGTATTTACTAGCTGATTTTATGAGCTGACATTAAGCATGGGTGATCATAAGACACCATGAAACACATGTTTCCCCATGGCTTTGATTATTGACATGTGCAGATAACAGGTCTACGGTGACCAAAAGATTGTTGGAGTTCTTGTGACCTCTCGTTCGAGTAGCCTTGCCCACTTCTTCGAGAGATCACGTCCCAATTGGAGCCAGATGTTACCCACCGCTTCGTGGTTGATATCCCTAGGAGAAATTTTTCTCCATGATGGACCTCAGCCGACAACCCCTTGCAGCCTTCTTCTAGTTCGTTGTGTTATTTCTCCGCCACTTGAGCCAACCATGTGGTCCCTCACCCATTGAAGCAAACAAAGTTCCTTCTCAGGTTAAAATACTCCAGAACACTTGGAATACAAAGATATCCATGAGGATACAAATATTATATCATAAAATATATGAGATAGATAAGATGATAAAATGTTACAATGAGGCCCTGTTTATATACCTACGCAGGTGACCTTTCATGACTAGGCATGTCTCTTAGACATGCCCTTTCACTAACTTAATGACTACTTACAGAATCCTTAATTGACTATTTAATAATTATATTTGTTATATTCGTTATGAATTATATTCATAACATTGCCCCTTCCTTCAAAAGTTTTGTCCTCAAAGCTTATAGTTAACACTTTTCTTTAATTCAATCACGCACTGTTTTCTACATTTTCTTTCATCACAATTTAATATATCAACTTTTATTTATTTATTTGTTATGAATTGGCCCTTCCTTCAGAACTTTGTCCTCATAGTTTTATGGATAATAATTTCTTCATCTTGTATTTGTTAAAATACTATAATTTTCAGGAAGTCTTCCTTCTTTACTTTCCGAATTGGATTTAATTTCCTTTTCATCAATGATTGATTTCATTTTGTCTGTTGAATTGAGTTTTTAGGTTTTTTAAGGTAACCCTTCCTAACTTTCTCTTCTTATTTTTAATGAGGTTATTATGCCTTCAATTTTTATTTATTTTTAATAATTTAATTAATTAAATAATTTTAATTAATTAAATATATATATATATATATTCTTTTAACAATTGATTTTTTTTAAACTCTTTTTTTTGTTGAAAGGTTGCAACCCTAGTGAAATGTGGCTATTCACATATATTCACCTATAAAATATATATCCACTTATGTGTATTTCTCCACGTAAAAATAAACTTACCATTCACAAGAGATTTACTTCTTATTTTACCTTGCAAATACCATGGGCAATTACCATGGGCTTCAAAAACCACGAGCTTGTAAACCACTGAAAGAATAATCAAATTAACCTTATCTACTCTTCCTTATTTCTTTTTCCTTTTTAATTTTAATTTGTCTTGGTATGTACGTATATGTACTTTATATATATCTCTTTTTTTCTTTTCTTTTGGAACTATTTTCTTTTAAATCTTTTTTTTTTTCCTTTTGATTTATTTCCCCATTTATGTTAACTTTCCTTCTCTCTTTTATTATATATATATATATATATATATATATATATATATATATTTCTTCCTTCTTATTTTTTCAATATTTTATTATGGCCAAAGGCCTCTGACAAACTCAGCAATGGAGAAACTCCAAAATTTGTAGCGAATGCTTCAGTCACGACGGCAACAAGGTTGACGATTTTTATGGTCAAAGACCTGGATCGGAGAGCGTGGCTCTGTGCAGCTGTTAAGCCGCCGAAGGCTCGAACTGCTTTGATACCAAATGAACCGCACAAAGTTCCTTCTCAAGTTAAAATACTCCAGAACACTTGGAATAGAAAGATATCCATGAGGATACAAATATTACATTATAAAAGATATGAGATAGATAAGATGATAAAATGTTACAATGAGGCCCTGCTTATATACCTGCGCAGGTGACCTTTCATGACTGGGCATGTCTCTTAGACATGCCCTTTCACTAACTTAATGACTACTTACATAATCCTTAATTGCCTATTTAATAATTATATTTGTTATATTCGTTATGAATTATATTCATAACACCCATCTGTATTGATCGTATGTTTGAAGGTGGGACTCTTGAATCTAAAGGTATGTCTTGTCATTTAGTAATTGAGTATTGGGTTTACTTACCATGGATACTTCTAGGCATGGGTTGATGGGGGAATTTGGCGGAAAGAGTGGGGATTGCTCCTGTCCCCTTCATCTCTTTTGGGTGTTACCCTTGCATCTTAGTCCCGTGGGATCTCCTTATTGACCATTTGGTTCTAGGGTGGTACTATTTGGGAAACCCTGACTTTGGGTGCGTGGTCCCACTCCTTTGTCTGCATATATTACTCCCTTTCCACTACTCACTGTACCTCCATTCATCATTTCTCCCACCTAGGTCCACATTGTCTCTCCAGGTCCACATAGGGTCAACCTCCCTATCCCCTTGCCCCCACCTTGGGTTAGGCCTAGAATGATGCCCTGGAGGTTGTAGCAGCAAAAATAAAAATAAAAAGCATAATTGGCCACACTCAACAGGGAATTGTACCACAAAATGCAAAATATGGTTGGGAAAAAAAATAATTAGCACGTGGGAAAAAGGCAATACATGAGTTCTACCCCATACCCATGGTCATCACCTTGGTTCCATAGGCCTTAGATGAGCCTCCTTTATCATTCAGGAACCCATGATTATCCCAACCCCTGGAGGGCAATGAACCACCCTACCTTAAAGGGGTAATCATTGCTATATCTGACACATCATGCTCTTATCCTTTGAGCCCCGAGCAATTAATTAAAGAAAATTCATAAAGGAAAAAGGCATATCAAGAAGGGTGGAAAAATCAAGGTCGAGGCACCTCATGTACAATGATTTCTCCCTCCTACACATTATATACCCTGGTGTGGGCTTCCCCTTATCTAGTTGCCCGTATGCCCCAATATGTGGCCCAAGATTGCCCCTCTCATTCCCTACTCCATTTCACTTATTTATCACTTGCCAACCCCATTGGAGGAATGTGCCTTGGACATATTATCCCCTCTAAGGGTTGAAACCACTTAATAAGGTACTTGGCTAACCCCCTTTGGTGCATGGAGACACTAGCACATGCCAAAGCCCATAATGGAAGGGAATGCCATTGTGAAGTGCCCACTTTGTTATTCATGATTTGTAAGCTCTTTTACACGATTACTCTAATGACTTGTTGTACTGGAAGACCAGGGGACGCATTGGATCTTATACAAGATTGCAAGTGGTTTCTATTTGGGTTTGGTCTCCCTGTACGGGGTCCTAACCCCAGAGGGCTAAATTGGTATATAGTGTGTGTGTGTGTAGAGATCCATCGGCCTCCATAACAACTAACATCCCTCCACGGATCCCCACCAATGTTCAAAGTCTACTAGAGATCCACTTCTGGGATGTGATGATGTGCTCGATACACTATGCCCAATAGGCCCCACAAGAACCCCACACTCTTGGCAGGTGTCCCAGGACTTGTACGATATCATGGCAGTGTTCATCCCATCACTTGAGCCCTTGCAGAGGATCTACGGGCATCTTCGACTCATATGGAGACCCATGGGGTCATTGGTGTGCCCCCACACCCATTAGGAGCACCACAGGACTACTGCTTGGAGAACAAGGGGCCATCCCCTTGTCCATCATATTTTGAGGAGTTTATTCATCATTATGGCACTTTTGGAGATTATTAGGCCTTTGGAGGGCCCTACGACATGCACATATTATTACTTGACCTCTAGATAGGCTTATTATTCCATTTTGTGAGCTAGTTTGGTGGGCTTGTCACCAAAAGTGGTTTTATTTGCACATTACTTTATTATTAGGGTCTAATGTAGGCTCATAGGCTAATTCAAACTCCTAAAAGGGGTATAAATTGATGTTAGTTGTATTCATTTGTATCATCACTTCACATGAGATCTCTCTATCTTTAGAGAATTTCACATTTCTTCTTGGAGGATTATTTTGGATAATGGATGGATTTTGATGTATGGATTTGGGCCATTTTTATCTTGGAGCTTCGTTTTTTGCAAATGTGATGTTGGTTGGATATACTCTCTAACATTGTAAGTAAATTTTGATGATATATTTTTGTTGTTGCATATTGTTGAACTTCGCTATAATTAGGGCTAATTGATGCATTATTGGAATGTGGAATTAAGTATCTATATAGCTCGTTTAATGTATGAGCCACTGTTAGATGAATGAAATTTCCTAGAGATTGTTTGTCTCGATAAGATTGCACCATTTGTATGAAGTATAAATGCTTGAAGTTCACTTTTCTTCTCTTTCCCTTAACATTGGACGAAGTTGACTTTCCAAGCCTCCTTGATCAAGAAACTGAATACTCAATCATTATCATCCTTGAGTCCATATCCCCAAGGGAATTAGGCATCGATCCCTCAAAAGGGTGGCCATTTTCCCCTTCTTCCTTACCACTTTCCATTTTTTTCCTAGGTCTAGTCCTAATAGGTCAACCACAGGAAAACTTCAATCTCCTTAAGGCTACTACGCTAGTGGGTCCCCTCACTCTCCTCCAAATTTTAGGCAATTCTGACGATGGAACTCCGAGAACCTCAAGCCCTAGCTCTAGGACCAAGTTTTTCCTAGGTATCCCCAAGGCTAGAACTTAGTAGGATCAATTGAACCTTTGAAGCAAAAATTTCTTGTTTGATCTTTTCCCCTCACCTTGTCCAGGATGGGAACACCATTGGTTGCTATATTCCATCCCCGAACCTGGGTTGGGTCCATTTGGTCCCATGTGGTCCCATTTCCTATCAAAGACTATCATTTAAGGCTATTTGGGAATCCAAGTTCTTATAGGATTTTAGCGATCGGGAAGTACCTCTAAAAGATGTACCCTTCATCCTTACCCTCCAATCTTCATCCCTTCTCCCTAGAAGATCAAGCCCCTTGCTTTAAGAGCAAGCAAGCTCCACTCTTTACATCTTCCTTGGGAAAGGGTTTAAGGAGTCACTTCTCATCTATCCATTGATATATCCTTTATAAGTGGCTTCCCAAAATATCGGGACTCCTCCCATCATTGAAAGTTCGTAAAGAGAAGGGAGTCTTTGTCGTGGTGACAGTGGGCTAAGCCTCCACCATTGCCCTTAGCCTAGCAGTTTCCCTCTTAGGAACCCCTTTTAGGTCCTCTGTTGGTTTGAGTGGTAACACTACTTGCACTAAAACATCGAACTACTCAAGCAACTCGCATTGCCTAGCTTAGGCTCTTTGCAGCCCCCCAGAAACTCGTCCTGCTACTCCCTCTGAATAGCGAATTTCCGCCTCCGCTTCTAAGCTTCCCTGTCTGATCAAAATTGCTCTGATACCATGTGAAAATTTCAACTATTGCGGCCATTGGAAATTATTCTTCTAACTATAAATTAATTAACAATTTGTTTGCCCACACAAACAACGAATAATTCACAACTGCAATTTTCATCAAATTAAATTCTACGAAAGGTAAACTGGAATTTGAGAAAATACTAACACAACCACACAAAAATTTGACACAGTGACTTTTGGAAAAATGTCCCCGAAAATACCCAACTAGGGAAAACCGATGCAATAACGGAGGCTTTTAATTATTAAGCAATAGTGAGAAATTCTGAGTACAACTGGATGCCGAAATCTGGCAATCCTACAGAGAAAAATATTGGTAAAAATCTAGTGTGGAATTTTCCTCAACCCACAAGCAATCCAGGCTTTGACTGCCATCTCCAAGTGAGCCGACCAAACAGCTTTTGTGCATGCCTGCATCACCCTAGCATAGTCCCTTCCATGCTCTTCCTGAAACAATTGCTCCTCAAGCTGTCTTTTCTGATACTGATTGAGAAACTGTCTCTCTGACACTTTAGAAAATATTTCCGGCCTCTGGAATTGAAACTCAGCATCTCTCAAGCAAAATCAAACTGCCTCTAGAGACTTCTGCGCAGCCCCTGCGCGTCAGCCTCTTTATGTTATTTTTGCCTCTCTACAAGTTACTCCTCAGAACTGGAATCTCTTCCTCCGGTCTCACTCCCCCTACCCATCTTTGTCTAAGCTTCCTTTTTGGCTCAAACTCTTCCAACAATCGCTGTTGCTCTTTGGGAAATCGAACTGTCCAAGGAAATTCGATCTCTGGTGTGTTTTTCATCTACCCATCAGCCTCTTCTTATAATCTTTGGTTGGGACTCCAACGACCAATATTAAAACTTAATCAATGGTTGAGATCATTTCCTAGTCGATTCGTGTGAGTTTCTAGAGAAATCTCACCTTCCTCAATTAATTGTTATTAATTAATCATTTTCCCTAAGTTAGACTTAGGAAAAATTTAATTACTGATTAAATAACTTAATTAAGGCATTTCTAGGTGGATTTTCCTGAAACGTTTTCTGGGTTCTAGAGTCCTAGTGTTTCTTAGCCTCTCTGACAATTGTCAAGACTAGAACACCATCTGATGCTACAAAAACTAACACTTGATAATTACTTGTGAAATTTGTTGGCTTCTTATTAAATTCATTGTTTTTTTTCTTCATCAAGCAATTACCAAAATATAAGCATGAAGATCACAAGAGACAATAAACACAAGATATATACTCTACGCCGGGGAAAAACCCCACAATTGAGGAAAACCCGAACAATCCTCTTCTTATCGAATCAAATCAATTGAGATTTCCAAGACCAAGATCAAGACAAATACCTCCATAAGATCTCCAAGTCAGCCCTTCAATCACTGTCACAAACCTTCCCTTTGGATGCCTTTGTCTCACAGAGAAATTCGTCCTCCCTATAGCTTGTACTTCACATAACTCATGATCCTTATCTAGCTCGCATAATACCATTATTATAGTTCTTTTATGGCACACTTTACAACCTTTATTTAACTCACATTTCATCATGGAAGTAGTTCTTCTTTAGCTCAGCAAGCTGCTCAGGAATAGCCTCTGAAATTTGCATATATTTTACAAACTTCAAATCTCAAGAGTTTCACATTCTTTCAGCCTCAAGAATTAACATCTTTTCCCAAATTATGTGACAGAAAACTCTCATGTTCTACTCTGAAGAAACTCGCAAATCCTACCTTAGAGACTCGCATATCTAACTTCAGAACAACCATGAACTTGCTTCTATATTGGTGGAGGATTCATGCCAATATATAGTTGTTCATCACTATGAAGGGTCACATCTGTTGAGCATGACCTTATCATCTAGAGGGCCGACTTGGTCTTATGGAGGTAAATTTGACTATTTTTGAATAAATAAAAATTCTTTTCCTTTTTCTTAAAAAGAGTCCAAATGGACTTTGACTCAATGAAAACCTATAAGCATGAAGAACATGTTTAACTAAAGAAATAATAATAATATAAATATTTTTCTTCTTTTTGCTTTAGTTGCAAGTACAAAAATAAATATAAAGATCGAACCTAGTTACATTTTCAACACTACCTCTTAACTAGGGAGGTATTCATAATAACTCAACATTTCTATCTCAATTTGAAATATTTACATAAGAAGGAATCCAGATTGATAAGCATCAATGATGATGGTATCATCATAGCCACCATTGTCACATTAGCAAGGCCTTGACAGGTACACTCTATCTCCACAAGATTAGAGCACAATGCTGGGAGGCATTCCATGGGACACATATCGCCTCTCTGAGGCACATACTCCACCTAGGATACCCAAAGTATGTCCTCCATTGGACCATTTTCCTCAAAGACATGTCTGTCCTTTAGACCATCCTTTATCCAAGTCCATGTACTTGACTTAGGATCTCCATTCTAATTCATCACAGTACGTGAATCAAGAATATCTATCCAAGATGCTTATCCAATCCACTATTCTCCTTATCCATGTCCATGTACTTGACTTAGGATGTCAATCCTAATCCGCCATAGTACCTAACACAAGGAGAGCCAATGTCCAACCTTACTCCCTCTCAACCTGAGAGAATAAATCCATGCTCATTCCCTCTCAAATAGGGAGAGGGCATTAACAAGCCTCAGCTTGTGTAGGAAGTACTCATACTTCCCTTACATCAGCTACCTGTTATTCTGTGGAAATTTGTTGTAGCTTTCTCAAGCAACCCACTTATCACTGACTTTGTTCATCTGCAAGTCCTGAACTAGGGCTCCAAATTTTCCTCCTAACGGATCAAGATTCCTTCTTTCATGATCCTGCACTTGAGGTCTTCATCTACTACATCCTCTACTATGTCCAACACTACTTCCTGCACTGAAGATAGTCCATCACGCAATCCTTCAACTGATTGATCATTACAGTACAAGGTTAGCCAATTGATTGTCTAATCAACCTTGAACACAATTTGGCTATCCTTTCCAAACTGCAGTTCTTCAATCAGCCTTCAACTGAATTCTGCCCTCTAGCTGCTTTTCTTGTTGCTCCAAGAAAGCCAACTCTTAAGGTTTTCGAATATACCTTCTTGTCAGTCCTCTAGCTGTCCTTAAGGTTTCTAAACAGCTCTCTAACTGTCCATTTGCTGCTCCAAATTGACAGTTCTTAGGGCACCAATCAAATTACTGTCATAAGCAATGTGGAAAAAGTCGGAGTCGGGATTAAATCGGTAAGGGTAAAAAAGTTGAAAAAGTTGGCAAAGTCAGGACTTTTTCGAAAAAGTCGGCAAAATTAAAAAAATACAAAATTATTCAAAATTTTTCAATTTTTTTAGCATCTAAAGTATCCACAACATCAAATAAATGCATTTCCACATAAACATGTAAAGAAAGCTAATATATAATATGTATATGAAGTCTAGTGCTACATCACATATCAAAATAGTGAATCGAGTCCTGAATCTTGAGTCTCAGTCTCAAGAGTCAAAATATCAACAAAAAATATAATAATGTATATCATGAGTCATCTCCATGTCATAAAGTAAGTCACTAAGATGAAGATCCCCTGCCCCTTTTACAGAATAGGGAATGGCTTTGCCTTTTCCTCTAGAGTAAGAAGGCTCTGCCCCTCGGGATACAGATGGACCCAGTCGTCCTCTAGAAGCAAAAAAAATAGGCCTCTGTGCTCTGCCACTGACGCTGCCACTGCTACTGCCCATCCTAGATGGTGTCACCTCCTCCTCCACATCCTCCTCCTGCTCTGCCTCCTGACTCTGCTCCTCCTCCTCTACCACTGGCTCCTCCTGCTGTGCATTTGCTTCCTCCTCCGGCACTAATGCCTCTAGATCCACATCTAACCAATCAGGGGTCGATTCCATGACCGGCCTCTCAGTCTCGACCCTCCATGCAGCAGTGGTATCAATATTGTCCAATGAAATGGCATCCATATCAGGAGTTTTCTGAATTTGTCTCATCCACAATCGAAGATTGTAGTAGACATACACCATGTCATTGAGACATTGGGATTCCAATCTGTAAAAGGGTCATAGATTATAAATTAGTACTTGGAAAATTTATATAGTAAAAATAATCAAATTATTTCAAAAATTTAATTTGAAATTTTTTTACCTGTTGCGCTTTTTGCTATGTATTTTGTCAAAGACACTCCAATTGCGCTCACACCCAGAAGAACTGCATGTCTCGTTGAGCACTCGGATGGCAAGCTTTTGGAGATGGGGTACTCTACCACCATAGCTTGTCCACAAAGCATCTACAAGTTAAAATAAAAATGAGAAGCAAAAATTATGAAGAGACAATGAATTATTAAATTTGAAAGTTGAAACTTGAAACAAACTGAAGCTTACTTGGCATTTTGGTCATCCTACTCTTAATAGCCATGGTAAAACCAAATGTGCACCAGCCATCCTATATATTTCCATTTCTTTGGAAATTTCTTCACTTTCTTGCTCAGATACCACCATCCTCTCAACACATGTGAAGAATCCATCCATCACCTCGGCATCAAATCTGAAACCACAGGAGTAAGAAAATGCGGGGTTGAAGTAGATACCTGCAACATGAATGGGGCGATGGAGAGTATTGTTCCATCGGTCATCAATCACTCTCCATATGACCTGTTGTTTCTCTAACCCCTCATCTCCCTTATCTGCATAATAAGTACGAATGGCTTCTTTGGCCCTATCCATGGCCTCATACAAGTAGCCCATTGCGGGCTTCTCTCCATCAACCAACCGAAGAACCCTTACCAAAGGTTCTGAAATGGCACACACCTCCTCTACTCCTACCCAAAAGTTCTGATCATATGAAACAAGTCTGCATATGCCCTCTCCCTCTGGTTTGCGGCTAATAGATAACTCATGCCAATCCTGTGAAAGAAACATGCTCTTCACGTCCCACATAGAATTCAATAGAGACTGAAGAGATATGAAAGTAGTGGCAAAGCGTGTTATCGTAGGACGCACCAACTCTTTGTTGTTGGTGAATCTTCTCATCAAGCTAAGCACAGATGCATGATTGTAAATAAATTTTGTTATGCTCTTGGATGATTCAACAATATGCCTCACCATAGGAATCTTACCTATATCCTCCAACATCAAGTCAATACAATGAGCAACACAAGGTGTCCAAAACAGGGTAGGATACCTCTCCATAAGCAACCTGCCAGCTGCAACATAATTTGCAGCGTTGTCCGTTATGACTTGGACAACATTCTGTGGGCCTATTTCCTGAATGAAGATGTCCAACAACTCACATAATAAACACGCATCTTTAATGTGTGCAGATGCGTCAACAGATTTTATAAACATTGTCCCCTTGGGACAACTAACCAAGAAGTTAAGAAGGGTCCTACCCTTCTGGTCAGTCCAACCATCTGACATGACTGTGCATCCAGTGTGTTCCCAAGATGCCCTAAACTCCTCCAGTCTAGTAGTGCAATCATTCTTTTCCTCTTGAAGAAGAGGCCCTCTCAACTGTGCAAAGGTAGGGGCTTTGTACCCCGGGCCAACGACAGCAACAGCATCAAACATAGGTTGGTAGAATGGGTTTGTCTTGGCAATGTTGAAAGGAACATTACTCCATTGAAGACATCTACTCACCAACCTGTCAGCTTCTGCCTTTTCCTTTTTTTAATTGCTGATTTGACGCCAGGTTGTGCACCAGGTGTCGTTCTAGGGACAAAAAAGGATGAAAAAGCTAAGGGTTTGGAACTGGAAGGTAATGCTGAAGCAGAAGAAGCACTCTCACTTACCCCCGGTGTTGAGCTCCCTACAAGTTGCCTTTTTATTACTGCCCTGGTGTCTTTGCCATCTTCTTTTTCCATCAAGGCTTTAATGGCCTGTCGGATCATTTCTGGACCCGGATTTGGGCAAAGTTCTATATTTTGCCCTGGAATTTGCCCTATATGGCATTTTAATCTGGCGATACCCCCTGACATATGCTTTCCACACAACTTGCAAGACAAATACATTCTATTGAGTCCTCCAGTTTCGGGTATAGAATTAGGTTCACCATACTGCCAGAAAGGATCCAAATTCCTTGGCATTTTGTTTGAAACTTTTTGATGTTTGAACCTGGGCACAAAACAAAAATTTATAAAAAAATTAAAAATTGCCCATCACATAAATTAAAAATTAAAATCACTAAATAGTAAACAAGGGTTAGAATTTTTTTTATTTGAATTTTGATTCTTGAAAGATGAACTGTTGAAATTTTAAAATTTAATTCAATCTAGGATTCAACTTAGAATTTTAGAACTTCTAAGTCTTGACTGGGTTACAAACTTACAAGATGAATTTAATTAAATTAATTTTAAATTTTAATATTTATTATGTTGGTTCAGGTTGCAGGTTGAAGGAAACAGATAGGCAGGTTGAAGGAAACAGGTTCTTATTTTAGATGAGGCAGATAGGCTATTGGATATGGGTTTTCAGAAATAGTTGTCATCCATTATAGGCCATTTACCAAAGCAACAGTGGACAGGACTTTTTTCTGCTACCCAAGTCCCAAACTGAGGCAGTTGAAGAGCTTTCAAGAGCTGGGCTTAGGAACCCAGTGAGGGTTGAAGTCAGAGTAGAAGCAAAATCTAAGATTCGATCATCCACTATGACTGATATGGCTTGCTCGAGGACTGATATGGCTTGCATATGACTGATATATTTTATTCTGATATGGCTTGCATATGACTGATATGGCTTGCTCGAGGAGTGATATGGCTTGCATATGACTGATAGTCATTTTATTCTGAAGCAATTATTAATAATTATGCAATATTTTTGTTACAAACTTATTTTTCTATAGACATAGGTCAGTCCTTGATATATTTTAAATTTTATTCATCATGATTTCTTTTGAACAGTTGCTTTACATATTCAACGTGATCTCTACTTTATTAAATATCGATGAATGCTTATTTGCTAGTATGGTATTTGTTTAAACTTTATAGTGCGCCTAGTATGTTTGGTAACTGGTTCATTAGGGTCTGCGACTCTGCACTCATTGAATGTAGATGACTCATTGCATGATGGTGAAAGGAGACCAACAATAGTGGCCTGCATACTCCAACAGAAATCAATTATGAAGATGGCAAATGTTTTTAACTTACCTAGCGACACCTCCCAATCTGCAAGCTCGAGCTACAGTGTTGAAACTTGAATGATGAATCTTCAGCTCCCTCCCAACGCAAAGTTGCAACTTGCAATCCGTGAATAAAATGTTAACAGTTAAACCCTCTGTTGGACTGTCGAGTCTCCACAGCAACTGCTCCACTGTTAAACGCGACGCGGGCAGGGGGACAAACAAATCAAAATAACACATAAAAATCGAAATTTCCGCCTCTTATAATCACTTTCACGACTTTTTCGATCGAATCGGGAAAAAATCGGGAATATAACGATTTTATCGGGACTTTTTCAAATTTTAAAAAACCGGGAAAAAGTCGGCCGATTTTATCAGCGTCTTGAAAAAATCGGGATTTTTTGAAAAAGTCGCGATTTTTTCCCGACTTTTTCCACTCATAAGGTCTTCCAAGCACAACCCACTTGTTAGTGAATGTCCACTTGTTTCATTGTCCTTAGGGTTTTCATAAATCTGCCCACACAATAGTGAACCGACTCCTGCACTCACTGTATGTAGGGCTTCTTTAAGTCTGCCCTCTAATCAACCTCTTACCTGCTGTGATTGATTGCTTCTTAGGGCACAAACAACCTGCCCTCACATATCAACGATATGCCTTCTTGCATCTGTTGAACCAGGGCTTCACACTACAACCCTCTTTTCACTGATTTGTAAAACCCAAATCCCTGAACTAGGGCTTGACAACACTGCCCACTAACAACACTTTTTCTCCACCAAAGGACTTTATTTAGGGCATCCAAACAAGCATCCCTCTTAACAGAAGTATGCAGCAGCAAACACTGTACTAGGGCTATACTTAGGGCATCCAAACAAGCAGCCCTCTTAACAGAAATATGCATCAGAAAACACTGTACTAGGGCTACTCTAAACTGTTGTTAAAAACTTCATGAACATATCTTCTCTTGTTCTCTATTCACAACCCTTTTCTCTGGCCAATCACACGTAAATCTATTCAGCAACCTGAGGCAAAACAACTTGCATTACTTGAGACCATGCAGCCCTTACACACTCAACAGACCTGGGCTTCATAGGTCTCCTTTAGTGTCTCACTGTTCCTTCCTCCATATGCTGGACAGAGCAAACATCATAGGACTTTTGGTCAGAACATAAGAGGTTGAAACACTTGATCAAAGCCCTAACTAGGGCACATAAACTTCTGTCTTAAAATTCTAGGACAAACCCTTCAAACTTAGCAATTGCACCAAACACACGAGTACAAGCTTAGCTCTTTGGAAACTCAGCACAGCTTCCCAAAGCTCCAGGGATTGGGGCACCTGGAAGTCTGAAATCTCGGCCTATATACAGTCCTAAACAACTCGGACCTTTGCCCTTATTTTAGACACAAAACAACCCTTCATTTACTGTGATAACATCCTTCTTAGGCACAGAAATCTACTCGTTGTTCCTTGAGGAACCTTATCCCATACTCAGTCTTCACTCCAGCCCAAACTTAGGTCTCGGCCCTTTCCTTTCTAGCTGCAACATTTTGGCCTCTACACAAGAGCAACCACAGGTACACAAGCACAGAACTCAGTCCAGATTACCCCACGAGCAGACCTCCATAACTCAGCCAGATCATATTACAAGGCTAGAATATAAACTCGTCTATCCCTTCTTGCAAACTTTGATTGCTTGGAGGCCTGTGGTCTACTTGTGCTCTTTCTATTGGTGAATTGCACTTGTGGTGAGTACTTCAGCCTCACTTGTGGCCTTACTCGGCCCTCAGGTTCGGCCTACTCTGAGACTACATCTTTCCTAGCCTCACGAAAAAAATATCATCACTGTAAAATATGTTTCGGATGGATATTTCATAGAGGGTTCGGATACCTCTTGTCCTTCATTTCCTTCTTGGTTAGGAGCTCGGATCTACTCTGCAAATCTGCTTTATTGATGTTGGTTAGACGTTAAACACAAGATATAGGCTCCACGCCAAGGAAAAACCCCACAATTGAGGAAAACCCGAACAATCCTCTTCTTCTCGAATCAGATCAAATGAGATTTCCAAGACCAAGACCAAAACAAATACCTCCATAAGATCCCCAAGTCAGCCCTTCATTCATTGTCACAAACCTGCCCTTTGGATGCCTTTGTCTCCCAGAGAAATTTGTCCTCCCTGTAGCTTTTACTTCACAGACCTCATGATCCTTCTCTAGCTCGCATAATACAGTTATTACAGTTCTTTTATGGCACACATTACTGTCCTTTAACTCACATTTCATCATGGAAGTAGTTCTTCTTTAGCTCACCAAGTTGCTCAGGAATAGCCTCTGTAATTTGCATATATTTTACAGATTTTAAATCTCACGTGTTCCACATTCTTTCAGCCTCAGGAATTAGCATCTTTTCCCAGATTATATGACAGAAAACTGTCATGTTCTGCTCCAAAGAAACTCGCATTTCTGACTTCAAAAAAATCATGAACTTGCTTCTGTTTTGGTGGAGGATTCGCACCAATATATAGGTGTTCGTCACTATGAAGGGTCACATCTGTTGAGCAGGCTGACCTGACCATCTAGAGGGAAAATTTGACCTTATGGAGGTAAATTTGACTCTTTTTGACTAAACAAAAGTTTTTTTCCTTTTTCTTACAAAGAGTATGTAATGACCCAACTCGAGTTATAGGGAACATAGAAATATTAGCATGCATATGAGACCTGCATGTGATAGTTACATATGCATGTATCACATATACTGCACTAGTACATGCCCTAATCAATTATGAAAAAAATCTTAGTGTAGAGTAATGAGTGAATTATTGAAGTATTGAGTAAACACTGAACTCACCAGAATATAATGAATGTATTGTAAGGTAAAAGTTATACCTACCAGTAACATTATATAAACTAATACTTTGTTCAAAGAAAAGTAAAAGAAATGACTTATGCAAATAAATGATGATATTTTAGAAATCCAAGATATTTATTAAATAATAATATTTTAATATAAACTCTAAGATATTTTAAAATAAGATATTTTAATAAATACTTTGAAAAGATATTTGACTAAGATATTTTAATAAATATCTTGAAAAGATATTTGACTAAGATACTTATTAAAGGAGGATATTTTAATAAATATCTTGAAAGAGGATTTGTGTATAAAAGGAGAAGGGGGGGAAACTTGATGGGCATTGGTCAGTGACGTGGGAAAACTGACCTGGATGCTACCAGAGGAGTTCTAACTGCGTGAGACATGAGCAGTGAGTTCTAACAGAATCATGGAGTCATCTCAATTATTATTGGAGTTTGGGGCACGGGGGCCAGAAGACTTGTCTTCTGGATCTGGGGACCGGAGAGGTTGACCTTAGATAAGCTGGGAGGAAAACGATGGTTTGGTAACAAGAGTTGGAGCCATGGCAGATCAGGAACATTTTCAAACACGGTTCCATGTAAGTATTAAATAGTCAATTGATATATATGTTGCTTCAAAAAATCCCACTCTGGATTGTGTTGTATAACTTCTGTTAATGATTGTTAAATTCAACAAGTTAAGGTCTTTACACATGGTATCAGAGCTAGTTTGAAACCCTTTTGACCTTATAGGCCCTACACGTGTAATTTTCTGACTGTGGCGTGAAAATTTATCAAATAAGTAAGTTGGGTTATTATTGTTTTTGGTTTATAGTTAATATTATTCTATGTTGATCAGTATTGGTGAATCATTTGGCCAGGCCTTCAATTAGGGATCAAGCCCCATACAAATTGAGTTTGAAAAGTTTCTAGAGAGTTAGGTCCAAGTTTGGCTAAGGTCATTTTGGTCACTGTGTCTGCCCTTTTCAACATGGATCCGACTTGTCACTATAGCCGTGGATAATGATCCATTAATTTGGGAGATTGAATGTAGCTCTCACTACCATAGCAGAAATACTCACATCACCTTCACCATCTTCAAATCTCAGACCATTAGTTTCCTCATGAAGAAGAGAAGACTGGTTTGTACCTACAGTCTCATGCAGTTCGCTGAAACTTCTGCACCCATGCCTAATTCCTCATTTTGCCTGATTTCTCCAAGGTATGCTCCAAATCTTCAAGAATGATCAAAAGTCCATGAGATAAATTCTAAGGATGTCTTTGATAGTGCTTCCAAAACACCCTTTACTAGTGCTTCAAGATGTTTCCAAAATAACTCCAATAATGCTTTCAAGACTGTCTCCAATAGTGTCCCAAGTGTAGACAAGAATGGCTACTCTATATCAGCTCAATAAGTCTTCAACAAATCTGCTCTACTATAGTTCCTCAACAAGGTTCTATAATTGTGACTGCCTCCAGATCAACTTAAATCTACTACTAGTGACCTCAAGAGTGCTCCAAAGAAAAAAAAAAAATCGCTCAACAAGTACTCTGCGTCCTCTTGGATTTACACAACAGTCAATAAATATAGACCAAAACAGATTTTGTTTTTTTTAAGTCTCTGTGGCCAGCTGGTCAAAAAAAAAATCTGCCCTTAAACAGAGCTAACTTTCCTCAAAAAAGACTTGGATCTGCCCAATAGTGATTTTTCTTGTCTCCTCGGCTTCTATCTCTTGTCTGTTCTCTACTCTCTTAATTCTTCACCGAATTCATTGTTGCAATGACATGCTGGAAGTCATATTTATATAGTATTTAATTTATACTGAATAGACATGTCCTTTTGGAGTGAAGCCGACATAGGCAGTTGATCATAGGTCGGCTAGGATATAAAATAGGATATGTCAACTTTAAAATTTGATTTCTCTTAGAGTTTTGGAGTTAGGAGCTGAGTGAGGGCTCGTTGAAAAAAAGAAAGAGTCCTCTTCAAGATGGTAAAGGAGCCATTGTGATAGGATGCCTCCAGGGTGACAAAAAATAATTTTCTTTGTCACTGCTATGAATTTTTAGTGCAGACCTTGGGATGACTGTTTTGGAATTTTTAGTGCAGACCTTGGTGATGTACGATTTTTCATGTATAAGGTCAATGGTTAGGGTATTTTATTAGGGCTTCAAGTTTGGTAATCAATTCAAGTCATTATCAAACGTGTCATCATTAATGTCATCATCAAGTAATGTGTCATCATTAATGTCATCATCAAATGTGTCATCAAGTCAAAGAAGACCAAGACCTACCTTAATGTGTGGGTAAAATTTTGTCAAATTTGATAAAATTTATATTCACTTATACCTACTACTTGCTTTATAGTTCGTGTGGAAAATGGTAAAATTGAGTCAAATTTATTTTTACTTATCAAGTATTCCTATTAGATAATTTAAATTTATGTATTTTACTCATTCTACATGGATTAAAAATGTTTTGAATGTTTGATGATTACTCGAAAACCAAAGTTAGCATATCTTTCTTTGCTTTTCTCAATGTTTTTACTAAGATCAGTGAGCTGGAGGTAACCTTACATCTATGGTAATGATAGATTAAAGAATTTAAATCGTCATATGTTGACTAAAACTACTAAAGAGCAAAAAGATTTACAACCTTGGAATTGAAAAAAAAATGCGAAATATTTTATAAAAATTGTGATAAGGATGTTTTAATTAATTAATTTAAAAATAATAATAATAATAATAATAATAATAATAATAAATAAATAAATAAAAATTGCGAAATATTTTATTAAAATTGTGACAAGGATGTTTTAATTAATTAAAAAAAAAAAAAATTGGGGATTTAGTTAGAAGGAATCCATAGAAAAGGAGAGTTGATGGTTATTATAAAGGTATTATATGTAATAAGATATGGCTTGTTAGGGTTGATCCGGATAGATAAAAGTGGTAGTTGGGTTGACGATTGTAGATAAAAATGGTAGTTGGGTTGATCACTGTATCCTGTTATTCTTTTCCTAGGAATCATAAGTTTTATTTTTCAATTAAAAGAGTCACATAGACACCCGTTGATGTCATACTAGCATTTGTAAGGTTAGTCCCATGATAAACTTTCCTTCGTATTATTCGTATTATTGAGTCAGCTTCACATACTAGATCAAGACCCGCTGAGCCCATTGCTAATCCCAAAGAAGGACATGAACCTATAATTGGAAAGTATGTTGAATATTTTTAACCATAATAATTGAACAGATATTTTCATAATAATTTATAAATATTTTGATATTAAGTTAAAATAATATATATATATATATATATATATATATATATATCAATTCAAAGCTGCTAAGGTGAGTTTTCACTATTTTTAGGAAGGGTTAAATTTAGAGGAATTATTTAACTAGGGGCTGATTTTATTTTATTTTAATATCTATAATTACTGAGACTTCATGTTAAAATTGTGGTATAGTAATACAAACACAGTGACTCCACTTAGCACTAAGTCGAAAGGTTCCTCTCTATTGTGTATCACAAAGACCTTTCTAATACATCGACTTGTGTACTTTTATTTTAAATCATATAAATTAAGAGAATTTGCAGACACAAAGAGTAATCATCAAATACTTATAAATAAATTACGAAATAAGCTTGAATTTACGAAATTGTATTTATTAATCTAAATTGTACATCAAATACTTATAGCCATGTTTAAAGAGTCATCACCAAATATCAAAGACAATCATAGAATCCATGTAGTGGTCAACAAGAACTAGGCAGAACATTTGTCCACTGTAGTGGTGTCATCAGGTACTATTAGCGACATAAAACTCAAAATCTGATATGATACTAGTGCTACTGATATTTTTATTTCATCATATACATTACATAAATGTGGGTTGGCAACCGCAAGCAAAACGATTTCATACAGGTAGAAATGGCTTCAGGAGAACTTCAGTCCATGGGTTTAAGTGTTGAAGAATACAAATTGAATCTAGGGATCAGTTAGACTAGGTCGAAAGTACTAGGACGAATGATCACAATGGGAAATATCTTAGTTTCTTAACCATTTTCCAAGGTATTGTGTTGATTCTTAGATATCACCACCTTATTTTCATAATTATAAGCAACAATCCTAATATAACTCGTGGTGTAATACTCCGAGTCATCCTTGATAATTTACCCAAAGTATTCAGTGTTATGTAGTATTCAATGACAAGAAAAGTGGTTTTCAACTTTTGGAAGAAATTGAAGCTTTTAACAATGATAAAATGAAATTTGATATAATTTGATATTCGAAAGCTATGAACCCTAGGATGATACATTTTATTAGAAGAGATGGGATATTTAATGCTAATGTATGTGTCGAAAACATATATCAAGCTCAATCCCACTTGATTCCTAATCCATTTCTTTTACATTTCATTCCATCCGACAAAGGAGTTAAGATAACTCATGGATATCAGCTGCAAATTTTTCCACAATGAAGTTTAAGATTTTGTATATCATGCAAGTAGAGTTTGAAGTACATTCAAATTATTATATTAAAATGGGCACATTAACATCACTTTAGACATCAAACCTTTTTTGTAAACTTTTGAACGTTAGAATGGAAACTATCCTGATTGTTTTAATGCAATTGAAACATTCCATTCTTCAAGTGACGTTGAGATTTCCATGTATATATGTTACTAGCTGGTAACTATAACCATTAATGATATGAATTTATGCAAATATATTTTATATCGTTTTCTTATGTTAATACTTTAATTACTATCCAAGTATGTGAGTAAGTGGTTTAAGGAGGAGAGTGAAGGTTTAAATTTTTGTAGTTTAATATACATTAAATTGGACATTTTTGATATTCAACCATTATGTCATTGTTATGACAGATAATTAGCCATTTACAACCGTAAGGATATATCGATGTCCAAAACAAAATAATATGGCAACGTAGCATTTCATGGAAAGAAAAACTATGTGGTTTAGGAAAAAGAAATTAGGGACATTATGACACTATATAAGATGATTCATGGAAATTATTTAGGCATCTATAAAAATTTGTAATATTCCTAATTAGCACCGCTAATTGGAATATTTGATTTTTGTATAGTTTTGCCGACTATAGTTTATTAATAAATAAAAGTGAGAAAAGGGGTCTAACTCACTTAAATAAAATAAAGTGTTTCCCTAGTAGATGCAACATTGTAACTTAAGGGGGGAGCCAAGGGGGGCCACACACCACGTGGAGGAGCCAATGAGAGAGAGGACGTTGGTTTTGGAGGGAAACCAATGCTATAAAAGGGGGAGGAGCCTCCTCATTTGGGCATTATTGATATGTTGATGATATTTTGAGCTAGACTTCTGTCTACTTGAGCACGCTGGCTGTTTAGTCGGTCTGCAGCACTGTTTAGTGCGACTGAGTGTCTCCGGTCGGAGATCTCACCCTTGGCCTCGGGGGACTGTACCGCCGGTGGCATCTTTCCGCCTTTAGCAATGGATTTGTGTGACGGTTGGACGTTGAGCCAGGGAGCCTAGCTTGGCTGGGTGATCATGTTAGCCTTGGAGGGAGGATTTTACGAGTTAGAGCAGCCACTAAATTGGGAGATTCAAATAGGTCTCAGTCATGGAGGTAAGTTAGTCCTTCATTTGAGAGTTTAGGATTTTTTATTTTTTCTCGCATTCTTCTTTGGCATCTCACTGGGCTCGGAGGGATGTACGTTTTCTGAGAGGAGGGCTTCAAGCTGATAGCCCATTTGCTCATGGTTTCTGGTTTTGTCCGGAGCGTAGAGCAGTGATCTACCGATTTTCTTACCATTCCGCGAGGGATCAGCCCCAGTTCCGCTCATTGCAACAGCATTTACCAAGAGATTCTTCCAAGAATGTATCGTTACTTACAGTGTACCATTTCCGTTCCGAGAGGGTTCTTCACTTGCCTTGAGCAAGGATAGGTGCCTTTATTCTGATTATCCATTGTATCTCATTATATTCTCAGACTAATAAAATGGCTTAGCATTTTTGGTATTTTTATGTGTACTTGCTCCATATTCTATTTTCGGCATTTTTTCTATATAGTTGTATGCTTGTATTGTTGCGTATTGCTGTCTATTTCCTATTGGGGATATTACAGTGGTATCAGAGCATAGATCTGGCTTAGCCTGTGGTCTATGACATTGGGAAAGAGATCATACAGAGGTTTGCTGGAATTTTGGAGAGCAATAGCAGTTGCAGTACCAAAAACGAAATTGGAAAAAGGGCCAAAATATAAAGGGTCAAATTTTGAAGGTTGGAATTCGAAGAAACCATTTCTAGGTTTTTCTGGGTTTTGGGCAAGGATCACCTTCCCAAATTCCTAGAATTTTCTGAGCAGTTTCCAGTGGGTAAATCGGAGGTCGAAGTTAAGCAGTAGTATGGTTTTGGAGTAGCAGTGCCATTTCATGGGGAGCCTGTAGACACATAGCAGAAAGAGCCGATGGCAGGTGATGATGATGAGAGGAGATTTAGAGAGGCGCTCCTCCAACACATGCAGGATGTGTCACAGAGACTCACTGCGCTGGAGGTTAGGCAGCGGGAAACCCCAAGGGGTTTTCAGATTGGTGAGGGATCAGGCACATCCCACCATTTGCCAGAGCATGATGCCACTCAGCATATGGCATCACATACACCCACACGTCCTACCATGCCCACTTTTCTGGATGAAGACATAGGGGCAAGAGCACAGCGGGAGCCGGAGACTGACCCTGACCAGATGGACGCCTACATTGCAGAGTACCTGGCACGTGGGCCGGCGATCAGAGATCTTATCTCATTCAGAGATTATGTTCAGCTCCAGCGTGATAGTAGACCTCACAACTTTCACAGAGGAAACAGGCGCTCACATGATGGGGGCTTACAGCGCACAGTGGACAGATTCCATCTACCGACATTCGACGGGTCATCCAGGCGCTCAGAAAAAGCTTGGGTGGACAAGTTGGATACCTCTTTCCAGCTTGACCGAGTATCGGAGAGGGAAACCATTAAAATGGTTACCTCGCACTTGGAGGATGAGGGAACACAGGATTGCAGGGAGTCCGAGGTTACACATAGTGTGACACAGGATTCACTCTCATTGGAGACCTCCTTGGCCGTGTCGATTGATGTGGGAGTGGAGAAGGTAGAGCCTACCCCAGTAGAGCCATCCATTGAGGTGATGACCGGAGTCGCGTCCGAGTCTTCGGGTGGTAGCAGCACACAGATGGGTGCAGTGTCAGGAGATGTATCCACCTTCGATGAGGCACTAGGAGATACAGAGGTATCGGATGATGGTCGCAAGCAGCGGTATCATCGGCTTTGGGCAGACCTTCGAGTTTTGAAAGGGAAGGCCACATCAGTTCGGGAGGCCATTTTGTTGCAAGACATGGAGCTAGAGGGCATGAGAGTGGCTTGTGCTGAGTCAGCTACCAAGTTGGCCCGCATTGGGGAACGACTAGATTCCTTGATGGTACAACCAGGGGGCACATTGCAGCGTCAGATCATTCCCCTTCAGGCATGCATGGACGGGACTAGCAGCATTGTTGGGTCACCTCTTCCCATTGGAGAGAGTGAGACGGAGCCACCTAGTCAGATCTCATATGTTGACTTGGATAATAGTATGAGACGATCAGAGTTACACAGGATACAGCATCCGCATGTTGAGGTTGGATGGCGAGAGATTTTGAGTTGGTACCCGGTGGAGTGGGTTTTGGAGATAGTGGTGGACCCAGGTGTAGTTCAGCAGGAGTTCCCAGGTGTTGGGCATACAGGGACCCCAGATTGGCATTGGGATCCAGGTGGGATCACCTATCGTTTCCCAGTCAGGTCGGCTGACTATGTCTTGGAGAGTACAGTTGGCCTAGCAGTAGAGCATGTGCAGTTTCGGTCAGCTCCAGTGGCCAACCAGTTTATGGGCAGACTCCCTAGGTTGTCTTGGCATGACATTCATACACGGAATCACGGGGTGGTTAGCACACCTTGGCAGGAGCTTGTCGGAGGAGGTGGCATTGGCAGGCCACCAGATGGCACCTTGTATGGGGCCAAGGATTCTTCACCTTTGTGTGGGGCACAGAGGACGCAGCGGAGCCGAGCAGTGGTGGTAACACTACTGACACACAGGGAGATTCACTTCTCGGACCCCTTGAGGAGGATTTGGAGTGATGATCCTTTCGTCGGCAGGTATAGTGATACGACGATGGAGACGATGTTACCGATTGGTGGTAGTCCGACATGTAGAGGCACAGCTCTAGGTCATCACATCCAGGGATGTGTGGGAGCCTCTAGCATTGAGCGGTGGATTGCCGGTGGACATGGAGTAGCATGGTGGTGTACCATAGTGTGTGGGACTGCATTGTGGAGTAGGAGTATCCTACATCACATTGAGAGCATGCGGAGAGTGACCGATGCCCGGACACAGTCAGGGCACGAGACGGTACAGGGTGCTAAAGCAGTAGCACATGGTATCCAGCAGCATACCGAGGTATGCCTCAGTGTGCAGTGGCATGTTGAGGAGTATATGGATGATCAGTGGTATGCGAGGGCATACGGTGCTGCACAGCAGGGTCTTAGAGCATTGCTTCCAGAGAGACTCATGGACAGGGACATCAGGCTTACCTTTGGTAGTAGTTCACCCAGGATCGATGGAGAGACAAAGGAGCGATACTTGGCGGTATCTGTGGGGACTCACACACCTGACTCGCTTCGACATCACTCACAGGTACAGCTGATTATGTTTTTGACCTTTGGCACTTCGGGCGTGAGCAGCAGGGTACGTGAGGTTCACCCTAGATATTTGGATGACACTCAGTACACTAGGCGAGAGACTTCTCAGCAGTGGCACTGGGTTGGTGTGCTAGTTGACAGCCACAGGTTGGGGGATGAGATGATCCTTTGCAGAGGTGGTGCATCAATCATCACTGAGCCTACGCTTGGGGAGCAGGTCATGAGGGAGACATGCATCACTTTTCCCTCACGGCATGTCAAGAACATGCATGGGCAGAGGATACTGGGTTTAGTAGAGATAGCATTCCAGCATGCGTCTAGACTCCAGACATTGCATCGACACTTCATTAAGAGGGTGGATGGCACATTCACTGCAGATGAGGTGGTGGAGGTAGAACAGGAGGACCTTTCTCCTGTATGCCAGAGTGAGGACTCTTCTTCATATGAGTCCATAGGATTAGTTGAGGTTGCTTCTGGGGAGCGAGAGCAGTCACACAGAGATGGAGACAGTAGACCAGAGCTGCATTCCAGTATACAGGGTGAGAAGTCAAGGGACTCTATGGGAGATGCCCTAAGCGATGAGACACTTGTGACGATCCAGTCGGAGCTATATGTGATGGAGCCTGTGTCAGTAGAGGAGGATGCTATGCACATCATGCATGATGGTCCTTTGAGGGAGAGCCAGATGGAGGCTCACATCGAGTCGGTGATGGATATGCGGCTAACCGCGGGGTCAGCCATTGAGGAGGAGCAGTCAAATGCATTGACACTGAGTACAGTGACGGCAGTTGCAGATCCATATCCTCTAGAGATGTTGGAGGTTGATGGGGTTGTTATGCAGGGGGCTATTAGACAGCAGGAGCTGTTAGATATGGTGGAGTATTCATCTTCTGGCCGACACATTGATGAGGTACAGATAGATGTACATACAGTTGGTCGAGCTGCAGTACTTTCAGTGAGTAGTACTCTCCAGGAGTACATCGATGGAGCTTGCAGCATATCTTGCCCACTTTGGCCCATTATAGAGAGAGGGGTTTCTTTCTACAGGCAGCACTCATTGACAGACAGGGCAGAGCAGTGGGAGTTGATTACGGGTTGGCGGCAACACTTCAGGCGTGTTCCATATGCCGTTGTTATTGCTACATCGGATTCTTCTTCCAGGATGGATTGGCGGGAGATCATGAGTTGGTACCCTCTAGATGGTGCGGTATTCTTCGTAGGGAGCACAGTCGAGCAGGGGCCCTTGGACATAACAGAGGTTATAGATTCCAGCTGTCATGGTGGCACAGGACATCATTTCTTCAGCACTCCATCCCGATTTCAGGAGAGCAGGATCAGCATGGGATTGAGTCACAACTTGGATTGGAGAGAGGTGATGAGTTGGTATGCAGTTGGAGGGGTAGCATATGCAGCTACAGGTACAGCACAGCAGGAGCCCGAGAGCATTGATGCTTGTTGGTGGTCTTCACCTCTTAGAGCATTGGTCATAGCTAGACGCAGTGCACAGTCTGAGCCGTGGGACTTGTGCGATTATTGGCCATGGTGGCGATGGGATCCGGGAGGATTATTGGTTGGCTGGTACTGTGAGAGGTCACTTTGGGATCCTGGCATTGAGATATCCCTTCGTATCAGGGTGATACAGAGGTCAGAGAAGTTTCATTGGGACCCAGGCACATTTTGTAGTATCGGCAGGGAGCATCAGCTAGAGAGTAGGCTTGTTCAAGCGTTGCTTGAGGACAAGCAATTTTTGCCGGATGAGGATGCCACTTGGGAGAGTGGAGAGAAGACATTACGGCTATCCATCACGCCCGGTGAGACAAGCAACTGCCCGAGAGGCTTATAATAAGCCCTAATTAGCACAGCTAATTGGAATATTTACAGCAACCGTTTTAGACTATAGTTTATTAATAAATAAAAGTGAAAAGGGGTCTAACTCCCTTAAATAAAATAAAATTTTTCCTAGTATTAGCGTTGTAACTAGAGGGGAGCCCGGGGGCCACACCACGTGGAGGAGTGGAGCCAATGAGAGGGCGTTAGTTTGGAGAACCAACGCTATAAAAGGGGAGGAGCCTCCCTCATTTGGGCATTATTAATATTGATGATATTTTGAGCTAGACCCACGTCTGCGACACTTATTTGGCATTTAGTCGGTCTGACACTATTTAGTCACCTTGTCCGATGGGAATCTCACCACTTTCTATCCGGGGACTTCGAGTGCCTGCTCGGGCAAGGTATTCCTTCAGTCTTTAGCAGTTGATTTGCAGGTGATTTGGTTGGACGTTTTGCTGAGGAGCTGAGCTTCATTGGGTGACTGCGCAGTCTTGGAGGGAGGACGCAGTTTGAGTTAGAGCAGCTCAGTTGTGGGGATTTTCGTGGGAGATTCAGAGTGTTTCAGCTTGGAGGGTTAGTCTCTTTCACTTGGAGAGTTTGCAGAGGGATTTGTGGCTCTTTCTCGGCATTCTTCTTTTGGCATCTGCGCTGGGCCTGGAGGGACAGCGTTTTCCTTGAGGAGGGCTTCTGGGGTGTTTTTCGGAGGTGGTCCATTTGCTTCATGGTTTCTGGGTTTTGTCCGGAGCAGAGAGTACAGGCGATCTACCGATTTTTAGCTCATTCTGGCGAGGGGATCAGCCCCTAGTTCCAGTTCATTGCAGCAGCAGCATTTTACGGCAGATTCTTCCAGCAGCTGGGACGCAGTCTCTATAGCAGCCATTTCCTATTTTGAGAGGGTTCTTCACTTGCCTTGTGCAAGGATAGGTGCACTTATTCTGATTATCTATTGTACCCATATATATTCTCAGACTAATAAAATGGCTTAGCATTTCTGGTATTTTTATGTGTACTTGCTCTATATTCTATTTCCGGCATTTTTCCTATATAGTTGTATGCTTGTATTGCTGTGTATTGTTGTCTATTTCCTATTGGGGATGTTACAAAATTAGTTGGCGGAGTTGCTCCAAAGAAGTTAACTCTTGAAGAAGGAAATAATGGTAATGAAAGCATGACTATGGTCATTATGACAAGACCGTTAGATTTAAAGTAAAGATACAACCACATAAAAGGCTAAGCTAGTTTGAGGTAAATCGATGGATGAAACATATGTTAAGAGGGTAAGAAACTGCCCTGTAAGGGAGTAAACACACTATTAGAACAAGACGATGTAGTTACCAAGAGAGGGTGGCGGAAAATTTCAAAGTTTGATCTCCATTGTTACCATAATATAATCAATATAGTACCTAGGGAGGACAGAAAAAAAAAAACGAAATGGCAAACTTCTGATGATGATAATAAATGTTAGTTATCATAATCAACTCAGAATATTGAGATCAACAAAATAGCACCAAAGGTGAGTGAGTGGAAGTTTCACAAAGCAACATAAGAAATCAATGACATTAGATTAAAGAGTAAATCTACAATAAAAATTGATCGATTGGAGAATAATTTATGTGCATGGCAACATCTATAATAGTTTCTCCCTCTAATGGGAGAGTCACATTATAAAATTTTCCTTAAGTGACTAACTATATCCATGGATTATGGACATCAGGGAGTATGATTAGGAAATTCTATCTCGTGATGCCTTAAAACTTTAAATGATAAGTAGATTACATTCGATATCCACGTTATTGAATTTATTTATAGGGTCTTACCTAAGTTGGGAAATAGTAAAGACATTTCCAAGTGTAATAATTGTATGCATTAAGAGAAGAAAATCAAACCATGATGACTACAGGTGAGAAAAGAAAGTTAATTTGGTAAATATGTTCTTTTTCAAATTAAAGTGAAGAGATGTTTTCTATCAAGAATTTTCTTAAGGATATAAGCAACATGATTGGTAAGGGTCAAAGCAATGACCTGTAAGGAGTTGTGAACACTTCTAATTTGTTAAGAGTAGCAAGTAATAAACTGGGAAAGTGTTTAAAGGTAAATATTAAGGATAATAATTATACACCGTTAGAAAAGAAGATACATTTGGTGATAAGATGAGGCCTAAGGACTAATGAGAAAACGATTAATGTGAAGAAAAATGAGAAGTTATATCAGTGATGAGTTATGTGTTTGGCTTAAATGATTCAATATAATAGAAATGAAACAATAGTTTAAGGAATGATGGTAAAGCTAGTAATATCCTAGCTAGAGTTAAGACTCTAAATAGTGAAACTTGCAAGTAAAGAGACTATATCAAAACTATAACATACTAATAATGTGACTATACATATCTTGTAAATTGTGAATTTCTTATTTAAGGAGGAAATTATATGTTTGTCAACAATTGACATCTTGTTGAAAACATGACACTCTTAGTAGACCAAGTATAATGCAAAGTGAATAATGCATTTTCAAGCAGTGACAAATTCCTTCTATGAAAATAAACTTTTCACTAAGGGATCTTTAGAGCGGTCAATTAACTCTTCCTCCATCTCTAGGATAACCCTAATGATTAGCCCTGCAAAACCCTACTCCTTGGCTTCTAAAATTTTAGGCTGAAGATGAGCTGGAATAACATGATAAAGAAGTTAATGTTATTATTATCTTTTTGGATCCAGATTACAGATCAAAGATAATTAGACTTGAAAGAAAAATAAATAACAAGAATTAAAAGGTTGACCAGATCCATATGTAGTTTTGTGTTTTAGAGTTCTTAATCTACCTGTATCAAGAAATTAGATCATGCTTCGACTAAACACTAAGTGTTTTGTGCTCTTGTTTCAATTCATTTCGTTTCTATATATTCAATCATAAAGGTTGGAGCATCCCTCCATTTAGATTTAGAGTCTCAACCTGTGACTTTTATAAGGTTAATCAGTTAATATAGTATAGAAAATAGTAGCTACACCGTTATCTGTATATCCGTGTTCGATTATTCTATGTGACATTTATAATTGTGGGTTATATTTATAAGCATTTAAAAACTTATTTTGTATAATCTTGCCTTATTTTGGATAGATACTTAAGAATATCATTTTGTACTATGACATGTGAGAATATATTAATTGCTTAAACATTGCTGGTACATGGATACCAATATGAAGAAAGTTTTGCTTAAACATTGTTGGTACAGGGATACTGATATAAATTATGAATTATATTATGGATATGGTATCTATAATTTTACATATCAACATAAATGATAAGATAGAAATAAAAGAGTGATTGCACTTGACTATTCAAGGTGAAAATGAATTTACACACCTATTGGATAAACATAACCAAGTATGTTATATGAACTCAAGGACCAATATCGTAGATAGCAACATATTTGGAATGTGTAGAAATTGTTATGTGGGTAACAATTTGTTTTGAACATATTGATACATACGTTATAATTTGTGGACAAGTGTTTTACATCGCAGATGATATCGTTACCAAACCGACCGTGTGACAAAACTCCAAGAACAATTGAGATGCACTAAGATTCCATGATAGGGTGTTAACCTTGGTCCTACTAGGAGGGGTGGAGGTGTTGCTTACCGTTTATCCTCCAAAACCTAGAGTCATGGGAGGGTTGTGCAAGTCACGCTCCCCTAGACGTGTGATGATGACTACCAGATGCCTACTGGTCAATCAGGTCGACATAATCGACACTGACACCCTTAAGGTCTATGGATGGTTGGATCAGTAAAACTGATGCCCTAGCATATTTCTATAGAAGACGGATAGGATGGGAGTATAAGAGATTAGAAAGGATAGAATGAATCTAGAATAGCTTGGGAACTCTGTTGGGGCAAGACGTGACTACTAAATTTGTAAACCAATAAATGATCAAAACATAAATGTTAAAGTGTTCCCACCCATTAAACGAAAATTCAATTATGGTACACCACCCTTATATGATTATACTAATCACTTATATAATTAATGATATACGACATAAAACTTAACTTCGGGATGAAGTTTTCTGAAGGAGGGGTGTATGTAATGACCCAACTCGAGTTATAGGGAACATAGAAATATTAGCATGCATATGAGACCTGCATATGATAGCTACATAAGCATGTATCACGTGTACTGCACTAGTACATGCACTAATCAATTATGAAAAAAATCTCAGTGTAGAGTAATGAGTGAATTATTGAAGTATTGAGTAAATACCTAACTCACCAGAATATAATGAATCTATTGTAAGGTAAAAGTTATTCCTACCACTATCATAATATAAACTAATACTTTGTTCAAAGAAAAGTAAAAGCATTGACTTATGCAAATAAATAATGATATTGTAAATAAATCTAAGATATTTTAGCAATCCGAGATATTTATTAAATAATAATATTTTAATAAAACTAAGATATTTATTAAATAATAATATTTTAATATAAACTCTAAAATATTTTAAAAGAAGATATTTTAATAAATATCTTGAAAAGATATTTGACTAACATATTTTAAAAGAAGATATTTTAATAAATATCTTGAAAGGGGATTTGTGTATAAAAGGAAAAGGGGGGGAAACTTGATGGGCATGGGTCAATGAGATGGGAAAACTAACCCGGATGCTATCAGAGGAGTTCTAACTGCGTGAGACATGAGCAGTGAGTTCTAACAGAGTCATGGAATGATCTCGATTGTTATTGGAGTTTTGGGCACGGGGGCCAGAAGACTTGTCTTCTAGATATGGGGACTGGAGAGGTTGACCTCAGATAGGCTGGGAGGAAAATGGCGGTTTGGTAACAGGAGCTGGAGCCATGGCAGATCAGGAACATCTTCAAACACGGTTCCAGTTAAGTATTAAATAGTCAATTGATATATATATGTTGCTTCAAAAAATCCCACTTTGGATTGTGTTGTATAAATTTTGTTAATGATTGTTAAATTCAGCAAGTTAAGGTCTTTACAGTCCATATTGACTTTGACTCAAATTTAATTCTTTGACTTGATCAATACTTAGAAGCATGAAGAACATGCTTAACTAAAGAAATAATAATCATATAAATCTTTTTCTTCTTTTTTCTTTTGTTACAAATAAAAAGATAAATATGAAGACCAAACCTAGTTACATTTCCAACATGAAGGAAAAATCCATAATGGCATGGAGTATTATGGAGACCATGAGTTGCTGCTACATGGATTCATAGATTTAGATGGGGTTGGTGATGCTGGTTCTTCTAATTGTACTTCCAGACATTGTTTTAGTTTGGGATCAGGTATGATTTCCTAGTATAGTGGAATGCAGGTAACAAGTGCCCTCATTTCATCTAGAGTATATGGTGGCTTCATCTTCTTGATGTGAAGCCATCTGGCGTTGAATGCTAATTGCAGAGTTAACTAATCAATTGTTGGATCCCATGGTTGTTTACTATGACAATTAGAATTGTATTATGCTCTTTGAAAATCTATCATTTCATGATTGCTCCAAACATATTGATATCTGGAACTATTTTCTGAGAAACTAAGTTGTAGTGTTGGACTACATTCCTATAGATTTCCAAATTATTGGTATTTTGACAAAGCTCATGAGTCATAGCTAAGGGGGAGCTTGAGATGCTGAGAGAGACACTAGGGTTATTGGAGAATACCTTCCTTGCAAAGAGGGAATATTAAATTAGTTGTTGTTGTAGGAGCTTTTCGCTTTCAGCCTATGCAAGTAGCAGCAGAATCCTATCTGAATCCATGGCAAGCAACAATAGTTGTGGAGGGGCGCATTAGTAAGCACTATAAGAGAGTGTTTTAGTATGTTGCAGTGAGAGAAAGTGTAAACAGCCTGCATATTATCTGTTGTACCATTGTTTTATGAGCGATAGTAAGGTGATATGATTTCTGTTGGAGTTTTCATTACTGTTCATTATTTTCAGATTCCACACATGCATTTAGCATCCTTCTATATGTTGTTTTGAATTAACTCCAAATCAGGGTTGCAGGGGAGTGGCCCCCCTGTCGAATCCACTCCCAGAGTGTGCTCCGGGCAGGATAGCATCGGGAGCGACCCCAGTGTGAATTTCAGGAGTGCGCTCCCTAAAAATTTTTCCACTCCCTGCCTATTAAGGAGCTATTGAAGATTGGAAACAATTTTTTTTTGAGTTGGGCAGCCTAATGTTCAAGCCTATGGCCCTAGTGTTGATATGCAGTTCATGGTAATGTTAAATTCTTAAAGTAAAAGGAAGAATCATCCTTTTACTTAAAATTTTAACATTACCATGAAATGGCTCAAGATGTTTGAAAGTGGTTTTGACATCATTGGATTTCATATGGAGAAACTAGAATTTTAGATCTCACTCAAAATCCTTTTACTTAAAGAATTTAACATTACCATGAAATGGCTCAAGATGTTTGAAAGTGGTTTCGACCTCATTGGATTTCATATGGAGAAACTAGAATTTTAGATCTCACTCAAAATCCAGCGAACTTATCATTTTTTCAGGATTTTAGGATTGTGGGGGATTGCAATGTTTCCATTGCATTTTGTCATGTACTAGGGTATGGAACTTGTATTTAATCTAGAGCACCAAACCCTCTTTGTGGGGGAGACTCCCAATAATCAAGAGCACCTAGGGTACTAGGGTATGGAACTTGTACTTCATCAAGAGCACCAAGGTCATTCGACTATTTAGGAGGAGACTCCCAATAAAGCACGAGACAAGGAATTAGAAATTTCTCATGGCAAGAGGGTCAAGAAATAGATAATAGATTTACTTGTCTTTTCTAGTTTCTAGTACTTTTTATAACTATTGACTCTTTCATATTTATTATGGTATTTTTTGTAAACAATATATGACAATTTTAGTTTGAAGTTTGAAGTTTTCATTTATAACTCATTGGCAATGAATTATGAATATGATGCTTCGTGAAAGTTGAAAGTTGAAACATTTCATTTCATGTTAGATATTCTCTATTATCGTTTGGTTACTTGGTAATGGTAATGGTTACAAGTTACAACTTTAGTGATCAATGATGATAAATGTTATATATTGAATTTTGATAGCTTGAAACTTTAAGATTGATGAATCTTGAGACTTGATATGTTGTATGTTACTTGTAGACGTGGTTGATGAAGATATAACTTCTAGATGATTGATGTTATATGGTTCAATCCATGTTTTTATGTTGTTTATATCTAATTCATCATTCTACATGATTTTGTTGACATATATGCAATCAAAATATATAAAAATTGCTCCCGAACCGGGAGCTTTTGAAAATGTCACTCCCCGCTTCCGCTTCCGCTTCTGCTCCCACTCCCACTCCCCACTTTCGCTCCGGCTCCTAAGTAACCTTGCTCCAAATGCAGTGTTTGCAGTCCTGAATTAAATTTATGAAAGTTTTAGTATATCCAGATCTAGGCTTTGGTAGGTGTTAATTAAGTTCCAAGTTTTAGGATCTGTAGGTTTCATTCTTTGAATGCAGATCCGAATTATCATGTAAAGTTTAACACAATATGGTTGGCCAAATAGAGGTATGCCTTCCTCAAACCTTGTTCCTTCTTTTCCAGTTTCTACCTATGGAGGTGAAATCACTTCTTGCTTCACTCTTTCTCCAGGTGCTGAGGTCTGATCTGGAAGTGCAAATCTGTTGCGAGTTTACTGATTGATTATTAATTGTCAAAACCACACCTGAGCACTAGTTTGTCTCTGGCAGGGTGGGCTTGTAACTGCTTATGATGTGCTTTATTTGTGTGACAATGGGTACAGAATGCCTTAACCCTGTACTTTGTGACCCCTTTCCTACCAAGACAATCAACAGATCAGAACAAATAATCAATATATCACCTTAAACTTTGATTATTCTCACATTTTATAACCAATCAGGTGTCTACTAATCACCACGAAGCCATGTTGCCAAGGTGCATGGGTATAAATAGTATGGGGACTGAAAGCCCTCAAAGATCAGTAATTCAAAAATCTTTCATAATTTATAGCATACCTGTCTCTGTTTTACATTGGTTAGTAATCATCATGATCATCATCATTCTAGACCTTATTATTCAGTATTTTTGTTTTAGAAATATCATATTTGGAAGTGATCATATAAAAGATTCAGGTACAACTATTTATTAAGCCTTGAATGCAATTTAATGCTATCAGGTTCTAGGACAGCTGGTTGAAACCATTGTAGAACCTTTGAGGGATCAAATTGTCATGGGCCTATTGCAAGCTTCTCTGGTATGTATGCTTACTGGTTGCCTAGTATTCCAAATGCATCTGTAAATATTTGGATTGCAATTCAAAGGTTTTGTGGTGTAAAAGTTACAAACTGGAAAATGCCAATGCTGCAGAGTGGATTACTCCGAGTGATGTTGGATGGAGGTCCTTCTCGAGCCTTTTCCCAATCTGATGTTTATGTGCTTGAAGAAGACTTGCAAACACTGAAGGTAATACAAAGAATTAAAGACTTTAATTACTGTTTTTGTATACAAAACGGGAAGATCATGAAATTTTGGTGTTTTAGATTATTAAATAAAGTTACCTTTACCTTTAATTCTCTAACTGGAATGGAGCTCGTATCTTCTCTCTCATAAGAACATTTTTTTCGTATCCTCCTAGACTGATGTTCTTTACCTCCTAGAAGCACGTTTACCATTGAAGTCAGAACATCTGTTACAATTCTTGAACTCGTTAAAGTTCAATTTGCAGTTAGTGCATGCCTTGAACGAATTTTGCTCAATTTGAATATGTCTCTGCAAGTCTGACAAACAGGAAATTTCTCCTTTGATTTGTCATCATCTAAACTTCGTTGTGTCAATTATGTTTTCCTCATCTTGCAATGTGGTTTTGACTTGGATAATAACTATAGTCAGAATACAACTTACACGACTGCAAATGTCCTTTGGACTGATACCTTTTTATTTGCAGGATTTTTTTATAGCAGATGGGGATGGGCTTCCTGCAGCTTTGGTGGAAAACGCAGCGGACTACGTTAAGCAAGTTTTGGAACTCTTCCGATCTGAGGTGACTTCCCATAATGAAATGTTTCGACGTGCACCATTACAAATATCTAAACATATCTAAAATGGAGGAAAATGTGGAGAGTAAAATTTAGATCCAAAGACAAAATTAAAAAACTGCAACAAGTCAATGTCATACTTCACAATTGAAATAAACAAAGTGGTGCTTATGCCGAAATACATAAAATTTCTGGCTCTGCAGTGGGAACAAAGAAGGACAAGATTTGGAGATTATGTTTATTTGTGATTATTAAATGTTCCTTATTTGCTTTTTCGTGAATATAGCTTGTACAGTTTTATCAAGTCTTGTTTGATGAGTTCAACTCCAGATATATGTATTTTTTTGCAGACCTCGGTTATCATTCAGAATTTAAAGCAGGCCGGCGAGGAAACAGAGAATACACATACTCCTAAAAGAACAGCAAAACGAGCTTCTAGAAGTGTGGAGGTACTTCTACGCGTACTTTGTCATAAAACAGATCGTGAAGCTTCAAAGTTCGTTAAGAAATACCACAAGTTTCCAAAAGTTCCAAAGTCGTGATGTTGCAGGAAAAAGCAATACATTACTCTTCAAAGTTCTTTAAGAAATACCGCAAGTTTCCAAAAGTTCCGAAGTCGTGATGTTGCAGGAAAAAGCAATACATTACTCTTCCAATTTTGGCGGTCGCAACATCTTCTGCATGTCCAAAGAGAGTTTGCTTGATGCATGTCTATGTAATTCGAAGCATAACCCCCTTTGCATCCCAAAGCAATTTAATTCTCAGTATATCCTTCCTTTTCATGACAACAGCTGAACTGCCATTGTACGATATTGAAATTGTAAAGATGATGTATCATTAGCGAGAAAATGTAATTAAAAAAAAAAACTTTTTGGAAAATGAGATTAAAACACTTGTTTCTTTTAGGCTTTAAAACAGGAAAAATGTGCCAAAGTACGATAAATTATAATTACTATGTTTTCTGTTAAGTCCCCGTTTCATACTTTCGATGCAAAACATCATTTAACCTTTTGAAACATACTTAAGATCGTTACTGTTATTCCTACCAGGAATTGACTTAAATAATGACCGGAACCATCTTGTAGCAAGCCATATTGCCACTGCTGGCTATATTGACATGCATCTAAACACCATATGTTTAGAAATAAAAACTAATGCAACCACGGCAGAAGAAACAACCCAATATGTGTGAATTTGTTAACATTGTTCACACAGTCACAAAATAATATTATATAGCACACATATGTTGCACGGTTTCACAAACCTGGGGTGGGGTTTGAGAACCCGGGACACAAAATAATACTATATCGCACACCTATTTCTTTTCGAATCTCGGGTGGGGGTTTCAAATCCAAGTTCCGGATTTGGGTACTGGTGTTTCTAAGAAGAATTCAAAAGAATCGGGTTCTTCGGTTCTTGTGTGAAGAAACGGGTTTTCAAAAAAAAAAAAGAGTTATTGTGCATTAATGGGTATGGAGAACCCTTAGGATGAGTAGTTCATAAAAAATTATGACTACATTTTTTTTATTAAAAAAATTATTGAAATTTAAAAATTAAAATTAAATTTTAATAAATACTAAGTTTTAACAAAATTACAAATTAAAACTTTGAATGAAAAAAATTAAAAATTTTAATTATTGAAATAAAAAATATTAAGTCTAAACCTAAATTAAGTTCTCATTTTACTTCATTTTATTGAGTTCATTCGTTCGACACAGAGACACGAGGCCATTCATTGAGTTCATTCGTTCGATGCATGGAAGAGTTCATTGAGGTATTCGTTCGATCGATATTCAAGCAGGGATGAGAGGCGGAGGTATCTGTTCGACGAAGAGACATAGGAATACAAGCAGGTATGAGATGCGGAGATATTACAGCGGGACAGAGGCATTCATTCACACAATACAGGCAGAGGGAGGCGGGAGAGGACGGGAGAGAGGTATACATGTAGAGGACAGGAGGGAGCAGAGGGAGGTGGCAGAGGACAGTGACAAAGGGAGGTATTCATGCCTTCTGGGAACTGTTATAACTTATATTCAATAGAAAAACGCTTTCTCTTAATAAATGACATCAACATATAAACTGCACACTTAGATGGTATATGTTTATATTTTTAAAAATGCGAAAATTTGATGTTTACCGCAGTGAATGAGGATGTGTGAGATATCTCCAAAATGTCATGGAGAGTCTGAATTGGATATTTAAATAAAAGTAGAATTCCACTCCATTTGAAGCCTACTTATTATTACCTAGAGAAAACTTAAAAGAAATATGATAAATCATAATAACCTATAAACAAAGAACCAAATAAAGCTTGCCTCAATTCTTTCAGCAAATTCAGAAATTTGCCCTTTTACAGGATCCATAAAAGTTGACCCAAGCCCAACTATAAGGATCATAAACAACAACAAACTTTTTTATAACTACTTAGTAGTCATTGTATTACCGTTACAGAGAGGAATTAAAACTTTAAATCATCAATATGTTAGTTTTCTTGTTTAAAATTGAAAAATATACAAATTCATATATATTATAAATTATAAATTATAATTTTATAATTTATAAAATATAATATTATTATTATATTATTAGCGCACTTTCCATAATCTCAGTGTAAATTCATTTTAATTTTCAATCTAGTAAGCACTAACATGTATTAAATCTCTGAAAGTGCAAATCTCTGTTAGAATGTAAAACTTGAAAAAGGGTTTGTACGTGAGCGTCTTGAATATTTGAATACTTGGATTGTATAGACTACACGACTAAAACTCTCAATTCCAACAAATCTGTCCAGAAACAAAATTAATAGGAAAATATACCTAAAAAATGACAAAATATAGAAAAGTAAAACTACTTAAAATTTTATAACCATGAAAATTTACATTTTTTCATTTACTTTATATAGCATACACATTAATTTTTTAACCATATATAAAATATATATATATATATAGTTGAAATTGAAATATTTTCTTTATAAATCATATTATCCATATTAAAATATTTTTTTGTTATTAATATATTTTAAATACACATACATATCACTTAATTATGACGAAATATTTAATTTATGAGTAGTATTATTATTTATATTTCTTAAATGCCACATTAATTTTATATTGAGAATTGAATAAATTATGCAGCTCATTATTTTTATTAAGAACTAATTCATTTTTTAACTTTCAATTATTTCATTTTTCTTTAAGTATTGAGCTATTTTATTATAGCCAACATTAAAATAATTTTTTTTTAAAATAAATTAGTTAACATGGATATTCAAATAGTTCCTACAAAAATATTATTGAAAAGTAGAAGAATTATATATTTTCCTCCCACTTAAAATGAAAAATATAAGATTTTCATTCATTTTTAATTATTTTATTTCTCTCTAAAGTTGAAATAAAATAATTTTACTTCACATGGACATTAAAATATTTTACTTATAGTTGAGAGCCACTGAAATATTTTTATTACATCTCCTTCCTATTTAGTTGTAATATCAACACCAAATCAAGGAACTTGGAATTATTGATGTTTTATAATTCTTTTGATCAATACTAACCAAATATGTATATTTATTTTTGTTTTTAAATATAGTCAACATTGTTTATTTATTTCTAGATAATATGTTATTTTTATTTTAAAAGGGACATGTGTCAACTCCATGTTGAGCATGGAAGGAATCGCACACTGCCCTCATACTAGGTTGTACAATGTGCCTCTTAGCGCAATTAGGATATCCAAATGTAGATGCAAAGATGTTTTCAGGACTGTGTGTAGGTGCAACATGTTTTGAAGTTAGCTTTGTTGAGTGCACATGTAGTGACAATATGGATTAGGCAAGGAATCGCACACCGCTCTCATAATAGGCTATAGAATGTGCCTCTCGAGGCAATGAGGATATCCAAGTGTAGATGTAGAGACGGTTTCAATTTTGTGTACAGGTGCAACATGTTTTGAAGTTAGCTTTGTTGAGTGCATGTGTAGTGATGATATGGGTGAGGCATTTTTTAAAGTTTCATTTTCTATGGGTAAGTATGGTACTATATTAAAAAGATAATAAAAGTGATATGATAAAAAGAATAACAACATGATCGTGGGTGTTGATTTTTCAAGGTCTTCTAAATTGATAATTACTTCTAATGATTTCTTAATTAAATCTTTTTTGTATTTGCATTCATCATTAAGCAATTACACAGAATATCTCAACAGTAGAATAGATAATGATAGTAAGATGATAAATATATATCCAAACAAGAGACAAATATTTACCCTGGGAAAACCTTCTCCTAGGGAAAAATCTAGAACCCTTGTTCTTAGAGAAATTAATTCAATTTGACAAGAGATACAATCTGATATCCAATTAAAAACAAGGTGAAACTGACCATAATCAAACCTAGGTCAAACATGGTCAAACAGAGATAAGTAGCCTCAAAAATTGCAACCATTGTGCCACAGAGAATTTCAATTTGCCTCAGAGATCTTGATCTGCCTTAGAAGAACTCGGTCTGCCCATAAAACTTGGTCTGCTATCTCTCCTTCTCCTGCGTATGAATAGAAGAATAAGTATATGAATGAGTGATCTGAATTATGTCAATGGAGGAAGTTGAGTTGCCCTTATATAGTGAACTTGATGGATCTGAACGGGTGTTTCATGTAGGTTGGCTAACTTGTCATTGTGGAGACATAAAGTTTAAATTTCAAAAAAAAAGAGTTCTCTTTTGAATCCGACTTGATGTTTATATTTTTATTTATTGTTTCTTTCATTTTAGAGGGATAAAATGAATTATAAAGATCAACCATAGCTAAAAAAATCAACAATGGTGAGATTCTCAGTGTATGAGACTAGTCACATCATGTACTATCGTTGGATCAGCTTAAGAAAGAACGATTCTATGGAAAATTAGGTCATTCAAAAAACTCTTAGGACCCTAGGGAAATTTTTTATTTTTGAGAGAATTTGAGTTATACACAAGGTGTTGCGTAGTTGTTGTTGATGATGGATCTATAAAAAGAATTGCATTTTGTTTCTCTATGTTATACTTGGTGTAACCTTGTTGGACAACCTATGCAAATAAGAGATGTTGTCGAAGTCTAACAAAATTATTGCAGTTAGTTGCTAATTGCTGACAAAGTCGACTGTCAATACCATGGCACAAGAGTATGGTTCTCTTAAAACTAACCTAGATCCATCTTAACTCCAGATCTATTAAGCGTCGAGAGGGATCAAATCTTTTAACATACAAACCTCTTTTATAGTGAAAAGAGATTTGATTCCTCTTGCGTTGGGTAGATTTAGAGTTAAGATGGATCTGCATAGGTTTAATCATTAATTATAAATATTAATAGTAATTTTATTTTTTATTTTATTTTTAATTTTTGGTAATTTGAACAAGTCAAAATGTTTTATTAATAATTATTTTATTTTATTTTATTGATTTTAATTATTTTTTAATGTAATTTGATCAAGTCAAAATATTTAACAAGACATTACAACATCTTTTCCATATTAAGCTGAAAAACACCTCTCCAGCAAAAACAAGAATAGTCAAACGAAAACATACATTACAAGTGACAGACTATTTAAAAATAAAATAGACGAATACGAGTGTGTTTCTGGAGAGACAAATACGAGTTTGATATGAAGCTCTAGAGAGATGGCTCTACAATTTGGAGGTTTTGATTATTTGGTCCTACGGTATCCGCAAGTGTTAGGTTAATTTTCTTTCGATGTTGAGTAATAATTTTAGAATTCCTCAGGCGGAAGGGTCAGACGAGTTTATTTGGGAGTGCGAAATCTGTCGGTTACCTTGATTGTTGGTTTTCGTAGAGGCGTTAGGTGTTAACTGCAACAGTTTCAGGAGTTTCTACAGTCAAAGCGGCGGTTTGTTAAAGTTGTTGTCGGGTAGGGTTTTGCTGAGATGGATGAGGAACTGGTGGATTATTCTTCAGACCTATTAGGATCAACACCTATTTGGATAGAATCTCCACCTAAGCAATTGGGAATGGAGCTTCTGGTGCCAGATGGGTCGTTGGAACTGAAGTTTTTCTCCCTAATGCCATCTACGATAGAATTTTTTAGAGATCCGTCATCTCAGGATTTTGTAGACATTTTTTCGTCATCCAAAGGGAAAAGCTCTCTAGGGTTTCAAAGGTGTGGGGATTTGGAAAATCAGACTTTGGATTTTGTGCAGCTACTCCCGGATGAAAAAACAGTACCCTCCTCAGCAACACACCACTTTCTTAAATAATGTTTAAACCCTAGCACTTCGTCTAGACTAGTTTCAAAGGACCCTAATTGGGTTGAAGCAGCGGGAACAACTGAACATATTAAAGATCTTGACTTGTCTAAAAATCAAATATTAGAAGACATGGGTCAGGCTTCGAGGGGTTGTGTAGAACAAACCGTTATAATTTCAGCGGGGTCTAATAGAATCTACTATGGTAAAGCCATGGTCCTGCCCTCTTTATTTTTTTCTAGTATTTCTTTCGGTGTTTCTTCGACCTGCTCGGAGGACATTAGGGTTAGTGGAGCTGAAGCAAACCCTTCTCCTTCCCCGGAGACCTTCGATGAAGGTATTCATGAGAAAAAGGAGAATAAATGAAAGAGTACCAAGGTTAAAGAGCGAGGGCGCTTTTTTGTTCTTGGAGAAGGTATTAAGTTGGATGAAGTAATTGATACGGCAGATTGAGTTCTGGTGGGTAGATTTTGAGGGTAGAATTATACATCGGCTCGTTTAAAGAAGTGGGTTATGGAAGTTTGGGGCCAGGTGTTATATATCTTATCGTCGGTGGTTACGATGACCAAGGGTTGGTTTGCTATTCGTTTCTATAGTGTTGAGCACAAATCTTGGGTTCTTTCCAAATATTGGCACATCGAATTGGCTCCCATTATGTTGAAAATATAGTCCCCTATTTTCGTTCCAGAGCGAGAGAAATTAGGGGAAAGTCTGATATGGGTTTGGCTACCTAGTTTACACCTTAAATTCTGGTCGGAAGATGTCTTTAGGAGGATTGGGGATGATTTATGGATTTTTTTGAATTATGATGTGTCTTTCCAACAGAATGGAAAAATGGCTTTTGCCCGAATTTTGGTTCATCTTGATACCAGGCAAGGTTTGGTGGATATTTTGATGCTTCAGTGCAGGGGTCATTCTAGAATGAAAATTTTGGATTATGAGGGTGTGTCGTTCAGGTGTAGGCGGTGTCATGAAGTGGGGCATATTTATAAGGAATGCCCCCTACTTGCCAAGGACAAGTCTAGTGGAGATGAGCCAGAGGGAGTTGTTGAAGTGCAGGGGGACAAAGCGGATATTGATGCATCAACGCCCACTCCTTAGCAAAACTCAGCTCTGCAGTTTAAGGCATTGGGTAGTGTTGGAGGTCGTTGAGCACCTGGAAAAAATCATGTCACTGCAATGATCACTCGTATGAGGGTGCCACCATCTACTCCCCTCCTGGGTAACATTATCTCTCTCCCATCTACCGATCCTATGAATATTTTGAATCCATCTCTTTTCTCTGCATTGTCTGCTCCTGTTGTAAGTCATGGGGTGGTTTTATCATTGTGCAATTTTAATGCTATCACTTGCCATATTGCCTCTATTCTTCTATGTTTTCTGACACCTTTCCCTATCATTCCCTCTGCCCCACCTAATCCAGGAGTCCCATCGACAGAAGACTCTACGAAGTCTCATACAGACCACTGGTATAATCTGAGATCATTAGCCAAAAACCATGTTGTGTCAGATGGGGGTATAGGTCATTCATCACCTCCTAAATGTCCTAAAATTCATAGAGGTAGAAAGTCTAATATCTCGAAAGCCATTCATAAAGCCAGTATGGATATCGTTGAGGGTAGATAGTTATCTTTAGATGGGGTTCTTAAAGCAAGATTCACCCCAGATGTCATCTCACGATGAAGTGGATGTCCTTTAACTGTCGAGGGATGGCTAGCCCTGTAAAAAAACTATCTCTTTAGTGACTTTTGGAATCTGAAAGGTTGGATTTCATTTTCTTATAGTAAACATTGGGAAATATTTTAGACGTGGTTTCTTTTTTCGATTCTTTACTGAAGGGTTGGTCTTTTTACACGTCAGACGCTAGAGGCAGATATGGGGGAATTGTTATAGGAATCAACTGTAGAATGATTAAGCTCATGAATGTGTGGGGAAGAGAAGGATTAATTGCGGTTGATGTGGTCTCTGAAGAATTAGGTCTAGAAGTTAGGATGGCAAATGTTTATGGACCTTTTCAAAATTGAATAGCTTTCTGGGAATAAATCATGAGGTTGTCACTCATGTAGACCAATAACATAATACTGGGTGGCCATTTAAATTTCTCTATGGGTAATTTAGAATCTTGAGGGAGTCATGCCCAAGTAGACTCCCTCACTGGTTTTTTCGAGCATTTGTTGGAAGCCAAAAAACTTATTGATATTGAAGTGGCACACCTCAAGCTCACTTAGAGGAATCATAGGACTGTTAATGCCATGTTAGCCAGATGACTAGATATATTTTTTAATAGAGAATCATTGACGAAAAAAAATTCATCAATCAAAAAATGGGTAGGATCGGGGGGGGCATATCTGATCATTCACCTATTTTCTTAGGTATCTCCTTGAAGCCTCATAAACTCTTTAAAGTTAATGCTACATGGCTGGAAGACATGGAGTTCCAGGGGATTGTAAAGGAAATTTGGCATCCATGCTCACTCAATGATGGTCAATCAACAACTGAAAGTTTGGCCAACAATCTATTAAGGTTGAAGCAAAAGACTATTGAGTGGGTTAAAAATAAAATAAAAAAAGGAGGAGGAATCCCTTCGGATAATTAAGGTTGAGTTGGCTCGATTATAAGATCCTAATAGCAATGGATATGCCAATTTGGAATAAAAAATTCACATTACTCAATTGGAGACAAAAAAGTGAAGATTGATGGAGGAAAGAGATGAAACATGAAGACTAAGAAGTAGGGCTATATGGTTACAGGAAGGAGATGAAAATGTTAGAAAATTATATATTACAGAGCAATGGAACAAATAAAATATATGTGGAAACACAAACATAAGAAACACATAAAACCAGAGAGACACATATATATGTGGTTCACCCAGTTTGGGCTACGTCCACCCTGAACAACCAATCCTTCCTTTCTATTATCCAGCAAAATGAAGAGACACAACCTACATCAAATCCGTTGTAATATCCTCTGTTCTCTCTCACAGTCTCCCTATCTGTTTCTCGCTCTGAGAATACACATACAATGCATAGCCACAATACAATACCCTCATACAAGCGAGGGGTTGCCTTCTAGGGAAAAAAACCCTAAACTAAACATAACTTCTACCGTTAGATCATCTGCATAATGAACGGCCTAGATTGACTAGAAATTACTATACTTTTACAAGGAAATTTTACATATGTTTTTAGCTTCAGGGGTGTTGTCCCCGAAACCCCCCACCCCTGGACCCCCCAGGAAGCGTTTAATTACGGGCGGTGTTGCTGCCCCATTAAGGTACAGAGGTCCAACGCTATGATACAAAATAAACAAGATAATCAGGCTCCACACCCAACAATCTCCTACTTGTAGATTGATTTGTAGCAACTCCAACACTGCTTCATTTGCTAGACAATGAATCCACTTTGGACTTGGTTGTTTCTCATCTTCATCATCATACTTGAAGACCAATTGAAATTGAGCATATTCTCAGTTTCTCCCTTATCACAACTTTTGTTAGCATATTTGCAGGATTCTGGCTAGTGTGCATCTTTTCTAGCTTCAACTATCCATCTTCCAACACTGACCATATGAAATGGTACTTGAGTTGTATGTGTTTATTCCTTGAATGAAATGTTGAGTTCTTTGCAAGATGAATGGCACTTTGGCTATCACTGTATAATGTGCCCATATCATGCTTCTTACCCACTTCATCCATAAACCTTTGTAACCAAATCATTTCCTTACTAGCCTCTGTAGTAGCAACATACTTTGCTTCTGTTGTTGAAAGTGCAACAACACTTTGGATTTTTGAAACCCAACTGACAGTTGTTCCACCTACAGTAAATACATACCCTATAGTGCTCGTGTTGTCTCTGTCACCTGCCATATCTGCATAAACATATTCTTGTAGAGCAATGTTTGAACCACCAAAGCATAATGTTTGATTTGTGGTACCTCTCAAATATCTGAGAATCCATTTCACTTCCATCCAATGTTCTTTTCCTGGATTATTCATGTACCTGCTTACAACTCCCATTGCATGTGCAATATCAGGCCTTGTGCAGACCATTGCATAGATTAAGCTTCCAACTACTGATGCATATGGAACTTTAGACATATAATCCATTTCTTCTTAGGTCTTGGGGCACATCTCCTTACTAAGTTTGAAATGGTTAGCAAAAGGTGTACTAACTGGTTTTGCACTCTGCATATTAAATCTTTTCAAAACCTTTTGTATGTACCCATTATGAGAGTGTTAATTTGCGATTTTTCCTGTTTCTAGTTATTCTCATACCAAGGATTTTTTTTGCAACTCCCAAATCCTTCATTGCAAATGAATTTGTCAATTTTCTTTTTAGCACATTTATTTCCTACATGTTAGACCCTGCAACAAACATGTCATCTACATACAATAACAATATAATATAGATTCCATCATTTTTCTTTTTCAGATAAACACAATGATCAGAATGACATCTAGTATAACCTTGTTCAGACATAAACTTGTCAAATTTTAAATACCACTGCCTTGGAGCCTGTTTTAAGCCATACAAGCTCTTGTTTAGCCTACACACTAATTTTTCCTTCCCTTTTACCTCATATCCTTCTGGTTGCTGCATATAGATCTCTTCCTCCAAATCACCATGGAGAAATGTTGTCTTTACATCTAACTGTTCAAGATGCAAATCCTTCGCTACTACAGGACTTAAAATAGTTCTGATTGAAGTCATCTTAACAACAGGAGAAAATATTTCATCAAAATCAATACCTTTCTTCTGTGCAACCCCCTTCACCACAAGTCTAGCTGTGTACCTCTGTTTTCCTCCATCTTCTTCCTTCAATCTGTAAACCCATTTATTCTACAATGTTGTTTTACCTGCAGGCAACCTGACTAAGTCCCAAGTCTGGTTATGTATTAAGGAGTCCATCCCTTCTTCCATGGCTAGCTCCCACTTCTTCCTGGTTTCAACTTGCATTGCTTCTTCATAACATTCGGGTTCACCAGAATTAGTCAACAATAAATAATATAATGAAGGAGAGTATCATTCAGGGGGTCTACTTATCCTGGTAGATCTTCTGACACCACTTTTAGGTGTTTGAGGTGAATGTTGTTGTTGTGGTTGTTGATTATTATTATTTTCAGGCACCTTTACTTTTTCTGTGATCTCATCAAGAACTGTGTATTCTTTTTTTTCTTTTTCCTGTTTCTTTTCCTGCAACTGATTCTTATGCAAGACCTTTTCATTGAATATTACATCTCTTCTCCTAATGATTTTTTGATTTTCATAATCATATAAGCGATAACCAAAATCATTAACACCATATCCAATAATGATACATTTCTTTGATTTTGCCTCAAGCTTTGTTCTATTTTCTTTATTAATATGGACAAAGGCCTCACAACCAAAAGGCTTTAAAAAGAGTAGTTTATCTTTTTATTGTCCATGCCTCCTCTGGAATACCACCATCCAAGGAACTTGAAGGCCCTCTATTTATTAGATAAATAGCAGTATCTACAGCATCTGCCCAAAATTGTAAAGGCAATCCTGCATGCAATCTCATGCACCTTGCACGCTCCATGATTGTTCTGTTCATCCTTTTTGACACACCATTTTCTTGTGGTGTTCTTGGAACTATCTTCTCTCTATGAATTCCATGCTCTGAACAATACCTATCAAACTCTTTGTTGCAATATTCACCTCCATTGTTTGATCTGAGACACTTCAACTACTTTCCTGTCTCAATCTCAACCAAAGCTTTCCATTTCTTGAAAGTATCAAATACATCGAATTTATTCTGAATACAATAAATCCAAGTTTTCTAGTTGCATCATCAATAAAAGTAACATAATAATGAGAGCCACTGAGAGATGATACCTGAGCAAGTCCCCATACATCTGTATGCACAAGCTCTAATTTTTCGCTCTTCCTTTCTTTCCCAACTCTAAGAAATCTGACTCTCTTCTATTTTCCATAAATGCAATTCTCACAGAAATCCAAATAAATATTCTTCAAACCCGACAACAAATTTCTTGAGTGAAGAATCTTCATCCCCTTCTCACTCGTATGTTCGAGCCTCTGATGCCATAATGTTGCATCTGCTCCTTTGGAAGTTAAAGCATTAACAAAGTTAGAAATACCATTGCATAAATACAATGTACCAACCTTTTCGCCTTTTGCTATTACTAGGGCTCCTTTGGTGACCTTCCAAGTTTTATCTGTGAAAGTTGTCACACAACCTTCACCACCTAATTGCCCTGTTGAAATCAGATTTTTCTTCAGATCTAGAACATGCCTTACCTCCTTTAATAGCCATTGGTGTCCATTTTTTTGTTTTATAAGAACTTTACCCATTCCAACAATTTTATAGGGTTTATCATCACCCAAACGAACTTGTCCAAAATTTCCTTGAACATAGTCATGAAAATATTTCTTATCAAGTGTGGCATGGAATGAGGCCCTTGAATCTACCACCCAAGAATCAGTAACATTTTCGGAAGAAAGAATCAAAGCATATTGTAACACATCACCTTTCACATTTTCTTCATGATTGTTTTCTTGTTGTGCGTCTCCTTCTTTTCCCTTCTAAGATCTACAGTCTTTCTTCAGGTGTCCTTTCTTTCCGCACTTCCAGCACACTATCCCCAATCTGGACTTGGATCTACCTTTCCTTGATTTACGGTGATATCCCAAGATCTTTCCTCTTTCCATTTTTCTTTCTCGGGACTTTGCACTCAAAGCATTACCCGATGTCTCACCGGAGCTTTTCCGCCGCATTTCGTCGCTAAGGATAGCACCAACAACATCATCAAACTTTAAAGTACTAGATCCAGAGACAGAGTTACTAATGGCCATAACTAAACCATTCCGACTTTTTGGCAATGAGTATAGAAATAACAGAGCCCTAACTTCATCATCAAAGTTTACCCCTATAGAAATTAACTGATTGGTAACTGTATTAAAATCATTTAAATGGTCTGCAATAGATCCACCTTCCGACATCTTCATATTAAATAAAAGTTTCATAAGAAATACCTTGTTTGAGGCTGAGGGTTTTTCATATAGTTTCGCCAATGCCTTAATCAAACCCTCTGATGTTGTTTCCTTCGAAAAATTGAAGGCTACCGACTCTGCGAGGCACAACCGTAATGTTCTGAGTGCCTTTCTATCGATAATCTCTCATTTTGTGTATGTCATAGTTGTCGACTTCTTTGTTTTTCTACTCAATGGTAGGTACATATCTTTATGATACAAATAATCTTCCATCTGCATCTTCCACAGTGGGAAGTTTTGGCCATTAAATTTCTCGACCCTAAATTAACCGTCTTTTGCCATTGCTCCCACTTGAACCATGAACCCTTCTTTCATGCGAGTTTATCAGCCAAATAGACCTTCGACTCTGATACCAATTGTTAGAAAATTATATATTACAGAGCAATGAAACAAATAAAATATATGCGGAAACATAAACACAAGAAACACATAAAACCAGAGAAACACATAAAACCAGAGAAACACAGATATACGTGGTTCACCCAGTTTGGGCTACATCCACCCCGAACAACCAGTCCTTCCTTTCTATTATCCAACAAAATGAAGAGACACAACCTACAGAAGATCCGCTGTAATATCCTTTGTTCTCTTTCATAGTCTCCCTATTTGTTTCTCGCTCTGAGAATACACATAAATTGCACAGTCACAATACAATACCCTCATACAAGCGAGGGGTTGCCTTCTAGGGCAAAAAACCCTAAACTAAACATAACTTCTACCGTCAGATCATCCGCCTAATGAATGACCCAGATTGACTAGAAATTACTATACTTTTACAAGAAAATTTTACATATGTTTTTAGCTTCGAGGGCGCTACCCTCGAAACCCCCCGTCAGGGGGGGGCTCCATAAAGTCTTAGTCGCCCCCCCCTGGATCCCCCAAGAATCATTTAATTACGGGCGGCGTTGCCGCCCCATTAAGGTACAGGGGTCCAACGTTGTGATACAAAATAAACAAGATAATCAAGCTCCACACCCAACAAAAAACAAAAAACAAAAATCCAACAATTTGCAAGGGGTTGAAAAGCTACTAACATTATTTGGTCTTTGGAAGACGAGACTGGTTTGAATGCTCATACTTTTAAGGATTTGGAAAATTTGGGTTCATAGCACTTTGGGTCTTTGTTTAAAGCCCCAAGGGAAGCATCCTCGGTTGAAATTATCAAGGTTACCAGAATATTCCCTCAATTTGTAGACGATGAATTAAACAAAAAATTAAACATGTTGGTTTCTATGGGAGAGCTTGAGGTTGTTTTGAAGTGGTTTAAAAAGTACAAGATCCTTGGCTCGGATGGGTGTCCGGTAGAATTATTTCTAGCATTTTTTGATCTCATTGGGTTGGACATCCTAAAATTGGTTGAGGAATGCAAATCGAAGGGAAGAATGTATGAAGCTTTTAGTGCCACTTTTATTGCATTAATCCAAAAATTAGATAATCATAGGGTTTTAATCATTTCCGACCTATCTCTCTGTGTAATTTCATTTAGAATATCATTTCTAAAATTATTGTAAATTTTATTAAGCCTATTTTATCTCAGCATATGTCCAAATTATAGTTTGCATTTCTAGAGAATCGCCTAATACATGAAGCCATAAGCATTGCGTAGGAGGGCTCCCACTCCTTAAAAATAAAAACGTTGAAAGTCGTGATTCTTAAGATAGATTTATCAAATCCCTATGACAAGACCTACTAGTTGTATATTTGGATGTTGTTAACACATTTCGGATTTCAAAATGCTTTAATTAACTAAATTATGTGTTGTATAACATATGTTTCTTTCAATATAATCATTAATGGTTCTACAGAAAATTTCTTTCATGTTGAACGTGGTCTTCGGCAAAGAAGCCTGCTATCTACGCTCTTATTTCTGTTAGTAATGGAAGGTCTAAGTAGACTAATATTCGTTGAAATGAACCAAGGGATATTAAAAGGATTAAAAATTGTAAACGACATTATTCTGACTCATCTATTATTTGTAGATGATGTCCTCATATTTTTGAATAGAGATATCAATGGCTCTTCTTCATTTAATAACATCATTCAAATATTTTGTAAATCAATGGGTATGGAGATAAACTAGGAGAAGTCTACACTATGAGCTGCATGTTTCTCTCATAATGAATTAATATATGCATAAAATCGTTTTCCCTATCGTCTTTTGGAGATCGAGGAAGGAGTGAAATATTTGGGATTCAGGCTTAAGCAAAATAATTATAAATCAGCTGACTAGATGTGGCTTGTGGCTAAAATCGAAATCTAGATTAATATATGGTATCACAGATGGTTGTCAAGAGTGAGATGATTGATGCTTTTCAAATTGGTGTTGGAGGCCATCCCTATATATTAGATGTCCTTAGCTTCAATCCCTAAGGTCATTCTTCATAAAATTCAACAAATTTGATGTAGGTTCCTCTAGAGAGGAAGAAAGGAAGGTCGAATCTTTGCATGGGTCAAATGGGAACATTTAATTTATTGTTTCTCTAAAGCATTGGTAGGAAAATTGCGCTGGAAGCTGATTACATCGAACAGTTTATGGATCGAAGTAGTGATAAGGAAATATATTATCCCTCTCCCAATCGAGGAATGGATCTTTTTACCAGTATGGAGAAGATCAATTTTTTTGATGGTGTGGAGGTAGGTCTTCAATTCATTTGGATTCATTAGAGTTGGCATCGTAATTTATTTTCACCCTAGTTGTATTTTACTTTTACCCCTTGTGTTGAAAAAAGAAAAATATTAAAAAAATATAAAAAAGGAATAAAATTAAAAAAAAACAGAAAGAAAATGGATAATATATATATATATATATATATATATATATATCAATGAATAAAATCCCTAATGTTGGCGCGCTAGTTAAAAGGCCGCTATGTTTTTTTATTAATGTTATTTAATCCTTTTTAATTTCCAAGGATTTCTTTATTGTAATAAAGTATGATTTGATAGTTTATTGTTTAGTGATAAAATGAGATTGGAAATTAGTGGATGTGATCATCCCTACCTGGATCAATGACAGAGGATGAGTTTGGGATCCCCCCCCCCATGTTTCCGAAGGTTAACAGAGGGGGTCTGAATTGTTGATTTGATATTTCCACCCAATCATACATGGCAGCTCCTCATTGAGTTCAAACCTCCCGATTCAAAAACCATAAACCTCCTACCCCCCCGAAAACCACTCTTCACTCCCGTCGTCGCTCTCACCCCCTCTCATACCTTGCCACTTTTAATTCCCTCATTCGCTCCTACCATTAAATCATTATATCAATAAATTCCTCCCGCCAATAACTAAGTAACCGTTTAAGTAATTTAATTCTTCCCTCCAATTTCTAGTGAATTAATTAGACACGCCCAAAAACGGTTTCAAAGTTTTTATTCATCGAAAACTTTTTTTTAAATAATTTTTTCACCTTGCATATGCTCTTTCCTCCATTTCTTCTTGGAGCGGCACAGGAGCGATTTCGTATTACACCAGTTCGTAGTCATTTCCTACACCAGTAACCTTTGTAACCTGGTAATTTAAGACCCAAGCTAGTAATTTCATCATTTATAATGTCTACTCTCAAAGAAATGTCCAAATTGGTCGTAGAAATCCCTATGTTGCCCATTGTTATAAATTTAGATGAGCTTCCCTTGGTCGACACCCAATACAAAATATCAAAAACCTAGTGTGAGTTCGACCTCTATGAACTCTACAACTGGGAAAACCAGAAATTCCTTGATGTCAGCAACATATTGAGTATTTGGGAATCCTTCCTACCTCAATATTTCTTTCCTCAAACTCATGTATTTCCTGAATTTTTCACCTAGTGTCATTTAAGGTATCTTCCTAGTCAAGGGGTTGTAATTTCCCAAAAAAATGAAGTATTATTTGAAATTACACCTGAGTCTATATGCCAAGCCCTTAAAATTGATTTCCAAGCCCCTCTGTATCCCTTTTCTGTTGATTCCCTCATGGAAATCTATCGGAAACTCACATTTCCCTAGAGAGCTCATATTTTTGAAACTTTCCTACCTGAAAATTCGAAATTGAATTGGACTAATCCACCTTATTTAACTTCCATTTTTGCAAAAATGTCAAGGAAAATTATTTATATAGTTGCTTTTTTGTTAGGATACCCTATTGATCAGTGTGTTGATGAGGTAATTCTAAGATTTTTTTTTCAGTTTTCTTTGTGGGTAAAAAACTATAATTGATTTTCAACTAGAGTCAGTTCCTGTCAGACATTATCCATGGTCAATTTCTCAAGTTCTCTGTTGAAGGTTCTTTTAAACATCAATCGGTTCTTGTCTATTTACTTCTATTTTTTCAAGCAGTGAGATTCAAATTCCCATTGCAGAAGTTGGATGTAGAATGAAGGCCTCAGTCTGTAATTCACTAGACTTCCTTAGTAAGGAAGAACATAGAAGCGTATTCCTTCAAATGCTTTTGTGAATCAATTTCTATATATTTCTTTGTGTCTTCTCAGCAGTGATGTTATACCAAGAATTTCACCTGAAATCAGAAGGATTCTTCACCTTACTAATCAAGCTAAAGTTGGAGACTGGTATCTTTACCAAACTTATATAGAGATCAGGATATATGATTGTGAACGTCCTCCCTACATATTTCCTATATTTGTGCCCATAAGGATCTTTGCCTTAGAATACATAAGGCAAATGATGAATATGGATGACTTACATTTTGTATCCAAGAAACCAAAAGCACAATTCAAGCTAAAGGCTCAAATTGGCCCTTTCATTGTAAATACCAAAGAAGTAGCAAAGGAGGCAGATAATTTGTTAAAATAGATGAAATTTAAGTTAATTTTTACATGGTCTTATGATCCCTTTGGGATTATTTCGAAGCTGAGAGTTGAGCAAAAGATAACACCCTATGCACATATAGTCAGGCCAAAAATAGAGCAATATGAAAATAAAAAAGAATGGCAGGAGAACACATTACAAGAGGTTGAGGAACAAATTGTTACTTAGACAGCTTCACAGACTCCAATTCCTCAAGAAAAAGATACTAAGAGGTCAAGAGAAAGTTTATCTCCTACAATTTTAGAAATTCAAGAGACAAACTTCACAGTTTTCAAGAGAAAGAAGAAGACAAATACTCATGAAGAGGCATTAGAAGGAGAGAGTTCAGAGGAACAAGCTACAATGGTACTAACAAGCTTTCATACTTCTTCCTTTCCAAGAATTGAGGAGATCATCACAAGTTCTCCTATGTCATCTATCTCTCAGGGCACAACACAATAAAATATTTTTGCTAGGTACAAAGAGATTAAAGAAAGAATGAAGTATTGAAGGCTACCACGCATTCTGAATTATGGAAACAATCTTCCACTACCCAACACAGACTTATGTCTGCACTTGATACTAAAAATGGACAATATTAGTTAGTATTCTTAGAACCCAAAGTTCCAGTCCCTAAAAGTGCAGAAGACTATAAAACAACTATTTTTTCTTTTGATACCAAGCGAATCCCTGCAATTGAGCAAATTGACCTTCATAAGAGGGCATGAGAGATGCTATATTCTACTGTGACTAGTTCACCTATGGCAACCTCCAAACTACAAGCTTCACTGAATAATATTCATATACAATTGAAAATGGAGAAAATGTCATCTTTAGCCAAAGATACCAGAATTAAAGCACTGGAGGATTTAGTGATCAAATTAGGATATGATCCTAATGATGTCAAAGCAACTGAAGAGATGATAAAGAACAAGAATTCTGACATTCAAGCACTAAGGAAACAACTTAAACTTCCTACTACAGAACATCCATGGGCTAAGGAATTTGTCAATAGATTAAGAAAAGGAGAATATGTTTAAATTGATAGTTGAACAAAATGTTCAGATTCAGAAAATGGGAACTTGATATGGAGACACTTTTAAAGGGAAAATAAAAACAACTCAATGTTTCAGCTGCCATTCCCATAGAAATACCATCTTCTGCAACTACTTCAACAATGGGGACATATACAACAATAACAATTACAGTGGATACATAATCCAATGATGCAGCAGCATAATTTTTAAAAGCCTTGGGAGACTTGTCTCTAAAGGATCAAGAAATTGAAAGTTCAAGATGCAATTGCATTAGCTTCAAGAACTTCATGGGGTCTTTTTCCCCAAGGGAGTAAGAAATTGTACCATGTCTGGAGGGAGAATGTGTGCATTTCCACTTCCATACCATGCATTTGTTCTAATACGGGCCTTCACACTAGATCCAACTCTCCAGGCCAATCTAGTTGTTTTTCCTTTGTAGAGAGTTCTAGGCTAAGGAATTGTGCCAAAGCATCTAAGATAAGTTTTTAGTTTTAATTTTAATTGGATTCTTGGTCATTGGCACCTGGTATGGATACAATTTATGAATGCTTTATTTTCATCACACATTCGAATACAAGATCGTGAATATGAGCTCATCGGGTCCTTGTCCTCCCATGGTAGATACTCCCCCAAAGTGGGCTATCCTTCTACCTCTGCAGATCATGAACCTAAGAACTATTCATGGTGGTGGTGCCCATTATGGAAGCTCAAAGCCCTGGAAAATAAAATCTTTTCATGTGGTGTCTTCTGAAAAATAAAGTCCCAATGGGGGACAATTTAAATCACAAATATTTTCAGGGTCTATCATGGTGTGTAGTGTGACAGGACAGTAAAGAATCGGTAAATCATTTATTTCTACAATGCACTTTCTTTGCTTAAATATGGAAATTTTTATATCAAGCTCTGGAAATTAATATTAAATGGTAGGGAGACTCTATCAATACAGCATTGGAAGCATGGTGGGATGCATCTCAACCTACAAAACTCAAACTTAGGAATATCCCTCTTCTGGTCTGATGGGGAATATGATTAGGAAGGAATAAAAAAAAAATCAGGAAATACACAAGCCCTGTGCCAATATCAGTGCTCAATCAGTGGCCACCTATAATATGATCCCTGAGGATGATCAAAGGAAGAGGACTTGTAATATCTGCATGTAATCTGTAGACAAATCACTTCCTTGGGATTATTTTGATGGGTTTGCACAACAAGATGATTGTGGTGGTGGTGTTGTTTTGCTTTTAAATGAAGAAAATTCCTTCAAAATGAAAATGGGACTAGGTAGGGGTACAAACAATTATGCAAAACTTAACAGTCTTAAGCTTTTGCTCCGCTTTGCCCTTGAGAAAGGTTTCCGGAAACTTCAGATCTTTTGAGATTATAAGATCATTGTAAAATGGTTCAATCGACAATTAAATTGTCATGTGCAGACACGTAGAAATATGTTGGAAGAAGTTTTATCATTAAAATCACAATTTCATTTTGTGACTTGTCGTCATATTTATAGGGAAATAAATCAAGTTTCTGATGACTTATCCAAAGAAGCAGCGGAAAAATTATTTGGTTCTTGGATGATATCTGAATAGAATGGACATGAATTCTGTCATTATTATCACTGACCATTTATCGAAAATAAATCTCAGGATGCAACACCTACTTGATCCACCTTAGCATATTATGGACTTTTTTGTATATTTTTTATTATACAGATGACACTATGATGATGTTTGTTTATGTATTTCTTTGTATTTTCATTTATGGATTGATAGTGGTTCCATCATATATTTTTGGGTTATGTTATAGTGGTGTGATCATCCATGGTCACCATTTTTTAGATATGCTCCTTTAAAGCATCTACAACATGTAATTTTCAATATATATATATTAAGAGTTATAATTTTTCCTTGGGGAAAAGAGTGTATCTTTTGAAAAAACATAAATACAAGTGTGTGTGAAGCTACATAGCTCGATGGTAGATTTTTATTATTGCTATGGTAATGCCACATTATTGTACATTGGTTGACTTTAAGATCAATATTATTTTTTAAAACAGAAGAGTATGTTATCACTTCGTAATTTGTAAGATTGGCAAGAACAAACAACAGAGGACAGCATCAAACCACTTTGGAGTCTAGGACCTAGCCTTCCTAGACTCAGAAAGGGCTCTCTATGTTATTATGATTTAACTTGATAAGTATGAATGCTGATATTAGGCTAGTTATAGTGATGGTAGTATTGGTTTTGATTGATTGAGTGGTTGGACAGATGGAGCTGTGAGACTTAATCATTGGGCTATGGAGCCATAAAAGGTTGAACTGTGCATCAACTTTTCAAGGGAATTCATAGGGAAAGCTAACTATGTAGACTGGATCTTACTAGCAGCGTGAAATGGGAAAGGAGGAGGAGATCAAGGTTCAACGTGAATGTAGAGTAGATCGTCTTTGAATTTTGCATTCAGGTCTCAGAGGAAAACATTAAGATAGAAAACACAGACATAATTAAGGTTTTCTCTTAACAAATATTAATCTAAAATTTCTATTTTGAAATCATATAAATTGATGCACAACATGAGAAGACAGAGAAAAAAATTAACACAGAGGAAAAACATCACCATTAACATATCTCAAGAATCCTGTGAACGGTCTCTTATTATTGATGTCCAGCTCAAACAGTTACAATGCTCCAATACTTCTTACAATGCAAGTTTCAGTAGTGTTTTATTTTCCAACCCTTGATACTACTAAGGAATGTAGTATTTATCTAAAGACTAAGTCGGTTTCCCTACATCACTAGGCCACCTTTCATTAATTACAATTTAGCAAAAAATGGACAAGTTTGGCCATGCAAGGTCTGCTCAGACCTCTCTGACAAAAACACCGCCTCTGGCATTAATTCTGGGCAACTCTTCGTAGATCCAAATGCTTCGATGGCTCTTCGTAAGATCAAACATTAATATTGGAGGTGGTTGTGATGGTCACGAAGAGGCAACCAATGGTGGATCTGACATCTAGCTCTGTTTTCAGAAAATTGGCATTGGGTAATCAAATCTGGTGCAGTGCTGGCCACTTTTTATTGATTGGTGATGGTGCTGATGTGTTCTATTTCCTTTTCCGTTTCTCTCATTATAATATAACAATTTTGTAAAAATGCCTTGCCCGACTCGACCTTTTCGGTCTATTTCCTTGCTACCGTGACGTTCAACCTTGCTTTGCCTTTTGCCCCTTGTTGGGTCCTTACCTGAGTCTTTTTGCCGTGTTTTAGCCTGTTTCTTCATAAATTGCCCAACTTGACCTATTTCATTCCTTATTGGGGCTTATTCAACCAAAAGAACTTTTATGTTGTGTTTTTCCTTATTTCTTCATAAGATGGCGCAAAAACGCATTACCCAGACTTGAAATTCTGAAGACTTCAGTGATGAACTTTATCGCATCCACAGAAAATCACGCATCGCATGATTTATAGTTTATGATAAGAGAAGAGGGATCGGCGATGCGATGCGAAGAGGGATGTGACGTGGTAGGTAAGGTGGACCGACCGCATAGAAAATAACAAATCTTAGGTTTGCTTATGATCGCGGGGGTTAAATACTTAAAATTGCAAAGAGCAGTTTGTGCTATCGGAGGATGATGTGGCAGAATGGAGATGGATCCCATTGCATCAACAAAGTTTATAAAGCGGCGAAAGGTTTCTGCTGTAAGGTAAGGTTTATGAGATTTATATGTATTTCAAGCAACTTGAAGTGGGGGGTGGAGCTGATGTGGGGCCAACCTCATCGCAACTTAAACAAAATACATTGTGAATGCTTAACAGTAAGTTATAAAATGTGTGATGCGATATATCGCAAATCAGTGACCATGAGTTTTAAGGGTTGGCGAAATGGAATAAGTTATGATTTGCGAAATGTGATGGATGGTGGGGGAAAAGGTGACGTGTCAGGGAGAATGGCCCCAGTTTAATCGTAATCGAGGAAATGAGAAGGCGAAGGTAAAGAAATGATATAGCGATGAAAAGTTAAAGTAGAAATATAAAGCAGAAAGACGGAAAAGGGTGAAGTTTAATGTTTTTAAAGGAAAATAAAATGAAAAGAAAGTGTGTTGGGTGAATGGGTCCCACCGTCATCACACATCGCACTTCAAAAACTTTAACATTTACCCTTTGCACCTATCTTGCAAAACTTGCGATCTGCGATTGCGATTTAATCTCCGCCATTGATCAATGCTCAAATCAATGGTCCTCACTTCTCGCTTGCTATGGTTTTCCGACTTTATTTCTTTGGTAGTGCCCATTCGTTTCTTTCTATTTGTTCATAGAGTACTTGACCCGTTCATGACTTGACCCACTTTAGATTTCATGACTTGACCCAAACTTGCACAAGTTGACCCAATCACGTCGACGACTCTTCCCAGCACGTTCACGACTCTGCCTTTGTTGTTTTTCTGCCTTAACTGCTTCTCTGAGGCCTTTGCCTCCTTTGATTCTTTCTTTGGAAAAGATTTTGAATATTGACATCTATATATTGATCTGAATGGAATTTATTAGTTTTGCTATGCTAAGTATCCAAACAATAATTAAAATGTGTGCATAAGGTTTACTGAAGTTTGCAGGTGAAACAAATGGTTTTAACTTAGTTAAACATATTTCTGTGTGAGGTTAAATCATGTAAATTGCTTATAAAACATTGTAAAACAATAAACAACAGAGAATTAAACATCACATGTAACAGTACTCAGCAAATTTGATGAAGCAGTTCACCCGTCATGGGCTACATCTGCTGGTCCAGCTCCCAATGGCATGTCCCTCATATATTATTGCTTAAAGATGGTAAGTACATGTGAATAAAATCCTCAAATGGTTGTGCTCTCTATAAAAATAGCTTCAGAATGCTTGAATTAGCTAGGAATGACTATTCATTTGCAAAAAACAGAGAATGGGTGCCCAATACACTGAAAACACCCTAGTGGCACTAATGGCTCCTTCACCTCTCCTGAAGCTAAACCTACACAAGATGACCTCTGATGGCTCTAAAACCTCTGCCAATGTGTTCAGAATGTCGAAATTAGTCTAGGTAGACTCTTGTTTCACCAAAATTGGTCGAAAATTGACTTCTCCATGCATTTTTCCTAATGACACCTAGGAAAACTCCACTAAATGTGGAGACTATTAGTTAATTGGAGTTAAATTGAATGCAAACCCCAAATTTGGGGGAAGCGCTCCAAATTTTTCGACAATCAAATGTTGTCATTAAATTTTAAGGTGTGTATTGGTCACATTTACGTCCGTCGAAACTGTCAGACTTTTAAACCGTGGCTTAACCGCTGTATTTATTGTTGTGTCTAACCGTCGGAAGGTATGGTCACAAGCCTCTACAAAACTGCGTGGATAAATGTTTGGTGGTCACCGCCGAAAGGTTCTTAGCGTTGGTCGTGGCATGAGGTTCTGTGAAGTGGGGGCTAGCCCCCTTTGACCCCAGCGGAAAACACATGAAATTATAAATATGCATTGCAACCATACCATGTTAAGAACTGAACGCAGCCCAAATGGTTGGGCGCTTTGCATGCGGATGGGAGGTCGTGCGTTTAATACCCATAGACTTTGAAATATTTTTTCCATACCTTTTAACCTCTAGCCTGGGACCACATGGAAGCCTCTGGGCAGGCCACATGGCGCCCACAGATAGGCCACTAAAACTTTAATATATATATTTTTTTCCAAGTATATTTTTTTTTCAAAATTTCCTATAAAGTCAAAATGGGTCAAAGGTCCAGTTTTTGGAGTTTACTGGGCTTTCAAACCTTCATAACTTCTACATACGACCTCTGTTTTGCAAACCGTTCATGGCGCCATAATTGCAACGACGAGACCTTTCTGATCACTCAGGTTGCAACCACTTCTGAGCACTTTATTTTTTGAGCATTTTTTAGCAATGGACATGATCTCTTGATCACACCTCCTCATTGGGAAGCTTTTGGACCCCAAAAGCCTTCAATTACCTGTTCAGAAGATGAGGGTACATCTCCCTCACCTTTTCCAATTCCATCCATCTTGCCTTGGTTTTCTACCCTTAAGCCTAATTTGAAGATAATCGACACTTCCTCTCTTAGAAGTGCATGTCCTCCTATCAAGGATTGCATCCTCCTTGAGCTCATCCAGATATTCTGGTGAGAAATCTTCTATAGATGGCAGTTGAATGTCACTCCCTTGATCAACAATCAATGGAGGCTCATAAAAACGTAAATTCTCCACATTGACAACGGAATACATTTGCATATATGAAGGAAAGTCAAGTTCAAATGCATTATTTCCAACTTGTTTAATAATCTTGAATGGACCATAACGAATAGGCTTCAGCTTTTTACCTTCTCCTTGCAGCCTTTCTTTTCTAATGTGCAACCATACCTCATCACCTTCTTGGAACTTGTGATCAACTCTATGTTTGGCATGCCTCTCCTTATACTTGCTTTGACTCTTTTCAAGTTGTTATTGAACTTGCTGATGAATAATTTGAATTCACTCAATGAACATGCGAGCTTTGTAAATGTCACTATGCCCATCAATGGCAACATCCTTCTCAGGAATGAAATCTAGAGGTGACTTTGGCAAATACCCAAAGTAGGCTTCAAATGGTGAAGTATTTGTAGAAGAGTGCTTGGCCCGGTTGTAAGCATGTTGAATTTAATGCAAGTGCTCATCCCATAACTTAGGATGCTTGCTAAAATAACCTCTCAAAAGATGCACAATCGTTCTGTTCATTACCTCGGTTTGGCCATCTATTTGCGGATGAAAAGCAGTACTCTTTTTCAACTTGGTGTCCATTATCTTCCATAGATTGGACCAAAAATTCCCAAAAAATCTGGAATCCCTATCACTAACAATAGAAGTAGGCAAACCACAATGAACCCATACATGTTGAAAATATAATCAGCAGTTTGTTCTACAGTAATAGATTTCTTACATGGCATAAGAATACACATCTTGCTGAATCTATCAACTACTACATAAAGATAATCATGTTGCTTTCTAGACATAGGTAGACCTCCAACAAAGTCCATAGAAACACTTTCCCATGGCCTTGATGGTACCGGTAATGGCGTGTACAATCCAAGCTTCCTATTGTGAGGCTTTCTTGTAGCACATAATGAAAAACCTCTAACGAAATGTGAAACACTATCTACCATGTGACACTAATAAAAATACCTCTGTAAATGTGCCACTATTTTTCTTACCCTGAAATGTCCAGCAATAAGAGAAGAATGAGCTTCTCTCATGACAGTTAGTCTCTCTCCTTGTGGTATACACAACTTGCCCAAATGAAACAACAAATTTTTATGCATGTGATAATCATTCTCTTCAACTTGATTCCTCTCACTCAAGTTAGCATACACATCCTTAAAATCAACATCTAATGCATATTGTTCTATGTAACTCTCATGTACAATAGAATTATTATTAAGCAAAGTAGAGGCACTAATAATAGTCCTTGAAAGCATATCAACAAATTTATTAAAAATACATTTCCTGTACCTTATTACCAAGTGAAATTTTTGTAGGAAACCCATCCATCTGAAATTACGTGATTGCTGCAATTTAATTTGCGACTGCAAGTACTGTAATGGTTGGTGATTGGTATGTACAACTGTCTCTTTACCCATCAAATAGTGTTTCCACTTTTTGACACTTTGAACCAACGCATACAACTCCTTATCATATGTAGGATAATTAAATACAACACCATTAAATGTCCCAAAATGAAAAGCGATAGGCTTACCATGTTGTTAGAGAACTGCACCCATGGCATAATCACTAGCATCAGTTTGAATCTCAAATGACTGCCTCAAGTCCGGTCAAGCAAGGAATGGAGCTGAACTAATATTCTCTTTCAAAGATTCAAAATATTTTTGTTGTTTGCCTCCCCATTAGAAAGAACTTTTGACACTTGTCACTGCATGCATAGGAGCTGCTATGGCAGAAAAGTTAGCAATAAACTTTCTCCAATATTGAGCTGCACCCAAAAAACTTCTTACCTCTGTAATGGGTTTGGGAGTAGGAAAATTCAAAATTCCTTCTACCTTAGAAGGATCAATTCTTAATTCACCTCCTTCTACAATAGGTCCCAAATAAACCAAAGAATTATTTCCAAATTCACACTTAGACATCTTAAGAAATAATTTCTCTTTCCTCAAAACATCAAGTACTTTCTTAACATGCATGGCATGTTGTTCTCTAGTCTTGCTGAAAACCAAGATGTCATCTAAGTAGACTATAACAAAATCATCAAGAAATGGATGCAAAACATCATCCATAACACGCATGAAAGTTGTAGGTGCATTACACAAACCAAAAGGCATAACTAGCCACTCAAAGATTCCTTGTTTGGTTTTGAATGCAGTGTTCAAAATATCATTTTTTTCAATTCTAACTTGATGATACCCACTATGTAAGTCTAACTTAGTGAAAAATTTAGCATCTTTCAGCGGATCTAACAAATCATCTATCCTTGGGAGTGGGTAACGATTTTTTACCGTAATCTTGTTCAAAGCTCTGAAGTCAACACACATACGTCAAGTTACATATTTCTTTGGAATCAACACTATTGGTGACCCACATGGTGAAGTGATTGGTCTTATGAGTCCCTTGTACAAAAATTATTTAATTTTCCTCTTTATTTTAGCATTCTCCATGATATACTTGCGGTACATGCCTATGTTTGGAAGAGGAAAATCTTGCTGCAATTGAATCTCATGTTGAATCTCCCTTTTAGGAGGCAAACTTGTTGGCTCCTGAAACATCTCATGATGTGCATCAACTACATCATGTAAATCTTACTTTAACTTGGGATTAAAATCTTCAAATGACTCATGATTCACATCAGCTTTAGGCTTAATCATAAAAAGTATGAAACTCTTACTAGAATTCACTATCCTTTTTACGTGTCCAACATTTACCATCGCAATGTTTGTCTTCTTGAGATGCGCTCTAACAATAAACTCCTTTCCATCTTTGAATATATGATACTTGTTCTCATGGAAATAGAAGATAGCTTTCCTATCATATAAGTAAGGACCTCCCAAAAAAATTCCTGAAATATCAAGCGGGACAACATCTAATTCAACCGTGTCAATAAAATGCGCAGTAATTGCAAAGTGCAATATACACTTCTTTGAAACCTGTAAATTTGCATCCTTAAAAATCCAACCAAGTGGATATGGTTTTGGATGTGGAATGGTCTCAAGATTTAGTTGCTTGACAAAGTCTTCAGAGATAAGGTTCGCTTGTGACCCGCTGTCAAACAATGTGTCAATTTTTGTATGTTTTTAAATAACCCTCACATGAAACAATTCAATTCTTTCTTCTTCATTTGGAGCTTGTACATGACAGTTTGAAGTACTAGTACTTGGTTTAGTTTTGGTTTCTTTTCCCTTCATGTTCTTCAAACCCATGGTTGTAATTTCAGTTTCGTCACCTGAATCATCACCTAAGTCTTTTTGTGTAGTAGTAGCTGCAGTTTTCTACTTCCCTTTGTTTTTGTTAAATTGGGTTCTTTTTTCAGGATGTAACTTCCAACAGTTTTTCTCTTCCCAGCCTTCTCTTGAACGGTGTTTACAAACCACTTTTCCTCCCTCTTTTTTGATAGATGTATTCTTTTTGCCTTTTCATTTTGATGTTTTGTCTTTGTTTTTCCCCTTGAAAGGCTTGTTTATGCCCTCTTCAAACGTGTTTTTCCCTCTAGGTTCTAAATGTGTGGCTTGAACACAAACCTCATCTAGACTAGTAGGATTGAACATAAGGATAGTGTGTCTAAGGTAGCTGTGTAAGCCTCCTATGTACTTTAGAAAAGTGTCTTGACTCTGCAAATCTACCCCTAATAAGAGAGATCTTCTCCTAAATTCTTGGGTGTAGTCTTGTAAATTTTGTCCCTTAAGTTTTCTAAAAAATTTTCCAATTCATGATAGCTTTCTGTAAATGAGCTAATGGATAAAAATGTTGTTTTATTGCAGTAATGAAATCAGCCCATGATAAAATAATCTTTCCATGTTTTTAAATCTCCTCCTTTGTCTTGGATTCTCACCAAACAAGTGCTGCACCTTCCATTCTCAAAGAAGCTAGCTGAATTTTAGTGTCATCGTCATGAAGGTTATGGATTCTCAAATAAACCTCCAATTGCCTAATCCAATTTTCAAGTTTTTCTGCATTGACTACACCATTAAACATTGGCAATTCAAACTTAACATCAAGTTTTAAAAAAGGACTTTTACCAGTTTTCTTTGACTTGTTAGATTGATTCACCGAAGTAGAGGATGATGATGATGAGGATGAAGATGAAGATGAGGATGGTGGATCTCCATTTCCTCCATTTCCCTTCTTTGAATTATCTTCATATTTCTTTCCTCTTGAAGATCCCTCTCCTTCCTTGTGAATTTTATACCCTTCTCCTTCAAGTTTCTCATTTCTTTCTTGATAACGAACTCTCACCATTTCAATCAAGTCAAGGAATGCTTTCCTGAACACTCTTTCTTCCTCCTTGGGATCAACTTCTTCAGGAATTTTTCCTTCTCCTGAAGTCATGCTTATGGCTTCTTCTTGCCCTCCTTGGCTGAGGATTGCTTTGAGCTTTCACCAATTGACCTTCTCCTCTCTTAAGCTTTAGCCTAGTAAGCATTAAAACTCTTGCAAACTGTTAAAAAAACTTTGCACAATAAAAATACTGAGAGTAAAACTCTAGCTCTGATACCAACTTGATCTGAATGGAATGTATTATTTTTTCTGTGCTAAGTATCCAAACAGAAATTAAATTGTGTGCATAAGGTTTACTGAATTTTGCAGGTAAAACAAATAGTTTTAACTTAGTTAAACAGATTTATGTGTTAGGTTAAAGCATGTGTTACACAACAATTTGTCACCGTCCCTGCAATCCCTGTCTCGCACATTGGAGGGCTCTTTTTGTGACCTGTGAACAGTGACATAACTTGAAAATTCTTTCATGACATCCCTCTAAACATGAGCTCTCATTGCCCTAAAGACAACTCCTTGTGAAAAACCCTAAAAACACCCCTTTTTGCATTGGCGCGGGTAGCCAGTTCATTACCCGCGCCAATGGGGGAAATCCTTCAAAGAGGGCGCGCCAATTGGCGCTCTGTCCCAGAGTCGCACTCGCGCCAGCCATTTTAAGGAGTGTTTTTTAAAAATAAATGGCGAAAGTTTCTTCCTAACTGATCCAAAAACTGGTATCTAATTTGAGTTGGGAGGTTTGGCTTCGGATCTCCATGTAGAGGAAGTGGTTTGCCACCTCTCATGGAAGCTTCCTTGAGGATAGGGCCAATCCCATGATTATAGGGATCCCAACTCCCCTTCCTCCATCTATAAAATTTTGCCCATCTCCATTGCAAGCTAGTCTTCAAGTTCCCAAATTTCCTAAGAGCCTTATGCTGCAAGAGCCTCCATAATTCCCTTAAGGCCAATTTCAAGCAAGGAGACTATCATCAAGATCTGAAGAGAGAGGTTTGTCCCATCCTTGACAGGCTTTTCGAGACGTGTTCTGCTGGCGACCCTCCGAAGGAGAATTCAGCGTCAGAACTTGTTTGTAATTTTCCTTTGATTGATTATTAATGAACGACTATTGGTTATGGTTCCACTCTTGTTGTTGTTTATAATGATGAGTTATGTCCTTTCTGACTGACATATAGTTGCATCTATTGGATTTTAAGTTTGCGTTTGTTTTTTTTCTTGCATGTGCAGGTGTCTTGTCACAGGGATCGTGGGGATGTGATCTGCTAGAGCTAAGGAATAGGAGCGCTACCTCTTCTACAAGCAATATCGTTGGATTCCAGGTAAGCCTTCATCGCTAGTTGGTTTATTTGCAATTAGGAACCTGCACTGTAGCGTGAACGATTGTTGCTAGACCCAGTCTGGGCTAGTAGGGATCGCCTCTGTCCGCAGAGGGGATTTACCTCCACAACAAATTGGCGACTCCGCTGGGGATCGTTGGCTTGTTGTCGTTCATTTTATAAGCTATAGACGGAGTCTGAAGTTGGTCAGATAGCCTTCGAAACACTTTTTCTCTACAATTGCGAAATAGATCAACGCTGCTTCAGTCAATCTCCGGTTTAGTTTGTAAACTGAACCCTTTGAGCATTGTCTTGTCTTTTCGGTTGATTTCTTGATCCTCCTTGCTTGATCACCTCTTTTGGGCTGGTTCTTTTTGTGAATTTTGGGTCTTTGATAGCTTGAACATCACTGGTCTGATCTTAAATTGCTTATTTTGTATTTTGACATAGCAAACTTGACTGGTGCGCTTTTTAGCATGACAGTCGCGCCAACTGGCGTCAGTTGTCCATGTATTACCTGCGCCAATCTTGATATGGCACTAGTTTTAGCCTGACAGTCGCGCCAGTGCTGGGGACTGCTGGGGTTTGCTCTGTTTTGAGCTTTTTGAGCTTTATCTATGTGTTGAGCTTTGCCTCGCTTTGAGCCTAGATTACATGGTTCATTTGAGTCTTGGAGATTCTGCTGGAAGTGGTGAGTCTGGTCTTGGTTGGGAGAAATTCTCTGTTTTTTCATTTTCAGGCGTTGGCGCTTGTTGTCAGTTAGCAACCCGTGCCAATTGGCCATTGGCGCTAATTGTCAATGTGCAAGTCGCGCCAGTTGGCGCTAGTTGTCAATGTACAAGTCGAGCCAATTTCAGGGTGTATGAAAATTGAGACTTTTTCCCTAAATCCTTCACCAGTGTGTCTTTCCCTTCTGGTCTTTTCACTGTATGAGCATAGATTACATTGTTCATTGTTTGAAATGTCTTCTCTCCATGATTGCTTGATGTAAAAGGGAATAAATGTCTTGTTTTGATCTCGTGCTTTGGAAGTCCTCTTTGTGTTTGACCTCATATGTCTTGTCACCTTTTGAGGGATTTCGTGACAAAGTGTTTGAAACAATGATTGCATTCTTAGTGTTTGTTTACATCTCTTTTGCATTCATCCTTCATTAAGGAGATTTGCGCTCTTTTAGTTTTTGTCTCATAGTTTTCTTTTCGTTAAAATGCATTAGATCACATTGCATTGAAAAGTATTTTTTTTGAGATCCATCATTGAACTTAGATTACATTGTTTAATGATTGAAAACTAGAAGTCGCTATGAGTGCATTCTCTTTCATTGAAAGCATGCATTAAGTAGATTCTTATTTCATCGAAAAATGCATTGAGCGCATTCTTATCATTTGAAAAAGAAAAGGAAATTGTGCATAGATTACAATTGCATAGTTTTCGAAAAAGAGGATTTTGCATAGATTACATTGCATTATTCGCATCGTTGAATGTTTGAAATTACTTTTGGATAATGAAAGTCATCTAGTTGGGAAAAATTTCGTTTACAGTGTTGTTGTTTGTTGCATCATTGTTTGAATCTCTTCCCTTAACTAGATAGCATTCATCGAATTGAAAAGTTTTCTTTTCTCATATACCTGCATATAGGAGATTGTCATATGACATTTTCTAGGGCCTGAAAACTGAAACGTAATTGAAGATAAACTTTAAAATTTACTCAATTTACACAAAGGCAGCATTGAAATCTAACGAAACACATTTAGAGGTCTAGGCTAGAGACGCGTTCCGGCGTCTTAAAACCTAGTAGTTGTCGTTCGTCTCTTGGCTTTAGACAGTGCTAGTACGGACTTGTGCTCCCCGTACCGTCGAGTATATAAAGGGAGACCCCACTAGGTTTCAATCCTTTATCCATAGGAAGCTGAGTCTGCCGCCTCACCTCCTTCTACACCGTACACAAGATCTTCTCAAGAGATTGCTCGCACGTACGGAAAGTCCTTGTTGATTTCTCTTTCATTTTGAAACCAAGGTGTATATTGCAGTTCACGGTTATTTGGTACACCCTTTGCCTAGTATTCCTAAGTAGTCATTTGATCTTTTCTGACTCTTTAAATTTGAAAGGATCACCAAGCGCTTGTCCTTTCACACTTGTGTCAAATCTGAAAGAGATAGAGTCACCTTTTCAACCGTTTCTCAACTCTTAAAACATGAAATGGTGAAGTTTCTAAGTTTCAATGCGGTAAAATAAATCACCCGCGATCACACGCCCTGTTAGATTTTGCTTATTGGTCGTTTTATTGTGTGCCTTGGTTTTTAGCCCGTGTGCGGTTTTGAGTTGTTGATGGCAACTTTTCCGGAGTTCACCAACCAAGGAATCCCTTCCGATGGGAATCCTGGTCATTTTCCTTTTTTTGGAAATGTTGGTGCTCCTTACATGGCAACGTTGTCCCTTCCTGGGTTAACTGTTGGATTGTCTGTTTGGTTGTTTTCAACCTCTGTGGTCCCAAATGTCTCGGCTACTGTTCAATCAGTTCCTCCACCTGAACAACATCATGTTGATTCCAAGGTGGACCTCTCCCCTTCTTCGCCTGTTTCTACGTCCTCCTCTTCTACTTTGCCTGGTGAAAGTCTGGATTCGAGTAACCAGGTGGCTAAGAAGAAGAAGAAGAAGACAAAGAAGAAGAAGTCCGATAAAGGAGAGGCTAGCTCTGCGGCTATTGCGCCTAAGAAGTCTCCTTTTGATAAACCTCCCAACCCTCCACGGAAAGTCAAGTTCCCTTGCATGTTGTGCACGGGAGACCATCTTCTTCGAGACTGCCCTGGCATTCCCAAGGTGCTCAAAGTATGGTCCAACGGTCGCCCATCGTTGCCGTTGGCTTCTGGGAGTCAAGTTGGGGGCATGTCTTCAACTAGTGTTGGTAGGGCTCCTAGGAAGCAGGGTAAGATTACCAATCCCTGTAAGTTATGTGAAGGGCACCATGCCATTCACCTTTGTCCTTATATGGATGAAGCCAAAAGAGTCTTGGACAATGCAACCGTTTCTACACCATGCCTCCTGGCTGGTTATAAACAACTTTCTTTGAGTCCTCCACTAGCTGATGCCCCGATTGGTCAAGAGTCATCCTTGGTCGATCCTGCTCCCTCAGAAATTCAAATTCAGGAATCCATTCCCGACCAACCATTGGTCGTGGGATCGGTTGAACTGGCCCCGTCTGCGATGCACCAAGTATTTTTTGTCGAGAGTGGACTTCACACCCCTCAGGTTCTTCTTGTTTCTTCAGATTCCTCGGACTTGGAGAAAGATTCTCCTATTCCTATACCTCAAGAATTTGCTCCTCCGCCTCCTGTGATGGAGGTGTTAGAGGATACTCTTCCCGACTCCGTGATGGAGGTTGTGGCCGGTGCTTCTTCTTTTTCCGTAACACCAGGGGAAGACCATCTCGGTTCAATGGTAACCCCTCCAAGTAGTTTGGTTGCTTCCTTTGACTAGAATCGATCTGCGAGATACCGCCTTCCGTCTTATGTGCCTTTCGAGATCATAGTACAGGCTTTTGGTCTGGTCGTACCCAACACCATTATAGATTAAGGTGCGTATGTTAGTGTTTTATCCTCAACTACTTGGCAAGCTTTTGGCTCGCCACCGCTTGCACCTGTTACGCAAAATCTGTTGGCATTTAACAGAAGAACTAGTCAACCGTTAGGGATCCTTCCAAGGTTACCTGTTACTTTGGGAGGTAAAACCGTCCATATGGACGTGATGGTTGTTACAGGCCCCTTGGATTTCAATCTGCTTTTGGGGCGCGATTACACCTATGTCATGGGAGCACTTGTCTCCTCCCTCTTTCGTGTGGTCTATTTTCCACATGAAGGAAGGATCGTGACCATTGATCAGCTTTCGTTATTTAGTCCCGATGTGGCAGCTGGGCCGTCATCATCCCTTCCTGGTTTTTATCCACCCGTTGTATCTGCCCCACCGTAGGTCAACTATGTGGCTACCTACCCTGTGCCTATGCTCAGTGATGATGCCGTCGTGCATAGTGTGCTGGGGGCATTACGTCCTGACTTCTAGGATGTTTTCCTTCCATCGGATGGGAAATCCTTGGAAGCTATGACTTCATATTCATTATGATGAGGTCGGTCGGAGCATGGTTCTTTTCCTGTGTCAAGCTCCTTAAAAAATGAAACTGGGTCTGGTCGGAGCACAGTTCGTTCTGCTTGTGTCAAGCTCCTTAAACCATGAAACAAGGTGTCCTGAGGATAGTTATTTTAATGTGTCAACCTCGTTAAAATAATGAAACACATTCTTGTTCAATTTGAGTCTTTGATCAGATCTCGTAAAATCCAAGTCGAGTCTTTCTTAGATCTCGTAACTTGAACCTTCACTCCATCTGCCTTTCATATGGATTAAAGCTTGGGGGGCATGTACCTTGAATTGAGTCACCATGCTGGGGGCATGCTTAACTTTTTCAAGCATAGTTTGTTTTCGTTTCAAGCTTGTGTAAAAATGAAACCGGTTTCAAGCATAGTTTATCTTTGTTTCAAGCTTGTGTAAAAATGAAACAAACTTCAAGCAGAGTTTCCTGATTTCAAGCTTGTGTAAAAATGAAACCTTTCCCATTTTATCTCTTGTGATTGCCATTTTATCAGCCTGTTTTTGCTAGATGAGCCTTGGTTTTCTCACTCCATCGTCACTATCTGCTTGGCCGACCATATGCCTTCACTTGGTTGTTTCACCCATTCCTGAGGAACGGCTGCGATGAGTGGTCTTGTTAGCCAGCCTCTTAACCTTTACTTGTTCTGAGCAGTTCCACCATTACCGGAACCAGTATCTACCCTATATACCACTCGTTCCTCCAGGAGGAGTCATCCTTCAGCTCTTTTCTGACTCTCTAAACATGAAAATATTGCCAAGTCCCTTGTCGTTTTCGATCTCGTTAAAGTGGACACGAAACGACATCTACCTAGTATATGTTTACCCCTTTTTTGGGCTGGGATAGATTACTTACGAAAAAGGAATACCCTAGCCTACTGTGACTAGGAGGTTTTCTCGGACAAATTTTTCTACCTTTTCGGGTCTGAGGAACTATTTACGAAAAGGGACTGTTGGAGTTTACTTTTCCACTGTCTTTTCAAACTCTCTAAACATGAAAAGACGCCGAGTTCTTCCTTTTTCAGACTCGTTAAACCCTGATGACATTGGATTTAGTCGTGATGACGGTATTCGAGTCGCTCCTTCCTAGGGATTGTTAAATGTAATAGGATGGATTCGTCCGAAGGACAGATTTATATGACAAGAATATGGTATCCTCTTCAAGTTTGTGTAAAAATAAAGAGGTACTCTCCAGAAATGGTGGGGAAAAAATGGAACCAGCATCATTGTCGTGTCGGCAGTATGTCGCTCTTGAACATGGCACTTGTCTGCATTCGTGTCGGGTTAGGGACATCTCATCTCATTTTTCACTTGCCTCTGTGGGTTTGGGTGATCCCTTTTGACCTCTCATCTGCTCTTTGCCTCGTCACTATGACCTCTGATCTTTTGATGTCAAATACTGCCGAACTCACTGTCGTGCCATTTATATGTTCAAGAGAAGTTGACCTATGCAAATTTCAACCTTCCTCTGATTCTTATCTAATCTTGATTCACAAAGACATTATGTTCTTCTGTCTCGTGTCGATGATGTGGGAAACACTATGGCCCACCTTCGATCAAGGTCACTTCCTGTCGAATTCAGATCATTATCCAGGAAGCTGATCTAGAGACTCCCTTCTGGTACCTTGGAGCCTGCATGCCTCAATGGCAGGTTCTTCGCGTTCGACGAGACGTTTTCATTAGTGGCCTCCGATCGAGTGATTCTATGGGTGTTCGATGCCAGCTCACTGATTCACATGTCGTAGATTGTACCTATAGTACCTTGAGGGCCATTGTCATTATTGGTGGTACCTCTCGCATCTGTTAACAGCTTTCATCATTGGTTGGTAATCAGGCGATGCTCTTGCATGTTCGACTTCAGCTCACATATTCACATGTTTGAACTTGTACTTTGTTCGGGTCGAGATGGAGCACAAGACCTTGGATTACTGTCTGTTATAATCAAGGCTGCGATTTTGTGGATTCTTATGATTAGTTACATGACTCACTGATTGGATGGCTGCGACCATACCTAAGTCTATTTACCGATCCTCACTGGATGGCTGCGTCCATGCCTCGGATCTAGATTATTACATACTCTGTTATGGATGGCTGCACCCATACCACGTATATATCATGTATTTGAGATATCAGTTGTATTTCTCTAGTCAGGTTTTCTGACGGCAGTGTTTTCAGTTGGACACGTTCTCGTAAAGCATTTCACCCCTCTCTCTCTCTTGGGCCTCATACTTTAGGGGGCATCTGTTACATAGCAATTTGTCACCGTCCCTGCAATCCCCGTCTCGTACATTGGAGGGCTCATTTTGTGACCTATGAGTAGTGACATAACTTGAAAATACTTTCATGACATCCCTCTAAACATGAGCTCTCATTTCCCTAAAGACAACTCCTTGTGAAAAACCCTAAAACACCCCTTTTTGCATTGGCGCGAGTAGCCAGTTCATTAACCGCGCCAATGGGGGAAATCCTTCAAAGAGGGCGCGCCAATTGGCGCTCTGTCCCAAAGTCGCACTCGTGCCAACCATTTTAAGGAGTGTTTTTTAAAAATAAATGGCGGAAGTTTCGTCCTAACTGATCCAGGAACTGATATCGATTTTGAGTTGGGAGGTTTGGCCACGGATTTCCATAAAGAGGAAGTGGTTTTCCACCTCTCATGGAACCTTCCTTGATGATAGGGCCAATCCCACAATTATAGGGATCCCAACTCCCCTTCCTCCATCTATAAAAGCTTGCCCATCTCCATTGCAAGCTAGTCTTCAAGTTCCCAAATTTCCCAAGAGCCTTATGCTGCAAGAGCCTCCATAATTCCCTTAAGGCCAATTTCAAGAAAGGAGACTATCGTCAAGATCCGAAGAGAGAGGTTTGTCCCATCCTTGATAGGATTTTCGAGACGTGTTCTGCTGGCGACCCTCCGAAGGAGAATTCGGCGTCAGAACTTGGTTGTAATTTTCCTTTGATTGATTATTAATGAACGACTATTGGTTATGGTTCCACTCTTGTTGTTGTTTATAAGGATGAGTTATGTCCTTTCTGACTGACATATAGTTGCATCTACTGGATTTTACGTTTGCGTTTGTTTTGTTTCTTGCATGTGCAGGTGTCTTGTCACGGGGATCGTGGGGATGTGATCTGCCAGAGCTAAGGAACGGGAGTGCTACCTCTTCTACAAGCAACAACGTTAGATTCCAGGTAAGCCTTCATCGCTAGTTGGTTTATTTGCAATTAGGAACTTGCACTGTAGCGTGAACGATTGTTGCTAGACCCGGTCTGGGCTAGTAGGGATCGCCTCTGTCCGCAGAGGGGATTTACCTCCACAACAGCATGTAAATTGCTTATAAAACACTTTACAGTAGTAAATAACAGAGAATTAAACATCACATGTAACAGTACTAAGAAAATTTGATGAAGCAGTTCACCCCTCCTAGGCTACATCTGTTGGTCCAACTCCCAATGGCATGTCCCTCATAGCTTATTGCTCAAAAATGGTAAGTACATGTGAATAAAAGCCTCAAATGTTGTGCTCTTTGTAAAAAAAACTTCAGAATGCTTTAATTAGCCAGGAATGACTATTCTTTTGCAGAAAACAAAGAATGGATGCCCAATACACTGAAAACACCCTAGTGGCCCTAGTGGCTCCTTCACCTCTCCTGAAGCTAAACCTACATAAGATGACCTCTGATGGATCTGAAACCTCTTCCAATGTGTTTAGAATGTTGAAATTAGTCTAGGTAGACTCTTGTTTTCACAAGAATTGGTACAAAATTGACTTCTCCATGCATTTTTCCCAATGACACCTAGGAAAACTCCACTAAATGTGGAGACTATTAGTTAACTGGAGTTAAATTGAATGAAAACCACAAATTTGGGGGAAGCGCTCCAAATCCATCAGCGGTCAAGTGCTGGAATTTAATTTTAAGGTGTGGAGTGGTCACATTTACGTCCGCCGAAACCGTCAGACTTTTAAACCATGGCTTAACCATTGTATTTATTGTTGTGTCTAACCATCGGAAGGTATGGTCATAAGGCTCTACAAAACCGTGCGGATAACTGTTTGGTGGTCACCGCCAGAAGGTTCTTAGTGTTGGTCACGGTGTGAGGTTCTGTGAAGTGGGGGCTAACCCCCTTTGCCCTCGGCAGAAAACACATGAAATTATAAATATCCACTGCGACCATAACATGTTAAGAACTGAACGTAGCCCGAATGGTCGGGCTCTTTGCACGTGGATGGGTCATCACATGTTCAATACCCATAGACTCTGAAATATTTTTTCCATACCTCTTAACCTCTGTCCTGGGGCCATGTGATAGCCTCCGAGCAGGCCATGTGGCGCCCATTGATAGGCCAATAAAACTTTAATATATAAATTTTTTTTCAAAATTTCCATATAAAGTCAAAATGGGTCAAAGGTCCAGTTTTTGGAGTTTACTAGGCTTTTCAAACCTTCATAACTTCTCCATACGACCTATGTTTTGTGAAATGTTCATGGCACCAGAATCACAACGACAAGACCTTTCTAGTCACTCAGGTTGCAACCACTTTTGAGCACTTTCATTTTTTATCATTTTTTAGCAATGTACATGATCTCCTAATCACAAGCTTTGATACCTACTTGATCTGAATGGAATATTTTAGTTTTTTGTGCTAAATATCCAAACAATAATTAAATTGTGTGCATAAGGTTTACTGAAGTTTGCAGGTGAAAAAAATGATTTTAACTTAGTTAAACATATTTATGTGTGAGGTTAAAGCATGTAAATTTCTTATAAAACATTGTACTATGTAAATAACATAGAATTAAACATCACATGTAATAGTACTCAGCAAATTTGATGAAGCAGTTCACCCCTCTTGGGCTACATCTGTTGGTCCATCTCCCAATGGCATGTGCCTCATATATTATTGCTCAAAAATGGTAAGTAAATGTGAATAAAAGACTCAAATGGTTGTGCTCTCTATAAAAACAGCTTCAGAATGCTTGAATTAGCCAGGAATGACTATTCATTTTCAGAAAACATAGAATGGATGCCCAATACACTGAAAACACCCTAGTGACCCTAGTGGCTCCTTCACCTCTCTTGAAGCTAAACCTACACAAGATGACCTCTAATGAAAAATAAACCTCTGCCAATGTGTTCATAATATCAAAATTAGTCTATGTAGACTCTTGTTTCACCAAAATTGGTCGAAAATTGACTTCTCCATGCATTTTTCCCAATGACACCTAGGAAAACTCGACTAAATGTGGAGATTGTTAATTAATTGGACCTTTGACCCATTTTTACTTTATATGGAAATTTTGGAAAAAAATATATATTTGGAAAAAAAATATATTAAATTTTTACTAGCCTATCAGTGGGCACCACGTGGCCTGCCCGAAGGCTACCACGTGGCCCCAAGTCAAAGGTTAAGAGGTATGAAAAAATATTTCGGAGTCTATGGTTATTGAACACGCGACCTCCCATCCGTGTGCAGAGTGCTCGACCATTCGAGCTATGTTCAGTTCTTAACATGGTATGGTCGTGGTGCATATTTATAGTTTCATGTGTTTTCCGACGGGGGCAAGGGGGCTAGCCCCTAAGGGCCAACCCCCGCTTCACAGAACCTCACGGTGTGACCAGCGCTAAGAACCTTCCGGTGGTGACCACCAAACAGTTATCCATGCAGTTTTGTAGAGGCATGTGACCATACCTTCTGATGGTTAGACGCAACAATAAATACAATTGACCTTCTCCTCTCTTAAGCTTTAGCCTAGTAAGCATTAAAACTCTTGCAAACTGTTAAACAAAATTTTCATAATAAAAATACTAAGAGTAAAACTCTACCAAGGAGGGCAAGAGTGCCATTATCTCCACCTTCAATTTCATCTCAAAGAGAAGCAGAAGAAGCGATAAGCATGACTTTAGGAGAAGGAAAAATTCCTGAAGAAGTTGATACCAAGGAGGAAGAAAAAGTGTTCAAAAAAGCATTCCTTTACATGACTAAAATGGTGAGAATCCTCTATAAAGAAAGGAATGAAATATTTGAAGGAGAAGAGTCTAAACTTCACAAGGAAGGAGAGGGATCTTCAGGAGGAAATAAATATGAAGATAAGTCAAAGAAGGGAAATGGAGGAAATGGAGATCCACCATCCTCATCCTCATCATCGTCATCCTCTACTTCAGTGAATCAAACTCACAAGTCAAAGAACACTGGTAAAAGTCCTTTCTTAAAACTTGATGTTAAGTTTGAATTGCCAATGTTTAATGGTGAAGTAAATGTAGAAGAACTTGACAATTGGATTAGGCAGTTGGAGGTTTATTTGAGAATCCAAAACCTTCATGATGACGACACTAAAATTCAGCTAGCTTCTTTGAGAATGTAAGGTGCAACACTTGTTTGGTGGGAAGCCAAGACAAAGGAGGATATTAAAAAACATGGTCAGATTATTTTATCATGACTGATTTCATTACTAAAATAAAACAACAGTTTTATCCATTAGCTCATTTATAGAAAGCTATCATGAATTGGCAAAAATTCAGACAACTTAAGGGACAAAATGTACAAGACTACACCCAAGAATTTAGGAGAAGAGCTCTCTTATTAGGGGTAGATTTGCAGAGTCAAGAAACTTTTCTGAAGTACATAAGAGGCTTACACAGCTACCTTAGACACACTATCCTTATGTTCAATCCTACTAGTCTAGATGAGGTTTGTGTTCAAGCCAAACATTTAGAAGCTAGAGGGGAAAACACTTTTGAAGAGGGTAGAAACAAGCCTTTCAAGGGGAAAAAAAAGACAAAACCTCAAAAGGAAAAGGAAAAAATAATGCATCTATAAAAAAAGAGGGAGAGAAAGTGGGTTGTAAACCCTGTTCAAGAGAAGGCCATGAAGATAAAAATTGTTGGAAGTTACATCCTGAAAAAAGAACCCAATTTAACAAAAACAAAGGGAAGCAGAAAACTGCAGCTACTACTACACAACAAGACTTAGGTGACGAAACTAAAATTACAGCCATGGGTTTGAAGAACATGAAGGGAAAAGAAACTGAAACTAAACCAAGTATTAGTACTTCCAACTATCATGTACAAGCTCCAAATGAAGAAGAAAGAATTGAATTGTTTCATGTGAGGGTTATTTCAAAACATACCAAATTTGACACAATGTTTGACAGTGGGTCACAAGCGAACCTTATCTCTAAAGACTTAGTCAAGCAACTAAATCTTGAGACCATTCCACATCCAAAACCATATCCACTTGATTGGATTTGTAAGGATGAAAATTTACAGGTTTCAAAGCAGTGTATATTGTGCTTTGCAATTACTGCACATTTTATTGACACGGTTGAATTATATGTTGTTCCTCTTGATATTTCAGGAAATTCTTTGGTAAGTCCTTACTTATATGACAGGAACGTTATCTTCTATCACCATGAGAACAAGTAGCATCTATTCAAATATGGAAAGGATTGTATTGTTAGAACACATATATACAGTATGAAATTTTTTTAAAGAGAAATTACACAATCACCTTGTGATACAGTAAATTACAGGTTCTAACAGGGGCTCCAGCTGGGGATGGCAGCTCCTTCAGGAGGTGTCAAGAACATTGTAGGATCCATTGGGATGATCCCAACCCTGCAACCTGATTTTCCACATTATTTTTGGCTGAAAACCTTTAAGCTGAAATCAACACTCTCTGCAATTTGTAGTTTGGGACACACTTGAACTGAAAACTAGAAATCAAATTGAAACTAAAACTGGCAAGATGCTCAAAGTGCTGAGCTTATTTTCACACCTATGTACCCTACCCTACAGAAATGGATTCCCTTCTAAACAATACAATAATTCCAGTGTAGCCAGTCAATAAATTGTTCTAATATCTTTGTTCATTCATTGCTCTTCATCATGTTCAGAGACAAGCCTAACAATGGTGTTTGATAGAAATTCCTGACCTGATCTTGTTTACATGGATCTTGGTACCTTTAAAAAACAACCGACATGCCAGAAATATGTGTTGGCTTTGTAAGGAACAATTCCTCCATATAGACAGCCACTAGATCAAGATACTCTTGATTTATTTATGGGTATTCTAACTCAGCCAACTTAGCTTCATATCCTGGTATTGCAGATGTGATCTCTTGATCTTCAATCAAATCGAAACATGTTTGCATGCTACCTGATGAGTGTTTTGCCATTACTTCTACTGAATCAGACAATGGGGAAGACTGTCTGATCATATCCATATCATAGCAGCTTTTGAGAGCATTGTGAACACAGGAAGATCGAATTTGAAAGCAGAAACCATCCAATGCGTCTGCGATTGGGTCCTGTGGTGCTTTAGATGGTAGTGTTGGTTCTTCTGAGACCTCATTTTTTCTCTTATAACTATCAGCCTGAATGTGATCCCAATTCCCTTTTATAATTTGAAATGAATTGAAACGTAAGGGTAAAGACTCAATATGTATTGGTTCCTCCTCTATTTTAGATATGATTTCAAGATGACTCAAGGGGAGAATTTCTGGATTTGAAAAAGGTTTTATATCATCCATCTCTTCCTTGAATGATTCATTAGAGCATTCCTCCTCCTTCCCATTTGCAACCTGCTTATAATTATCTCTTAAGAGTGAGGCAAAAGATAGATGATCAGATTTGGATCAAGGACCTAAGTGATAGCTCAAATTTCAAAGTGTTTGAAAGTATGTCGAACTTGAGCGACCAGATAGATCTCATCTTCCTGATTCTGGTGCTGTGAACGGTTCGAAAAACGGTCACCGTATGAAGAAGTTATCGTGTTTTGAAAAGTCCAGTAAACTGCAAATTTGGACATTTGACCAAGGTTAACTGGGAATAGGTACAGTTAGCAAAAAATAATCTTCCTAGAATATTCCCAAGAATTTTCATTTTGGGCCAATTGCAGGAGGAAGTGTTGGCTTTTTGTTGGTCGAATGGTTTGAATGGCCAATTGGAAGGTGCCATGTGGCCAGCCCTGAGGCCGCCACGTGACCCTTGAACCGCGTATTAATTTTTTTTGGGACTCGGCAGGAATCGACCGTGCAACCTCCTACCCGCCAGCCACGCACTTTACCGACTACTCTGCTTGTTGGCTCTTAACCATAATGGGTTTGCGATTCGATTTGGGGGTTGGAGGGGGCCAGCCCCCTCCCCATATGGCCTTAGCCCAAGACCAGGCGTCGATACCTTTGACAGTTGATAACCCGTGACATTTATCACAACAATTTTCCATGTCACATGCAATGGTTCAAAGATCTCCGTGCGGTTTATGTTAACCCCAACAACTAACTGCCACAGTTCCGACAATTGTCACATGGCCACATTGTTAAACGTTATCTCCATAGCAGATAAAATGCTAACTTTATTGTGATAGTTAGTCCTGCGAGTTTGGGGTGCGCATGTGGCCACACCAACTGCCAGCATTTAATGTAAACAATTAGCCTACTGGAGATTTTTGAGTGTGCCCAAATTTAGGGTGGAGAAACTAGTTTATCTCCAGTTAAACAGAAGTCCTCCACATTTAGTGGAGCTGTTTTAGGTGAAACTGGACAAATGAGTTGGAGACTCATTTTTCGTCCATTCTGGGAGTGGGTGAAAATGTGAAGTTGGGTTACACTTTTTGCCCTTTTTTGAGAAAAAAATTTCATTTTTTTCTTCGACTTTCTGCAAGCTAAAACAATTTTTCTGTTTAGAATTTCATTTTGCGATAAAAATAAAAGTTGTCAAAAATTTTGTTAGCTTTCTATTACTTATTTTTTGGAAATTTTTTATACACATTTGATATGTCAACTTAGCATTCTTTGAGTGTGTGTTTTTTAACAATCAATGGATTCATAAGAAGTCATGTTAATACGCAATGTTGTATTCTTTGAAAATTTGTGTTTTTGAGAAACAAAATGTGCTACAACAATCTAGACAGAGTCTACTTCGGTTTCGGGATGCATATCATAATTACTATAATTTTTTGAACTGGTCCAATATGAAAAACTGCATATTTTGAATATGTTTTGCGATGCAAGAAATTTCTTAACATATAAGTTATAAACTAAAAATCTAAAAGCTACCCATTAGAGACGACAAACCAATGTAATATACCATAATTTTTTCAATTTTTTTTACAATGTATTTTGGAAGATACAGAATTTTTATTTCACTGAATCACAATGACCTTTATAAATTGTTTGCATCTGTTTTATTATAAAATTAATTAAAATTAGTAAATATTTATGAAATTCCATGAAAGTTATATTTTCTAAAAGTAGATTCAATTCTGAAAATGCTTGTCTTGGTTCCGACGGTTAATTCAGAATGTTTCATGGAGTTTAATTAGTCCAAAGTTGCAGAAACGTATTCAAGGCTCGACTCTGCATAACTGGTGACATGTTAGTTCGGCCGAACTATTTTTTGCGCTGACGGCGCATTAAGTCAAACGAAAAAGTAGTTTGGCCGAACTATTTCTTAAAATTTCGGCCGAACTTTTACTTAACTTTCTGTCAGCCGGAAAGTATCGTCAAGCCCCTCCAAAAAAACATTTCGCGGCAATATAAATTGCCGCGAAACCATTCATTATTGTCGCATATTTTCACACGTTTGGTCTGATTTTTACAAAAGTCTTGATCTAATTTTGCAAAGAATTGTTTTGGGTTTAAGGACTTTTCTTGGAGGTATATTTAAAGGACTTTTCTTTGAGACACATTATTTTCATACATTTGATCTAATTTTGCAAGGAATTTTTTTGGGTTTAAAGAATTTTCTTGGAGGCACATTCAAAAAACATTTTTAAAGACTTTTCTTGGAGGTACATTCAAAAGACATTTCTTGGAGGTATGTGATACAATTTTTTGGGCTTCATTTTTTTTTAAAGTATGGATTTGGGCTTAATTTTGAAAGGACATTTTTTGGTTTTGGGTTGAAGTAAATCTTTTATAATGATTTTTTAAAATGAGTTTTTGTGTAACTTTTTAAATGAAATTTTTTTGTAGGACTTGGAAGGAAATATTTTGAACTTCGTTTCATTTTTATAAGAATTTTTTTTCTTGAATTTTTTAAAGTGTTTTGGATTGGAGTATGTATTTTTGCAAAAATTTTAAAATGATTTTTTTTAAAAGTAAACCTTTTGTGATGTTTCTTTTAATTGAGTTTTCGTCTAAATTTTTGAAGGAAATTTTTTGAACGTCATACTCTATTATCATGGGAAATCGAAGAAATTGTAAGAGAAAATATGATCGAAAAAGAGACCCTGAGGAACGTAGAGAAGAGACGAGACAATCTTGCAAAAGAAAGATAGAAGCACTCTCAAATATTGAAGGGGAAAATCAACCTCAACTAGAAGTTGAAACATGTATGTAAATATAAATATTATGATTTTGATATATTTAAAATTTTCCTAGTGTAAAATGTAAAGCTTAATTTTTATTTGATGAACTAATTTGAAAAATATTTTGCAATGTAAACAGAGAGAGATATTCCTCAAAACATTGATGATGAGATACAAAATTTTGAAAGAGAAAGTGAAAGAGATATTAAACCAATGATTGAAGATGGTGTAAATGATGAAAGAAATTGAAGTGAAGAAATTGAATCACAAGGTATGTATATGTATATATATATATATATATATATATATATATATATCTGTTGAACACATGCACGTATTATTGAAATTATACATATATTTATTAATTTAGTATTTATTGGATATGTAAACTTATTATGTACTATTCATTCGAATATGTACAGATGAAATCAATTTCGATGACGAGATGTTAAAAAATGTTGACACTCACACATATGGAGATAAAAAAGCTGACCATTATATATGATATCATGTTAACCACAATTTTGAGAAGTATTTCATAAAGGAAAATGTGACAGTTCAAGCCCAAATGTTGAAAGGTATCCTATCATTAAGGAAATTAAAAGAAGCTACCACTTTATTGGGTATTCGAAAATCAACCAAAGATAAAAAAAATGAAGGAAAATGTGATACAAAATATAAATAGTGCTATAAATTCAATTAGAAGATCTAGACAGAAAAATGATTCAGTTGTACGTAGAGCAATACATATGGAAATGGTTTCATCAAGTACTAAAGAGAATCGCTTGGTAAAATCTATGGCATGAGCATTAGGAACCTCGCGAAAAAATTTGCACAAACATCGAAAATTTCGGTTGCAAATAGATGTAAATGATGAACTTGCTTGTTGGAGAGCTATTTGTAGGAGATCATACAAAGATAGACTTGGAGAAAATGTTAAAAAAATAATATATGAATATTGGAAGAACAATTCGCGTGTTTTTCCAACTGCAAGGCATGTGATGCCAAGAAGAATAACACGAGATTAGTACGAAGAACATGAAAAACATTTCTTGGAAACCACTCAGATAGAATTTTTCAACAAGTTCAAAGAAGAGAATCGTGAAATTCATGTTTGAGTCAATGCTTTTGTTCAACAAAAACCATGGTATGTAAAACCTATCATCGTACGCGACACTTGTTGTTGCCGTTATCGTGTGGAATTTGAGCTATATTATGACACATTCCTTGATTTTGGTAGAACATTTTGGAAGGATTCACCTCCTCCTTCCACTATCCATGATTTCATATCTCAAATTCTATGTGAAAGAGAAAGCGATGAACTATTTTACGAAAAGAAATGTGTTGGTGGTAAAAAATGCGATGATTGTGGAAATTTGACTAAATTTCAAAACAAATATCTTACTGATATAAATGATCAATCGTTGTCCAACATGAAGGTGAAATGGAAGAGATATGAATATATCCATACATCGATTCAAGGTGAAAATAGTGTTAAAAGAATTTAATTACGAGAAGAAGAAATTTTGTGATAGAGTTTTTGAGAAAGTTTGAGGTAGAAATTTACAAATACACCAAGAATTCCTATAGAGCTCGATGGAAAGACTTGCAATTAAAAAAATCCTGTGAATTTTTTCCACCAGGGACCATTTTGTCAGTAATTGATTTTGCAGAAAACTACACATTTGTTCCACAAAAAGAAATTCAGAGTGAATACTATCATTCTAACCAAGTCTCCATGCTCATCCATATTCTATATAGACATGCTGAACAAAACATCGATCATATAGAAAGCACCAATGAAAATCGACATATTATTAAAGAATATCACTTTTATATCAGTGACGATTGTACAAATGATACATATTTTGTACAACATTGTTTTGGAAAAATTTATGATTCCTTGAAAAATCGTGGAATAACATTCAATGAACATTGGATATGGTCAGATGGATGTGCAGGACAATTAAAATCTACATGATCATTCTTTTGGTTGTGTTGTCTTCATAAGAAAACCTGCATTAAACATTGTTGGAGTTTCTTTGAGACTGGCCATGGAAAAGGAGAACATGATGGTGCAGGGGCATGCATAAAACGAGCACTTCTAAGATATAAAATGAACCCATCTGCAAGCCGACTTGTGGATGCAAAAGAAGCTTTTCAATGGTGCATCATTTCTCTAAGCCATGAGACTAACCGATCAAGGGAAGTGCGAAGGTACATTCAATTTAATTTTTATTGGATATCTAATTTTAAATAGTGTACATTTATCACAATGATTATCTTTGATTGTATTTTGATATCATATTTACATTCTTCTTTCAATTTTCCATATAAAGGTTTTTTTGGCATATTGGGATCGAAGACATAGTGTTACACAACATTTTGTCACCGTCCCTGCAATCCCTCGTCCCGCATATTGGAGGGTCATTCCCGTGACTTGTGAACAATGTCATACTTTGAAAACACCTTCTTTGCATCCTTCTGCATAAGGACATCATTTCTTATGTTGGAAATTTCCTCAAAAAAGAACACAAAACCTATATTTTGGCCTTGGCACGGATGGCCAGTTCACCCCTCGCACCGATGTGGAAGATTTGCACTAGAGCCCATGCCACTTGGTGCTCTGTCTCAGTGCAGTGCCCGCGCTAAGCTGTTTTAGGAATGTTTTTAAAAAAATAGAGGCGGAATTTTCCTTCTAACCACCTCAGGGATGAGTCACTAGAAGTGGTTAAGTTGATCAGCCACAGATCTCTCTGTTTAGGCGGTGGTTTTCACCTCCCATGGAACACTCTTTAGAGATAGGCCTCCCTTCCATAATTATAGGGATCCTAACCTCTCCCTCTCCCTCTATATAAATAGGCCTTCTCCCTTTATGAAGGTTAGCTGAACATATAGCCAAGGAGATGAACTTGGAGAAGAATACTTTTGCTGACTAATTGCTATTGAGAAGGTGGAACCAAGGAGAACTCCGTAGAGAGAGTCTTGTCCGAATTCTTGACGAGCCTTTGTGAGACGCGTTCTGCTTGAACCCTATTGGAGGAGACCGCAATGTCGAAGCTTGGTTGTACTCTTCCTTTCATTTATTAATATACTTGACTATGGTGTTGTTTCCATCATTGTGTTACGTTGTTGATTTAATGCAATTGATTTAGTCCTCTTCGACTGACTAATAGTTACGAATGTGAATTCGTATGTTGTATATTATAGTTGTTTCTTGTGTGTGTGCAGGTGTCCGAGCGTGAAAGCGAGCGGACCGTGATATTTCAAACCAGGAGCGAGGAGCGAGCCACTCTTTTCGATGACAGCAACACATAAGACCTTCGGTAAGTCATCTATCGAATCTCCGTCCATTCGTTAATTAGGAATCAATATTATAGCTTGTTTTTTTTGTGGCTAGACCCACTCTAGGGCTAGTGGGATCGCCTCTGTCCACAGAGGGGATTTACCTCACCAACACGTAGATAAATCAATTGGAAATGATGTTGAAACAATAAAAGGGACTCGAAAATTGCATTCAATTAAAACAAAGTCGTCCATAAATGTGTTTGCATTGGATAAAAGAAAATATTCTTGTTTTTGTCATGTTTGCATAGACAACACAAAATCCAATGATGTTTGTGAAAACAAAATGTATGTAAAATATTGGAAACATATAGAGCTAAATACAAAGGGAAAAATGTCCATTGCAATTTTTGAAGAAATGCAATCAAAGGAGACTACAATATCATCCGATGGGGATCGAGTTTTTTATCTTGTTAGAGAAGGTAACATTTTAATTGCTTTCTAATGATAAAGATCTAGAAATAAATTTGAATATGTATAATTTTGTTAAGTTTGTTTTATTGTGCAGGAGATGTTTTTGCTGTAATTGCACCTACTGAAAACGATGAAAATGTGAAGTATTATTTGATGCGTTGCACTGAACGAAAAATGAAATTATTAGAAGACTATAATGATCACAGATTTCCATATGAAAGAGGATCTATTATACTAAAAGGTTATTTTTTCAGACAAACTAATCAAAGTGGGAATTTTGTTTACTTTGAAGACTATGAACCTGATTTCATAAGTTGTCAATATAGTCACTTGGTGTGTGCAGCATGCATAAAGTTGATCGAGGTTCAATCAAAGAAAAAAACGAATATTAAGAAATGGAAAATGTCAAAATCCGATCATGAACGGATTATTGAAGATGACATTCCATTGGAATTTTTTTGATTGAACTGCCCAACAATTTATTCTCTTTGGATTATATGTTCTAGAACTTCCAGTACTCAATTAAAAATTGAGCTGCCTTGTTATGTTATTTGTGCAAGTGTTTGCACATGTACAAATTGTTTTGGTACATGCACACTCTAGTATCAACTGAAAGTAGCTTTTCTATACATGCATTGATGAAAAATGTTGCATGTATTGGATATATATATATATATATATATATATATATATATATATGTTCTAGAATGAAATTAACTATTCAAGTAGTTTTACTATGTGCATTGATGAAAAATGTTTCATGTATTCAATATATATGTTCTAGAATGCAATTAACTGAAAGTAGTTTTTTTATGTGCGTTGATGAAAAATGTTGCATGTACTGGATATATACACGAACTCAATGCACGCCCAGTTTTTCTTGTGGGATTTTTTGGTAAAAAGTATCCACAATGTAAATAAATCATCCGCAGTATAATTTTGTACGAAGATTCCTTTCAGACAAGAGACTCAGAGCACTTCTTCGACTTTTGGTGGGATTTGACCCACATCCCTATTCCTGATTGAAAATCTAGTACAAAATTTGTCTGTCCAATGGTCGAATATGTTCTATGTGCATTGATGAAAAATGTTGTGCACATATTGGATATATGTGTGTGTGTGTGTGTGTGTGTGTGTGTTCTAGAATGCAATTAAAACTGAATGGACCATCAATTTACCAATTTATAAATCAACAAGGCTACCTAGTTGAGTGCATTAATGACATTGAACCCAATTCAACAAACATATATCTACTTCTTATATTTCCAATGAAAATTAAAGGGATTTATATGGGAAAGATGCAGAACATATAGCCTATGAACTACTTTAGTCCATAGGTCAATGAAGGTATCATCATGTGGGAAAATGTTTCAATAACACTTGATCATACTTAAAAGTAATCTTAAGATTGTTTTTGATATTTGCATACTACATACTATTGTTTGAGTGAATTGTTTTTAAAAAACTTACCAAATGTACTTCAACCATCCAAAACTTGAATTTTAAAAACTTTTTGATTATATCAAAACAAATTACTTCACATGTCATGCCAATTGTAGTTCAACTATCCAATAAAAACATTAAACATTTAACATTATATCACATGCCAAATGTAGATTGAAATGGTATACAAAACTTAGTTTTAAAAACTTTTTGATTATATCACAACATTACTTCACATGCCTAATGTACTTCAACCATCCAAAACTTGAGTTTTAAAAACTTTTTGATTATATCACAACATTACTTCACATGCCATGTCAATTGTAGTTCAACTATCCAATAAAAACATTTAACATTATATCACATGCCAAATGTAGATTGAAACCATCCAAAACTTAAGTTTTAAAATTTTTTTGATTATATATCGTGCAACATTACTTCACATGCCATGCCAATTATAGTTCAAATATCCAATAAAAACATTTAACATTATATCACATGCCAAATGTAGATTGAAACCATCCAAAACTTAACCTTTAATTTAACAAAAAATTAAAGATCACAACATTACTTCACATGCCAAATGTACTTCAACCATCCAAGACTTGATTTTTAAGAACTTTTTGATTATATCACAACATTACTTCACATGCCATGCCAATTGTAATTCAACTATCCAATAAAAAAATTAAACATTTAACATTATATCACATGCCAAATGTAGATTGAAACCATCCAAAACTTGAGTTTTAAAAACTTTTTGATGATATCACAACATTACTTCACATGCCATGCCAATTATAGTTCAACTATCCAATAAAAACATTTAACATTATATCACATGCCAAATGTAGATTGAAACCATCCAAAACTTAACTTTTAATTTAACAAAAAATTATAAATCACAACATTACTTCAGATGCCAAATGTACTTCAAGCATCCAAAACTTAAGTTTTAAAAACAAAATAAATTATAACACATCATTACATAACATGCCAAATATAGTTCAAAAGAAAAACATTAATTTATAGATGACAACATTACTAGTAGTTCAACTATCCAAACTTAAAATTTTTAAAAACCAAACAAATTATATAACAACATTACTTCACATTCACATGCCAAAAGTACTAAAACCATCCAAAACTTAACTTTTTGGAACAAAAAAAATTATGTTAACACTGTAATAAAATATGGATAAAAGTTGTAGATCTCACAAGTATCAAGTATCAAGTTATATATATATATATATATATATATATATATATATATATGACTGTGCATGTGGATAATATATAAAAAAGTAAATTTAAGACTATCTAAATCTTGAAATCAAATCTACAAATCATGTCCATCAAATACAGATGGATGTAGTGTCTTTCCTATCAGAGTCTCAATCCGCGCGCTATCTTGCGAAGCATGGGAAACCTGTACACAATGCACATACAAACATTAAAATTTGATGTTTTAAAAATGAGTGAGAATATATAGAACTTCATGTAAAAAACAAAATATAAAAAAAAAATCATGCAATACCTCATGAGGTTCCCTCTCCATTTGTTCGCCTGCTACAAGTTCCCCCATGGGAACATTTCCAACAGTAAATTGTACAATATACATGTACAGTTAGTTATATATATATATATATATATATATATATATATATATATATATTAAAAAATTTCAGATGAAAATGCACATGTGTACATAAATAAACTTATTTTCAATAATACTAAAAAGAAAAGTTAGACAACTTTTTCAAATGGCTGCAATGGTGTGGATGTTCCTATCTCCATCGCTAGAGTCCATGGATTAAAGAAATATTCTATAGAAACCTAAAATTCAAAATTTTAAAAGTATAAAATAACTCAAGATCAAGATCTCAATTTATAATAAAACTTAAATAAACTTCAATTTATAAATTATAACTTTTAAAAAAACATATATATATTTAAAAGTGAAAAATTGAATACTTCTGCAGGTGAATTTGGGACATCTCCTAAGAGAGGCTCCAAAAGAAAATCTCCAAAAACCTAAAATTCAAAAAATTTAAAATAACTCAAGATATAGATATATATATCTCAATTTTTAATGGAACTTTTGAGGTGGAATATATATATAACTTAAACATAAATTTTGAAGTGAAATATTGTCCATACTTGTTGTGGATGTGGCACATCTCCTAAGGAAGTAGAAGGTAATTCTCCCAAGGAAGAAGAAGGTACCACCATCCCAAAAACATTGGACGGAATCAGAATCTATTAAAACATTTTATTATTATATATGTACATGTACATGTGTGCACTATTATTTATTTTAAAAATATCACTTAAAAAACACTAACATTTGTCAACATATCTTGATGGTGAGACCCATCTTCATTGTTTGAACCAAAGGCCCCGAACATGATATTAACATTTTCGTCATTCATCATGCGTGACAACTGCAAATGGTGTTTTAACATATAATGATACATTTTTGTTGGATTAATGTACATACAAATAAATGTATACATGTACATACACATGTATTTATTACAAATTGTACACATGTATGTGTTAAAATAATTGAACCCTAAGGTCATTAACACATACCGTTCCCGTGCCCTCTTCCTCATGAAGAATTAGGTCTTGCCAACCATTGCGACAATTCTTTGCATATATTCAGAGATCTTCAACATTCATGTTGTCAATCTCTTCATTTGTACAATACAAAAAATTGGCACGTGCATTCTCATGTGCTCTTTGTCGATTTAGACAAACATAGACTCAACCCAATCTGCTGTAAACATTGTCGATCATGACATCCCTTGCTTCTTGACTTATTTGGGAAGTCGCATCCATCTCTGACCGCAGAGTTTCGACTCGAAAAGGTCGACTCACCAATGGCGGCTCAGGGCGAGGCAACTCCACATCTCGCCTAGCGCCCCTATGGTCACACAATCGACCTTTCCCCGGACCAAAAAATTCTGACGGAAGGTCATTGTAATTGGGTTTCATTTAAAAAAAAATTATGCGTAAAACAATTTTGCAAAATAAACAGGAACCTCTTCGTTTCATGGGAGCCTTCCATAGGCCACAAGGTGCCTATCATACAAATAGTGAGCTATATCGGGGTGCTTGAAATATTGCACCTTCAACATTTTTTTTTTGGCCCTTCCTTGAAATTAAACATTGACTTCGCCATATCTTTTGTAACTCTTTGTTTTACATCCTCCCATTTATTGGGACCCATTACTGTTTCCTTTCTCTTTCTCATGAATTATACAAATGTATCAGTCGTTGGCCCAAGATTTTTGTACACATTTAATATTTCGCCCAATGAATGTGTAACTATTTTGAGGCTTTGTCGACTCTCAGCAGGTAGAGTCAAAGCCATGATATCTCTTCGCAATTTTACATGAAGTTGTTGACACCTTTCTAAAGTGCATTGCGCCATGTTTCTTTCCCATGGTATATCAGAAATGTCGGCCGGATAAGTTGTGGTGGGTAGACATCCTTCTTCTTGAATGTAGCATTCTGCCCCACGTCTATTTTGACCAATATTTGGAACATTTTCAGCCTCTACATAAATATATATAAAATTTGTATATTAGAAAAAACACATGTAAACAAATTTGTACAAATTCAAAGAAACAAATATTGAAATTGATGGCAACCTCGACGTGGTTGGCTAGCATCTTCTCCACCTTGAAACTGTTGAGAACCAGAACGACCCTGCTGAGAACCAGCACCACCAGCCGTTGATTGGCCTCTGGGAGAATAAATATCACCACCTTCACGCAACCTACTACCACTTATTGATGGCCCTCTAAGGGCATTTGAACCACCACCAACCTCTCGAGAGGAGAGAGAAGCTTCATAAACAAATATGAATTTATAATCAATTGAAAAATACATGCATACATATAAATACAAGTGTACATATTCATTGATTAAATTGCGTTGAAACCATACCACGACTGGATGAAACATGGGCATCCATCGCTGGAGTAGAGACCCTTCTCTTCTTATTAGCTCCTAAAAAATAAAAAATGAAACTTATTAACAACTAATTTAACTCACAAAGTTGATAAAAAATCAATTTCATATGTACATAAATGTATGGAGATTTAAGATTATATTTAAATTTACCATGAACAACTCTCGATCCCGATCCCTGATCCCCTCGCAGTAGGATATGGATTCTTGATGATTCTCGCCTACTGTCCTATTGAATGGACCGCTACTAGACATTACAATTATTTTTTTAAATAACTAATTTAAATTAAATTCAAAATAAATTTCAGAAAATTAATGTAATTTAGTGTAAACAAATTATGTAAAACACAACTTTCAAATCACTAATTGATGTGTGAAACTCAATTTAAGCAATTTTTTTTTATAAAAATGATAAGTTCACCAAATTGTGTTTTACATGGTCAGAGCACACTTGGTATAAAATTGAAAAAAACACATTGTCATTAAAAAAGAAGTGAAACTCCATTTAAACAAAAATTTGTTGAAGTCCCCGCATTTTAATTTCATAAAAAATTGAAGTTCACCACTTGTTGCAAATGTGAAGTTCATCAAGTTGCGCTTTACATGGTGTTATGGGAGCACATGATATATAATTGAAAAAAGCACATGGTCATTAAAAAAGACACATTTTAAGTACAAAACACACACATATCCAAGATATGTTACAATGTCGATCAATAAATTTTGAAGGAGAGCATCTCAACACTAATTCATCTTTGAGAGATGAAACTTGAATTTTTGAAGAAGTGAGTCTCAAAACTAATTCATCTTTGAGAGATGAATCTTGAATTTTTGAAGAAGAGTGTCTCAAAACTAGTTCATCTTTGAGAGATGAATCTTGCATTGGCATTGCCCCGTATAATTCTAATTCATGTATTAATTCATATTTGATAGATGAATCCTGAATTTTCATTGCCCCACACAATAAATCAACAGACATCTTATTCACATTTGTACAATTCCTTATACTAAAAAATTGAAATTGGCTAACAATATTGTTTTCTATTCCATGTAGTTTTTTAAGCCTCTCCTTCTTAACTTGGTACACGCCATTCATCTAGTTGCACACAAGTTCAGAATTGGTGAAAAATACAATTCCATTTGATCCATACTCCATCGTTGTTCCCAAGCCTTCTATCAATCCAATATAATATGCCTCGTTGTTTGTTGTTCTTCCCGGTATATTCATTTTCCTTTGGACGACTTTGCTAGTCGCAATATTGGAAAGCATATATGTAATCACTGCATTCCCTGGATTGGGATAGCAAGAAAATTCTATGCATAATTTCCATTTTTCAACCATATTTAATGGTTTTCTTATCCCTAAAAAAAATCAAATTCAATAAAAATATATATATTAAATTGACATTTATTGCAAATGCATGGGAGAAATTAAAAACTTATATTTAGATCTATTCCACAGATTGACTGTAGGGGCATTTACTAGATATGTCACCTTTCATAAAAGATGAGATCCAGAGGCTACCTGGCCCTTTACAGACTCCACATATAGAACTACCATGGATATGAAAATTAAAAACTTTTAATTATATCTATTCTAGAGATTGAATGTAGGGGCATTGACTCTTAGGTTAAAACCTATGTTTTCTATCAAATCACTTTTGGTTTCAATGGGAAAATTTTATGTCTAATTTGTGTTTTACATGTTGAATATAAAAGGTTTTTTCTCTCTCATTGTTTGAGACCATGGATATGAAAATGAAAAAATTTATACTTGGTTAAAACCTATGTTTTGTATCAAATTACTTTTTTTTTCTAAATAATATATACATGTTGACTGTAGGGGCATTTAGATCTATTCCAGAGATTGACTGTAGGGGCATTTACTAGATATGTCACCTTTCATAAAAGATGAGATCCAGAGGCTACCTGGCCCTTTACAGACTCTGCCTATAGAACTACCATGCATATGAAAATGAAAAACTTCTAATCAGATCTATTCTAAAGATTTAATGTAGGGGCATTTACTAGATTAGGTTAAAAACTATGTTTTGTATCAAATAATTTTTTATTTCAATGGCAAACTTTTATGGCTAATTTCTGTTTTACATGTTGAATATAAAAGGTTTTTTCTCTCTCATTGTTTGAGACCATGGATATGAAAATGAAAAACTATATACTTGGTTAAAACCTATGTTTTGTATCAAATTACTTTTTGTTTCTAAATACTATATACATGTTGACTGTAGGGGCATTTAGATCTATTCCAGAGATTGGATGTAGGGGCATTTACTAGATATGTCACCTTTCATAAAAGATGAGATCCAGAGGCTACTTGGCCCTTTACAGACTCTGCCTATAGAATTACCATGGATATGAAAATGAAAAACTTCTAATAAGATCTATTCTAGAAATTGAATGTAGGGCCATTTACTAGATTAAGTTAAAACCTATGTTTTGTATCAAATTAATTTTGGAAACAATGGGAAACTTTTATGGCTAATTTGTTTATTACATGTTGAATTGTTGACGGGAAAATATGTCCGGCCAACAGTAGGGGATCTCACCGGTAGAAAGTCCCAATTAGACCTTGAACCGTTTGGAGTAGGGATCCCGTCCGGGGTGTGGGTCCGGCTACCGCTTAAGACGCCTTCCCTTCGGTCTCAAAAGAACCTGATTGAACCTGCAGACAAACACTTATTCACATGATACAGAATACATGACTGATGCATTAAACACAAATAAAACACTATGCGTAGCGAGGCAATAAATAAAGCATGTACGCCTAAGGAGATGTCGTTAGCAACACGTCTTTAGGGTACTGCTTGTAAGGTAGTCTGACCACAACAGAAATAGTTCTTTATGGCGAGATGTCCCTTTACTTTCTGAAAGATAAAACGAAATGCTAACAAAATAGTTCATTAACATTAATTAATAGAGCAAATGGTAAACTGAAAATCATCAACACAAACACAGATAGCCATGATGCATAAATGATGCTATAAAGAGGGTAGCTTCATTAATCAAAAGATGTTCTGAAAATGTATAAGAAAATACACATAGTGTTCACGCAGTAAAACACGTCATCCAAACAAAGGGGTTTTAACAAGTATCTGTATTCATATGCACAAGAGTATAATCTTTCAATACAATACTATGTAGCTCTTGAGTCTCCAAAAGAAAAAGCCCTTTTACAAGCTCCTGAAGGAGTATTTATAAAACAAAACCTACTCTTTGGGCTTCCTTGACCTTCCATCTTCCTGACCGTTGGGCTGCCTTGCGACCCAGACCTTTTGTGACCTGCGACCTGGCTGTTGTTGCGACCTGTGACCTGAATGGGTCGCGGGGTCGCAAGTTGTAAGAAAATGAGATAATGCGACCTTGCGACTAGGTCGCTGGGTCGCGAAGTCGCAAAAGGTGAAAAAACCGAAGGTATGCGACCTTGCAACCTTGCGACTAGGTCGCTGGGTCGTAGGGTCACAAAAGGAGGAAAAATGAAGATATGCGACCTTGCGACCTTGCGACTAGGTCGCTGGGTCGCGGGGTCACAACGTTCGGGAAAAATCAGAGATGCGACTTCGCGACTTGTTGGGATTTGCGACCTCGCGACCTCGGCCATCAGCGCCCTGCGACTTGAAGAAATCTGCAACCTGCGACTTCAAGCAGATCTGCATATTTTGTAGCAGTATTCCTCATCTCATGTGCTTTGAAAACCGGTCCTCTTGCTTGCTGGGGAAAAACTCTACTTTCTTGTGCAAACAGAAGGTTCTTCCTGCAATAAAATAACACAGGTCACATGTCTACATGACTGAACAATAATAATAAAGCTAAGGGAATTTTAATCAATTATAAGAATGAAAACAATAACTTAGACCCCTGGTGGTCAACTACTGAATCATCGGAGAGAATGGCTAGGGATAGTTCTCTCTGTGCCCTTTCTCTGTCGGGATTATCATCCTCCCCACATACAAGGCCTCTTCAAGTCTTGGATTAAATTACTTGATAGGCATGAGTTTCTTTATTCACGTTCTTAGTGTTTGCCATAGGTTTTCATGCTCATCGATTACCCATCCATAAGAGGAGCAGTACTTGTCACCTTCTATTGGAGAATCTCGGGTATCTGGACTGAGGAGAACTAGTCAGGTACATCGATCTAGGCAAGGCTTATAATAGTCTTATACATTGGAGGCTAGTTAGTTAGGACCATTAAATCATAGCTAGCCTAACTAAAAGCTTTCCTTTGCGTGGCTGCAGAGCCACCATATTAAGATCCCATCCCTGGGCTAGCTATTATATAACATCCATTAATAACCCCGCAGAACGACTTCCACCTGCACGATTACTTCTGTTTTATGATGCTCCCATTTGCTAAAGGGACCAAGCGACAAACTGATAGCAGCCCTGCTCCGATTCTAGATCAGTGACAAGGTAGGAAACCATCTCTACTTCCCAAATACCCCAACGACAACATCTTTCTAGATGTAGCACTAACTACCAAACGGAATCTTCCAAGCCTCGATGGTGGGATACCTTTTCCAGGCAACAACACCTCGACAACACAGCTCTTCCTCCAGGAATAAAACAATCCTCTATACAGATTTTTCGCCATTTAGCCTCTAATGTTAGGTAAGCCAGTTGTATAAAACATCTAGTATTGAAAGCTTCTGCTTCGGTCATTGTTCTCACGGGCCTGCAATTGAACGCGCTGCAACAGTCTCAAATCAATCTATGTGGAATGTGAGATAGAAATATCAAGCGCCTTAGGCATCATCGAAGATTGAGCTCTGTGAAGACAGCTCAACGTAGTCAGTAATGGCAGTCTCGGAAATTCAACTTCCAACGAGTATGTAACGATAGCATTTTTCTAAATATGGCGAGCACAACAGATCTGAAGAGTGATTATCTCCTGGAATATTGCCGTCGGGGCTACAGAAGTTGACCTAAATCATTCAGATTCTATTTCAGCACTATGACCTTATACGCTTACCAGAAACGCACGGTCTGTTTATGACAGTTGCCATGCAGACTTGGAGATGGACGCGTCGAAGATTTTATCCATGCAGTTTGACCGATCTACGTGTAAACACACCTTTGGACCGTAAAATGTATCCGTTCCAAACCTGCGCTATCAAACCTTTGCACATTGCTCCACGTATATGTAATGCATCAAATAGATAACAGTGCTCAGTTTGATTTATCCAAGTCGTGAAACACACACTGTAGTTTAATTTATCCAAGCCGTAAAGTGAACACAGGAGTTTAGGTTGAGTTTTATGCAAATTAGAAAACCAGCGTGGATGGTGATAGATGCTCACAGCCCGCTACTCCATCTGCTCGAATGTGAAGGAGTTCACCAGGTGAGGAGTTCATATGTAATGTGACGCCATGCTCTAATAACTTGTGAAAATGGATTGAGCATAATTGAAACAGTGCTGGAGGATTGTTGAAGTGAAACGTTAAAGGATGAAGAAAAAAAAGCCACGTATATGTATATGTATAAACGTTTTCATTTGCTCCATGCAACGTAATCGTTGGGCTCCATGCATGTAAACATTGACCATAAAACATATATCTGTCCCATGTATGCCCGACGCCCGTTTGCCATGTGTCTTAATCATACAGTTTAACCGCTTTATAATGTACATCCGTTCCAAGCATTCACCTGCCAATGACGTAGGACTCCATGCAACATGCCCACGCAACATGCCCATGCATGGTTCTGCGCCATGTCTCCAACACTTAGTATGGGATGAAACTATATATATGTAAACTGCTTCAAACGTTTGCCGAATGGAAAACCTGCCATCGAACACTGGGCTTTATGTCATGTGGCCGTGCAATTTCGTTGCACCAGCTCCGTGTTCTTGCACCGCTACAAGATCGTCCTACATGCGCCATAGTATTTATCATATTTGCTGTTATGTTTTAAACATTAGTTTCGTCCCTTGGATATCCGTTCAACGTTGTTTTACCAGCGGTAAAACTCTGCTATAGAGCCTATTTGCCAAGAGTCTTCATATGGTTCTAATCTTTTCCGTCTCATATGGTGTTAATTATACAACTTGGTCGTTTGATTTTTCGTTATGATGCCCCATCACTCCCATTCCATTAAAACAATTACTAATGACACGGTCTACGTGTCCCATAAATGGTTTCATGGTATACATTCAGTCACTTTCTTTGGACTTAACTCACCATGGTTATTTAAACATCACGATACTACATTCTGCCATAAAGAATTTAGTTTACTTGTAATGTTTCATATAGTCTGACTCATCATTTGATATGGTTTGAAAACCGCATGGCCTCGCGCTTTGGTGCATGGTTTCGTGCCTTGGTTTTCAACTTGCAATGTAACCTTGACCCATCACATGTGTGCCTATTTGCCATGTTTTCACATAGTTGCTCCACAGTCTCTTATGATTTCGACACCATGTGGCTTTATTTTCCTTGTTTTAATTATATAATATCAAAACCACAACCTTGGTCCATCGCGTGTGTCCACTATGTAGCTTAGGTTCAACAAAGATTGCTTCTCAAAAGGTGCGCTTAGATATTGTGACAAAACCGTAATGCACCAATGCCTGAACCGACAAGCCTACACCTATATTTTGATGGAAGATGAGGCACTGAAAGAAGTAAATCCGGACTTAATCACCAAATTTACAGTGATGATCTTTCAAAATATTTATCCTTGACGTATGTTGAACCTGCGAACCATTTCATTCAACTGCAGCCAATGGAAGAAACCCTTTAGCTGTGCGATTGTCTTGTCACCATCAGCATGTGCGCTTCTGCACTGTATCTCGACATGGAGAAGCCTTGAATCTTCTAAGTCGGCTTTGTTCACTGGGATATACTAGACTCAACGAAGTGGCGAAATATGTTTCTTTGCGTGCGCCCATCGACATTGAGATGGTATGATGCAGGACCTGGACATTACCAATGTAGCGCTTTAAAGCGTCTGGTGTGCACTAGTGAAGGAAGCTTTTTTGCATCAATGAGATAAAAGGTTCCTTTTCTGATAAACATGCATCACACCATCCTCCTTTTAACATTACTGTTCGCTTGCTCCTGCTCCTCCCTTGTTTCGCAACCTTGGTCTGGTTGTTGAGCTTAATTTTATTTCCCCTTGATGTCGTGGCCCGAATGAGGAATCTGTCACCCGTGGGGTCGACCTGTGGAACATTACGACATCATAACTACTCTTCCATAATGATAACCACAGATAAAACACATGAAACTAACAAGCTTAAGAGAAGCATTCAAACAATATGATCAATGACCTATAGCAGGAGGGATTTTACTCATCAATACACAAAAGGTTTTCGTTCAAACATATGCATGGCGATCTCATTACACATGGCGCGACTACGGTAAGAATGTTCGAGCCTGCGCTAGATGATCCCTCCCACATATGGCATGATTGCAGTGACATCATCAAGTCATGGTGATGAGACAACTCGTGAGGGGTTGGGGATAGGTCGGCAGGATGTCATTGACTGCAGGTCAGGCAAAAGACTTTAACGCCTAGGCGAGCAGAGGGGGAACCCGAAATTTTAAATATACCCAAAATTTTGGGTGGTGTTGTAGCGGCTACAACAAATGGTGAACCACTAGTAGAATCCAGCATCTCTGTCAATATCACCACAATAGTCTGAGTCCGGATAATGGTGCAAGGGAATATTGAACAAGTTCCGTGGGTACCCTTTGTATTACTTTGGCCCTTTACAGGTACGCCTAATCCTTGTGCTTCAACTAAGTCCCGCTAATCAGAAACACATCAAAGAGAAAGCTCACAGACGCTAGTAGCTTGTTGATGATGTGAATATTAAGGCACTGGGTTTATTATTCTCAGGATTTTTTAAGGTAAGATTTTGGTGTTGCTCCGCTGCCAGCAGGCCTGGACAGTACCCCGGCGGAGTCACTTCAAGAAATCACAAACGTTGCTCCGCTGCCACTGAGCCTGGTCAGTACCCCGGCGGAGTCATTGCATTACCTCTCTGCGCAGGAAGCCTTTCTCAATCCTTACCCTTATTTGTTTCATGTGCTTACAGCACTTATTTTCATGTGCTCGTGGCACTTATTTTCATGTGCTCATGGCACTTATTTTTCATGGGCGGATGAGGGATCTCGACTTATTTTACGAGCAAGAGAGGTTGTTTCTCGTGTTACAGAAACTGAAAGATATCCTGATTTGAGTTTTCCTTCATGCCAAACCTTCACATCCCATTCACCACAATAGGCGAAGCGCACAAAACAAATCATTAAAATGTCCAAGACTATGCTGGGCACAAGGCTTAGGCTTACGAGTATGGGCCATTTCAAACTCATTAGGTCTCCCACAATCAACTGGCTCGTATATCCCCAGATAATAAGTTTAGACTCATAGGCATCTTGTTGAGAATGCGACTTCGATGACCGGTCCTAAGAAAAAGCTACCTCTTGAGATAGCCACCGCAACCTCATGCAAAACAATGAGGTTACTGTTTCGTCAATCGAGGCAAAACAAGTCTGTAAGGTGATAGGGTTGCAATGAGGGCTTATGAAGTGGCAGGCGATATAATAGAACTGATGTAAGGAAGAGAGTGTACGATGCAATGTAATAGGCGAGGCTCAAGATGCAATGCAACGCCATGTGTGAGACAATCAATCCAGCAGTAAGTGCAAATACAAGTAGCGATTATTTATGCAACAACAAGTAACTGAAAAGGAAATGAAAGGAAACTACTTGTAACATGATTATGCCTAAAATATTAATCATAAACAAAAATAACAAACACACTTTTAAATCATGAAGTAAAATTTAGCAAGTAAACCTAATTAACTTTGAACTAATTTTTTTTATTTATTTATTGTAGGTCCTAGCTAGCCTACACCTAAACCCTAGTTTAACCAATGATGCGGTCGGGTTATGTAAAATCAGCTTTCCAGTGCAGCCACCGCATTAGTTCCCAACTTGCAAGAACAATAATGATCAGGATCAGAGCTAGTATCCAAAAAAGTGCAGCAGCAACGAAAATTACCTGAGGAGCAGGTGCAATGGCAAGATGATCATAGATACTTACCAAAGAACATGCCAGAATAGATTGTGCAAGCTGAATCCCACCTTCATCTTGATACACGGCAATATGTTTCTGAAGCTAAATATTTATAAATGACACATAAGTATTCATGCACAATCCTAGGTCTGATGGGTGTTGGGTGAGCCACCGCCTATTTTCAGGCACATCCACTGAATAGGGTTTGTCGAGTTGACCGAAAATCTTAACATGGTGTTGAGGACCATCAGTTTTATGGAACGGAAACAATAAGCAAGTGCCAGGCAAATTATAGATGCATGCGCATCCAAGCATAGAAACCCTAGTTTGGAAAAACCTAGTTAGGGATTGCTACTGGGTTTGGTCAAGGGTAGGAGGATCCGAATCCGCATTTAGTGGATCCTGAAATTCCTCAATGCCTTGAACAAACTCTGGACCTTTGAGCAAGGGGCTTTCCAACTTTGACTGCTTGGCGAGATCAACAAGCGACTGGATGTGATCATGGATTATGGTGAGTTGCAAAATGTCAGCGGGCTTTGTATCAATTTGGTCAAATGTTTGCGCGCTGACAGGTTGATAGATCGATATATCATATTCTTTAGATTCACTGGGTTGGGGTGGATTCGATGCGGTTATGCTGGCAGGAGTGTGGTATTTGGGGATCGTCATCTCAGAAACGGTTGGCAGAAGATGAAGCGCTTCAACTTTCTGATGGGTACTTGAAACTTCCCAAAGTGCATCATCGACTGCTGGTGTCTCCATATGGTCGGAAAAAAGATGTGAGTGAAAATCCTCAGCGATATGATTGAATATGTTTTCAGATAAGGAGTGATCGCTACAACCATCGATGTGGTCGAGTTGGGCACCTGGCATGTCAGGCTCCCTGAGAGTTACCGACTGGGATGGATCAATAAAGAGGACATCTTGAGGTTGCCCAATTAGATAATCGCTCCCATGGTTGTCTAAAGATTCCGAGTGAGAAAGATTAGATCTAAAAGATTCATCGATTTTGATCTGTGATGGTGGAACACCATCTGCGTGCTTATGATTGTCGCCAATACCAGTATAAGGAAATTTTGAATGTCTCGAAGAAATTACTGGTGTGCCGGGATCGGGAAACCAACCGGGGAGTAATGAACGAATAGATTGAGTCGCAGGGGCGTTAACCATACGAGGCTTTCCGACCCGTGCATCCGTGTCATTCAGAGAAAACGATGATCTGGAAGACCTTGTAAGGGAATCAACTTTATGCGGGGTAGGAGTCGATTCATAATCCGTATGTGAACCAGATTCATAGTCCGAATGTGAACCATATTCATCATCCGAATTTGAACCAGATTCGTAATCCAAATATGAACTAGATTCATAATCCGAATGTGAACCAGATTCATAATCCGAAGGTGAACCAGATTCATCATCCGAATGTGAATCTGATTCATAATTCGAATGTGAACCAGATTCAGGACTAAGTCCAGGGAGACATCGAGTGGGCTCAGGGTAGGTTTCATGAGCCAAAAGAGATAATGAGCCACTGGGGTGTTTAGATTCGACATGGTACGTGAAAGACTCAAAGTCAGAACAACCGTTGACTTGCGGGTTGTCATAGGGAACACTAGGCTCAGGTCGGGATGCTAACTGAAATGGTTCAAGGGAAACGAGAATCGCATACGTGAACTGTTCTCTTAACAACCTCCAATCGACATCCTTTTCAGGGAACTCAAAACAATAATGAACGAATCTGATAGAGAACTCATCTAAAGATTCCTGAGGTTCCATTCTGATGTCATTTATCTTTAATAAAACGTTATGAAAATCATATCTATGAAAAGCTTGTTGTAATTCACTGGCGAGTTGTTCAAATGAATGGATGGAAGATTCCGGCAACGTGCAGCACCATTGCTTAGCGCGACCTTCGAGGGTGAGGAATAAAAGCAAACAAAACAAACCCTCATCGTCAATTTCATAGCACTCACCAAAGTCACAAAAATCTGAACAGTGTTGGTTTATGGACACCCCATTTTCACCATCAAATTTTAACTGGGATAAGTGATAAATAATTTTATCGGAGATGTGGTATCTAGGCTCATAAAACTCCAACAAACATCTCGGGAGAATGATTTGGGAACGAGCCATTACAGATATGAGATTAACTGCAGGCTTTAAAGGCTCAAATTGTCATCTGGCCCCCCCCCTTTTCGTTAAATATCTGGTCGGAGGTTCAAGCCCTCCTTCTAGCGCCAATTCTGTTGACGGGAAAATTTGTCCGGCCAACAGTAGAGGATCTCCCCGGTAGAAAGTCCCAATTAGACCTTAAACCGTTTGGAGTAGGGATCCCGTCCGGGGCGTGGGTCTAGCTACCACTTAAGACGCCTTCCCTTTTGTCTCAAAAGAACCTGATTGAACCTGCTGACACACACTCATTCACATGATACAGAATAAATGACTGACGCATTAAACACGAATAAAACACTAGTGTAGCTAGGCAATAAATAAAGCATGTACGCCTAAGGAGATGTTGTTAGCAACACGTCTTTGGGGTACTGCTTGTAAGGTAGTCTGACCACAACAGAAATAGTTCTTTATGGCGAGATATCCCTTTACTTTCTGAAAGATAAAACGAAATGCTAACAAAATAGTTCATTAACATTCATTAATAGAGCAAATGGTAAACTGAACATCATCAACACAAACACAGATAGCCATGATGCATAAATGATGCTATAAAGAGGGCAGCTTCATTAATCAAAAGATGTTCTGAAAATGTATAAGAAAATACACATAGTGTTCACGCAGTAAAACACGTCATCCAAACAAAGTGGTTTTAACAAGTATCTGTATTCATATGCACAAGAGTATAATATTTCAATACAATACTATGTAGCTCTTGAGTCTCCAAAAGAAAAAGCCCTTTTACAAGCTCCCGAAGGAGTATTTATAAAACAAAACCTGCCCTTTGGGCTTCCTTGACCTTCCATCTTCCTGACCGTTGGGCTGCCTTGTGACCCAGTCCTTTTGCGACCTGCGACCTGGCTGTTGTTGCGACCTGCGACTTGAATGGGTTGCGGGGTCGCAAGTTGTAAGAAAATGAGAGAATGCGACCTTGCAACCTTGCGACTAGGTCGCTGGGTCGCGAAGTCGCAAAAGGTGAAAAAACCGAAGGTATGCGACCTTGCGACCTTGCGACTAGGTCGCTGGATCGCAGGGTCGCAAAAGGAGGAAAAATGAATATATGTGACCTTGCGACCTTGCGAATAGGTCGCTGGGTCGCGAAGTCGCAAAAGGTGAAAAAAACCGAAGGTATGCGACCTTGCGACCTTGCGACTAGGTCGCTGGGTCGTAGGGTCGCAAAAGGTGGAAAAACAAAGATATGCGACCTTGCGACCTTGTGACTAGGTCACTGGGTCGCAGAGTCGAAAAAGGTGGAAAAAGATAAAAATGTGACCTTGCGACCTTGCGACTAGGTCGCTGGGTCGCGGGGTCGCAACGTTGGGGAAAAATCAGAGATGCGACTTCGCGACCTGCTAGGATTTGCGACCTCGCGACCTCGGCCATCAGCACCCTGCGACTTGAAGAAATCTGCAACCTGCGACTTCAAGCAGATTTTCGTATTTTGTAGCAGTATTCATCATCTCACGTGCTTTGAAAACCGGTCCTCTTGCTTGCTGGGGAAAAACTCTACTTTCTTGTGCAAACAGAAGGTTCTTCCTGCAATAAAATAACACAGGTCACATGTCTACATGACTTAACAATAATAATAAAGCTAAGGGCATTTTAATCAATTATAAGAATGAAAACAATAACTTAGACCCCTGGTGGTCAACTACTGAATCGTCGGAGAGAATGGCTAGGGATAGTTCTCTCTATGCCCTTTTTCTGTCGGGATTATCATCCTCCCCACATACAAGGTCCTCTTCAAGTCATGGATTAAATTACTTGATAGGCATGAGTTTATTTATTCACGTTCTTAGTGTTTGCCGTAGGTTTTCATGCTCATCGATTACCCATCCATAAGAGGAGTAGTACTTGTCACCTTCTATTGGAGAATCTTGGGTATCTGGACTGAGGAGAACTGGTCAGGTACAACGATCTAGGCAAGGCTTATAACAATCTTATACACTGGAGGCTGGTCAATTAGGACCATTAAATCATAGCTAGCCTAACTAAAAGCTTTCCTTTGCGCGGCTGCAGAGCCACCATATTAAGATACCATCCCTGGGCTAGCTATTATATAACATCCATTAATAACCCCGCAGAACGACTTCCACCTGCATGATTACTTCTGTTTTACGATGCTCCCATTTTCTAAAGGGACCAAGCGACAAACTGATAGCAGCCCTGCTCCGATTCTAAATCAATGACGAGGTAGGAAACCATCTCTACTTCCCAAATACCCCAACAACAACATCGTTCTAGATGTAGCACTAACTACCAAACGGGTTCTTCCAAGCCTAGATGGCGGGCTACCTTTTCCAAGCAATAACACCTTGACAACGCAGCTCTTCCTCCAGGAATAAAACAGTCCTCTATACAGAGTTTTCGCCATTCAGCCTCTAATGTTAGGTAAGCCAGTTGTATAAAACGTCTAGTATTGAAAGCTTCTGCTTCGGTCATTGTTCTCACAGGCCTGAAATTGAACACACTGCAACAATCTCAAATCGATCTATGTGGAATGTGAGATGGAAATAGCAAGCGCCTTAGGCATCATCGAAGATTGAGCTCTGTGAAGACAGCTCAACGTAGTCAGTAATGGCAGTCTCGGAAATTCAGCTTCCAACGAGTATGTAACGATAGCATTTTTCTAAATATGGCGAGCACAACAGATCTGAAGAGTGATTATCTCCTGGAATATTGCCGTCGGCGCTACAGAAGTCGACCTAAATCATTCAGATTCTATTTCAGCACTATGACCTTATACGCTTACCAAAAACGCACGGTCTATTTATGACAGTTGCCATGCAGACTTGGAGATGGACGCGTCGAAGATTCTATCCATGTAGTTTGACCGATCCACGTGTAAACACACCTTTGGACCGTAAAATGTATCCGTTCCAAACCTGCGCTATCAAACCTTTGCACACTGCTCCACGTATATGTAATACATCAAATAGATGACAGTGCTCAGTTTGATTTATCCAAGTCGTGAAACGCACACTGTAGTTTAATTTATCCAAGCTGTAAAGCGAACACAGGAGTTTAGGTTGAGTTTTCTGCAAATTAGAAAACCAGCGTGGATGGTGATAGATGCTCATAGCCTGCTACTCCGCCTGTTCGAATGTGAAGGAGTTCACCAGGTGAGGAGTTCATATGTAATGTGATGCCATGCTCTAATAACTTGTGAAAATGGATTGACCGTAATTGAAACAGTGCTGGAGGATTGTTGAAGTGAAACGTCAAAGGATGAAGAAAAAAAAGCCACGTATATGTATATGTATAAACGTTTTCATTTGCTCCATGCAACGTAATCGTTGGGCTCCAGGCACGTAAACATTGACCATAAAACATATATCTGTCCCATGTATGCCCGACGCCCTTTTTCCATGTGTCTTAATCATACAGTTTAACCGCTTTATAATGTACATCCGTTCCAAGCATTCACCTGCCAACGACGTAGGACTCCATGCAACATGCCCACGCAACGTGCCCATGCATGGTTCTGCGCCATGTCTCCAACACTTAGTATGGGATGAAACTATATATATGTAAACTGCTTCAAACGTTTGCCGAATGGAAAACCTGCCATCGAACGCTGGGCTCTATGTCACGTGGCCGTGTAATTTCGTTGCACCAGCTCCATGTTCTTGCACCGCTACAAGATCGTCCTACATGCGCCATAGTATTTATCATATTCGCTGTTATGTTTTAAACATTAGTTTTGTCCCTTGGATATCCGTTCAACGTTGTTTTACCAGCGGTCAAACTCTGCTATAGAGCCTATTTGCCAAGAGTCTTCATATGGTTCTAATCTTTTGCGTCTCATATGGTGTTAATTATACAACTTGGTCGTTTGATTTTTCGTTATGATGCCCCATCACTCCCATTCCATTAAAACAATTACTAATGACACGGTCTACGTGTCCCATAAATGGTCGCATGGTGGTGGTATCTAGTCAGCTTCTCTTTGGACTTTAACTCACAATGGTTATTTAAAATTAGCTTGGACAGATATATTCGCCATAGAAGAATTTAGGCTTACTTGTAATGTTCTCCATATAGTCTTGACTCAGCATTTTATATGGTTTGGAAACTGCATGGTTTTGCGCCTTGGTTTTCAACTTGCAATGTAACCTTGACCCATCACATGTGTGCCTATTTGCCATGTTTTCACATAGTTGCTCCACTGTCTCTTATGATTTCGACACCATGTGGTTTTATTTTCCTTGTTTTAATTATATAATATCAAAACCACAACCTTGGTCCATCGCGTGTGTCCACTGTGTAGCTTAGGTTCAACAAAGATTGCTTCTCAAAAGGTGCGCTTAGATATTGTGACAAAACCGTAATGCACCAATGCCTGAACCGACAAACCTACACCTATATTTTGATGGAAGATGAGGCACTGAAAGAAGTAAATCCAGACTTAATCACCAAATTGACAGTGATGATCTTTCAAAATATTTATCCTTGACGTATGTTGAACCTGCGAACCATTTCATTCAACTGCAGCCAATGGAAGAAACCCTTTAGCTGTGCGATTGTCTTGTCACCATCAGCATGTGCGCTTCTGCACTGTATCTCGACATGGAGAAGCCTTGAATCTTCTAAGTAGGCTTTGTTCACCGGGATATACTAGACTCATCGAAGTGGCAAAATATGTTTCTTTGCGTGCGCCCATCGACATTGAGATGGTATGATGCAGGACCTAGACATTACCAATGGAGCGCTTTAAAGCGTCTGGTGTGCACTAGTGAAGGAATATTTTTTGCATCAGTGAGATAAAAGGTTCCTTTTTTGATCAACATGCATCACACCATCCTCCTTTTAACAGTACTGGTCGCTTGCTCCTGCTCCTCCCTTGTTCCACAACCTTGGTCTGGTTGTTGAGCTTAATTTTATTTCCCCTTGATGTCGTGGCCCGAATGAGGAATCTGTCACCCGTGGGGTCGACCTGTGGAACATTACGACATCATAACTACTCTTCCATAATGATAACCACAGATAAAACACATGAAACTAACAAGCTTAAGAGAAGTATTCAAACAATATGCTCAATGACCTATAGCAGGAGGGCTTTTACTCATCAATACACAAAAGGTTTTCGTTCAAACATATGCATGGCGATCTCATTACACATGGCGTGACTGCGGTAAGAATGTTCGAGCCTGCGCTAGATGATCCCTCCCACATATGGCATGATTGCGGAGACACCATCAAGTCATGGTGATGAGACAACTCGTGAGGGGTTGGGGATAGGTCGGCGGGATGTCATTGACTGCAGGTCAGGCAAAAGAATTTAACGCTTAGGCGAGCAGAGGGGGAACCCAAAATTTTAAATATACCCAAAATTTTGGGTGGTGTTGTAGCAGATACAACATGAATATAAATTTTTTTTTCTCTCTCATTGTTTGAGACCATGGATATGAAAATGAAAAACTATATAATTGATTAAAACCTATGTTTCGTATCAAATTACTTTTTGTTTCTAAATACTATATACATGTTTGTTGAGGAGGTAAATCCCCTTTCCGGACAGAGGCGATCCCTACTAGCCCAGCAGGGGTCTAGCAACAATCAAACAATGTAATGACGCAAGTTCCTAGTTACGAATGAAGGACTCGGGATAGAAGCCTACCTGGATTCCAATGCCACGATCTGAAGAAGAAGCGTCCCCGTTCCTCAGCCTCGGCAGATCACAATCCCTCCACGATCTCCGCGGATGAACACCTGCACATGGAAGAAACGAACAGATACAAGTATAGAAACCAGCATACGTAACTAAACATCAGTCAGAAAGGACGTTACTCACATTAACATGATGGAAAATAGAGTGGAACCATAATCATAATCATCTATTAAATAATAAACAAAGAGAGATTACAACCAAGTTCTGACGTCGCGGTCTCCTTCGGATGGGTCTCCAGTCGTCCACGTCTCGCAAAGCTTGCCAAGGAAAGGGAAAACCTCTCCGGAGTCTCTTGACAATGGTCTCCTTACTTGAGTCAGCCTTAAGGGAAAGGGAGGATTCTTTACAACACAAAGGCTTTTGGGAATATGGAGATTCAGAGCTTAGGCACTTCAAGACTAGCTTGACATGGATTTGAGCAGGCTTTTATAGATGGGGAAGGAGGGAGTTGGGATCCCTATTATTATGGGATTGGCCCTATCAACAAGGAAGGTTCCATGGGAGGTGGCAAAACCACTTCCCTTCCATAGCACTCCCGCAGCCAAACCTCCCAACTCAAGATAGGCAATGGTTTCTGAGTTTGTTGGAACTCAACTTCCGCCATCTTTATTTAAAAAACAGTCCCTAAATTGGGTAGCGCGACTACTGCTCTATGACAGAGTGCCAGTTGGCGCGACCTCTTTGCAGGATTTTCCCCATTGGCGCGAGTACTGAACTGACTGCCCGCGCCAATGCCAAAAGGAATGTTTTTCATGATTTTTGCAAGGAGATGTCTCAAGGGAAAATAAAGCTCATGCTTAGAGGGATGCATTGATGATGTTTTCAAGGCATGACAGTGTTCATAGGTCACAAAATGGGTCCTCCATTGTGCGGGACGGGGAATGGTAGGGACGGTGACAAATTACTGTGTAACAATGTTGAATATAAAAGGTTTTTTTCTCTCTCATTGTTTGAGACCATGGATATGAAAATGAAAAACTTCTATTTAGATCTATTCTAGAGATATGGCTAATTTGTGTTTTACATACATTGAATATAAAAGGTTTTTTCTCTCATTGTTTGAGACCATGGATATGAAAATGAAAAACTTCTAATTTTAAAACTATTCGAGAGATTGATTGACTTGTAGGGGCATTTACTCTTAGGTTAAAATCTATGTTTTGTATCAAATCACTTATGGTTTCAATGGGAAAATTTTATGGCTAATTTTTGTTTTACATGTTGAATATAAAAGGTTTTTTTATCTCTCATTGTTTTAGACCATGGATATGAAAATGAAAAAATTCTATTTAGATCTATTCTAGAGATATGGCTAATTTGTGTTTTACATACATTGAATATAAAAGGTTTTTTCTCTCATTATTTGAGGCCATGGAAACGAAAATGAAAAAATTCTATTTAAAATTATTCCAGAGATTGACTGTAGGGGCATTTACTCTTAGGTTAAAACCTATGTTTTGTATCAAATCACTTATGCTTTCAATGAAAATTTTTTATGGCTAATTTGTGTTTTACATGTTGAATATAAAAGGTTTTTTTCTTTCTCATTGTTTGAGACCATGGATATGAAAATGAAAAACTTCTATTTAGATCTATTCCAGAGATATGGCTAATTTGTGTTTTACATGCATTGAATATAAAAGGTTTTTTCTCTCATTTTTTGAGACCATGGATATGAAAATGAAAAACTTATATTTAAAACTATTCCAGAGATTGACTGCAGAGGCATTTACTAAGGTTAAAACCTATGTTTTGTATCAAATCACTTATGGTTTCAATGAGAAACTTTTATGGATAATTTGTGTTTTACATGTTGAATATAAAATGTTTTTTCTCTCTCTCATTATTTGAGACCATGGATATGAAAATGAAAACTTTTCTATTTAGATCTATTCTAGAGATATGGCTAATTTGTGTTTTACATATATTGAATATAAAAGGTTTTTGCTCTCATTGTTTGAGACCATGGATATGAAAATGAAAAACTTCTACTTAAAACTATTCCAGAGATTGACTATAGGGGCATTTACTCTTAGGTTAAAACCTATGTTTTGTATCAAATCACTTATGGTTTTAATGGGAAACTTTTATGGCTAATTTGTGTTTTAAATGTTGAATATAAAAGGGTTTTTCTCTCTCTCATTGTTTGAGACCATGGATATGAAAATGAAAAACTTCTATTTAGATCTATTCTAGAGATGTGGCTAATTTGTGTTTTACATACATTGAATATAAAAGGTTTTTTCTCTCTCTCATTGTTTGAGACCATGGATATGAAAATGAAAAACTTCTATATATTTAAAACTATTCTAGAGATTGATTGACTGTAGGGGCATTTACTCTTAGGTTAAAACCAATGTTTTGTATCAAATCACTTTTGGTTTCAACAGTTTGTTTATTGGCTAATGTGCTTTTATCAAAAAACTTTTGGTTTTGAAGTATATTCTGGAATCTTCTGTAACCACTTATTAGGCCTATCAATATGTAATTAGAGCACAATGAATATGATAATTCGATACAATTACATGATAAAAAAATAGTAGAGATAAGCAGTGTTTCTATAATATGGGATGACTGGTAAGATTACAGGTTTCCACATATTAAGCTTATTCAGTAACTAATACGTAACCATTACTATTATTAATAAAAGCATGCTTAAGGATGAGGTCTTTGCCGAGGAGAAAAGAATGCTTTAAGAGACAGTCCAAACTCTGCTCAATAAGATGCAAGAATTCACAACAGATAAAAAAATATATTTTGTTAATCACAAATCAGCATCTATCAATATCTGTTATTTGTGTTTCTAAGGCTCGCAATTTTATCAGAACCAAAACAGAGTTGGCTAAACGAGCCAGTCAGCCTAGTTTAGGGGTTTTCTAGAAATTGAATGTAGGGGCATTTACTGAATTAGGTCAAAACCTATGTTTTGTATCAAATCACTTTTGGTTTCAATGGGAAACTTTTATGGCTAATTTGTGTTTTACATGTTGAATATAAAAGGTTTTTTCTCTCTCATTGTTTGAGACCATGGATATGAAAATGAAAAACTATATAATTGGTTAAAACTTATGTTTTGTATCAAATTACTTTTTGTTTCTAAATAATATATACATGTTGAATATAAAAGGTTTTTTTCTCTCTCATTGTTTGAGACCATGGATATGAAAATAAAAAACTTCTATTTAGATCTATTCTAGAGATATGGCTAATTTGTGTTTTACATACATTGAATATAAAAGGTTTTTTCTCTCATTGTTTGAGACCATGGATATGAAAATGAAAATCTTCTATATTTAAAACTATTCGAGAGATTGATTGACTTGTAGGGGCATTTACTCTTAGTTTAAAACCTATGTTTTGTATCAAATCACTTATGGTTTCAATGGGAAACTTTTATGGCTAATTTGTGTTTTACATGTTGAATATAAAAGGTTTTTTTCTCTCTCATTGTTTGAGACCATGGATATGAAAATGAAAAACTTCTATTTAGATCTATTCTAGAGATATGGCTAATTTTTGTTTTACATACATTGAATATAAAAGGGTTTTTATCTCATTATTTGAGGCCATGGATATGAAAATGAAGAACTTCTATTTAAAACTATTCCAGAGATTGACTGTAGGGGCATTTACTCTTAGCTTAAAACCTATGTTTTGTATCAAATCACTTATGGTTTCAATGAGAAACTTTTATGGCTAATTTGTGTTTTACATGTTGAATATAAAAGGTTTTTTTATCTCTCATTGTTTGAGACCATGGATATGAAAATTAAAAACTTCTATTTAGATCTATTCTAGAGATATGGCTAATTTGTGTTTTACATACATTGAATATAAAAGGTTTTTTCTCTCATTGTTTGAGACCATGGATATGAAAATGAAAAACTTCTATTTAAAACTATTCTAGAGATTGACTCTAGGGGAATTTACTAAGGTTAGAACCTATGTTTTGTATCAAATAACTTATGGTTTCAATGGAAAACTTTTATGGATAATTTGTGATTTACATGTTGAATATAAAAAGTTTTTTCTCTCTCATTATTTGAGACCATGGATATGAAAATGAAAAATTTTCTATTTAGATCTATTCTAGAGATATGGCTAATTTGTGTTTTACATATATTGAATATAAAAGGTTTTTTCTCTCATTGCTTGAGACCATGGATATGAAAATGAAAAAATTCTACTTAAAACTATTCTAGGGATTGACTGTAGGGGCATTTACTCTTAGGTTAAAACCTATGTTTTGTATCAAATCACTTATGGTTTCAATGGGAAACTTTTATGGCTAATTTGTGTTTTAAATGTTGAATATAAAAGGGTTTTTTCTCTCTCTCATTGTTTGAGACCATGGATATGAAAATGAAAAAATTCTATTTAGATCTATTCTAGAGATGTGGCTAATTTGTGTTTTACATACATTGAATATAAAAGGTTTTTTCTCTCTCTCTCATTGTTTGAGACCATGGATATGAAAATGAAAAACTTCTATATATTTAAAACTATTTCAGAGATTGATTGACCATAGGGGCATTTACTCTTAGGTTAAAACCTATGTTTTGTAATAAATAACTTTTGGTTTCAATGGTTTGTTTATTGGCTAATGTGTTTTTATCAAATCACTTTTGGTTTTGAAGTACATTCTGGAATCTTCTGTAACCACTTATTAGGCCTATCAATATGTAATTAGAGCACACTGAATATGAGAAGTCAATGCAATTACATGTTCATAAATTAATAGAGATAAGCAATGTTTCTATAATATGGGATGACTGGTTAGATTACAGGTTTCCACATATTAAGTTTATTCAGTAACTAATATGTAACCATTACTATTATTACTAAAAGCATGCTTAAGGATGAGGTCTTTGCTGAGGAGAAAAGCATGCCTTAAGAGACAGTCCAAACTCTGCTCAATAAGATCAATAATTCACAACAGATAAAAAAAGCTATTTCGTTAATCACAAATCAATATCTATCAGTATCTGTTATTTGTGTTTCTAAGGCTGGAAATTTTATCAGAACTAGAACAGAGCTAGCTAAACAGGCCAGTCAACCTAGTTCAGGGGTTTTCTAGAAATTGAATGTAGGGGCATTTACTAGATTAGGTTAAAACCTATGTTTTGTATCAAATCACTTTTGGTTTCAATGGGAAACTTTTATGGCTAATTTGTGTTTTACATGTTGAATATAAAAGGTTTTTTCTCTCTCATTGTTTGAGACCATGGATAGGAAAATGAAAAACTATATAATTGGTTAAAACCTATGTTTTGTATCAAATTACTTTTTGTTTCTAAATACTATATACATGTTGAATATAAAAGGATTTTTTCTCTCTCATTGTTTGAGACCATGGGTATGAAAATGAAAAAATTCTATTTAGATCTATTCTAGAGATATGGCTAATTTGTGTTTTACATACATTGAATATAAAAGGTTTTTTCTCTCATTGTTTGACACCATGGATATGAAAATGAAAAACTTCTATATTTAAAACTATTCGAGAGATTTATTGACTTGTAGGAGCATTTACTCTTAGGTTAAAACCTATGTTTTGTATCAAATCACTTATGGTTTCAATGGAAAACTTTTATGGATAATTTGTGTTTTACATGTTGAATATAAGAGGTTTGTTTATCTCTCATTCTTTGAGACCATGGATACGAAAATGAAAAACTTCTATTTAGATCTATTCTAGAGATATGGCTAATTTGTGTTTTACATAGATTGAATATAAAAGGTTTTTTCTCTCATCGTTTGAGATCATGGATATGAAAATGAAAAACTTCTATTTAAAACTATTCCAGAGATTGACTGTAGGGGCATTTATTCTTAGATTAAAACCTATGTTTTGTATCAAATCACTTATGGTTTCAATGAGAAACTTTTGTGGCTAATTTGTGTTTTACATGTTGAATATAAAAGGTTTTTTTCTCTCTCATTTTTTGAGACCATGGATATGAAAATGAAAAACTTCTATTTAGATCTATTCTAGAGATATGGATAATTTGTGTTTTATATACATTGAATATAAAAGGTTTTTTCTCTCATTGTTTGAGACCATGGATATGAAAATGAGAAACTTCTATTTAAAACTATTCCAGAGATTGACTGTAGGGGCATTTACTAAGGTTAAAACCTATATTTTGTATCAAATCACTTATGGTTTCAATGGGAAACTTTTATGGCTAATTTTTGTTTTACATGTTGAATATAAAAGGTTGTTTCTCTCTCTCATTGTTTGAGACCATGGATATGAAAATGAAAAACTTCTATTTAGATCTATTCTAGAGATATGGCTAATTTGTGTTTTACATACATTGAATATAAAAGGTTTTTTCTTTCATTGTTTGAGACCATGGATATGAAAATGAAAAAATTCTACTTAAAACTATTCCAGAGATTGACTGTAGGGGCATTTACTCTTAGGTTAAAACCTATGTTTTGTATAAAATCACTTATGGTTTCAATGGGAAACTTTTATGGCCAATTTGTGTTTTAAATTTTGAATATAAAAGGTTTTTTTCTCTCTCTGATTGTTTGAGACCATGGATATGAAAATGAAAAACTTCTATTTAGATCTATTCTAGAGATGTGGCTAATTTTTGTTTTACATACATTGAATATAAAAGGTTTTTTCTCTCTCTCATTGTTTGAGACCATGGATATGAAAATGAAAAACTTCTATATATTTAAAACTATTCTAGAGATTGATTGACTGTAGGGGCATTTACTCTTAGGTTAAAACCTATGTTTTGTATCAAATCACTTTTGGTCTCAATGGTTTGTTTATTGACTAATGTGATTTTATCAAATCACTTCTAGTTTTGAATTATATTCTGGAATATTATATAACCACTTATTAGGCCTATCTATATGTAATTAGAGCACAGTGAATATGAGAAGTCGATAAAATTACATGATCAAAAATTAGTAGAGATAAGCAATGTTTCTATAATATGGGATGACTGGTTAGATTACATGTTTGCATAGATTAAGCCTATTCAGTAACTAATACGTAACCATTACTATTATTACTAAAAGCATGCTTAAGGATGAGGTCTTTACTGAGGAGAAAAGAATGCCTTAAGAGACAGTCCAAACTCTACTCAATAAGATGCAAGAATTCACAACAGATAAAAAAATCTATTTCGTTAATCACAAATCAGTATCTATCAATATCTGTTATTTTTGTTTCTAGGCTAGCAATTTTATCAAAACTAGAACAGAGCTAGCTAAATGGGCCAATCAGCCTAGTTCAGGGGTTTTCGTAGGCATAACTATCCACTCAAACCAATTGCAACACCTTTTTGTTCTGAACTGCTTCAGAATAATCATGTATGGAACTTTGCATATTTTTATTTAAAGGTTTGGATTCACAGAGTATATATACATATATAAAAGAATAATCCAATTATGATAACACTCACACTTTCTAGTATAAGATGTATCATTAAGCATATAAAGATAATGGGGGGCAGAGGAACGAGAGTGAGTTGTACCCCGAATTGAAAAGAATAAAGCAACTCCGTCAAAATTACTTGTCAAAATTGTTACCTTGCGGCGATATGACTATGACATTTAAAGCAACATTTTTTTCACCATTCAATGGCCAAATAAACCAAATAACTGCTCTAGAGTGGGTTCTTCAACCCAAAATGAAAAAAATAGTGCAATGAAAAATTTATATTGAAATTCGAAACAACTGGCAAGCTCTCACATTAGAGAATCTCTGTGAATGTTTTTAATGAGACATATTCAATGCAGGTCTCCTCTTTTGCTAAGAAAAATTACTTTTACAGCTCACAAATATGTAAATAAGGTAAAATCAAGTACAACTGAGAAATATGGAATTTCAAAAATTCCACTATGGCAGTGCTCCTATCTAGTACAGTTTATGATATTCCATACAATAAGCAGTAACCAATTAAAACTAACACCATATTTGAACCTATAACACCCTAGGTTATCATTATTGGGTCCTGTATTTGATGGACGACCAAGGGGAGTATAAGCAAATCAATAGGACACATATTAGAGATGGAACTACTCAGAGAATAACCCATATTATCCATAGATATAATTCGAGTAGTCAGGAGAACTGTGGACTCGGACCATACAGGTGATAACAAGAGACCCTAATCATTACTATGCGAACAGAGACGCGCGAAAACGAGACTCATTCGCGGGTGATATATTTATAAAATATGAGTTTGGCCGAACTGTTTTTAAAGTTTGGTCGAACTAATAGTCCGGCCAAACTGTTAGTGTCGGTTTTCCCATCTCCGACAAAAATTATTTTTTCTCACGCTGTTAGTGTGCCGTCAATCTAAACGGCAGAACGAGTTCGACCGAACTATTGCCGAAAAAAAATTTCCGCCCCTGATTCTCACAAAAGTGTAACCCAACTTCACATTTTCACCCATGGTTCACCATGGTAGTCATGTTGACTATAGTTGACCATGTCAAAAATAATCAACTATAGTTAAAATTTGATAATATATCGATTAATTTATAATTAAAACATTATAAAAATATAGATCAATATATTATTAATGTTGTATTAAACTCTTATTGCTATTCAAATATTATAATAATATTAATAATATTATATAACAGGTTAATAATATATATATATATATATATATATATGTCTTAATAATATATTAATGTTATAGTTAAATATTAATAATATATTAAGTATTAATAATAATGTGATGTCGGTCCTTTTATATCTTTTAAAAAATGATATGATATGGACAAACTTAATTCGAGTATAATATATTTAAATAAGAAAGTGGAACTCAATGTCACGATAATTTTTAATTTCTTTTTATTATGCCGAAGGTGTTTTATTGTGGGGGTTTACGTCACGACACTATTTGAAGATTCATCGTCCGCCACCTGTTTCAACAAATTGATATATGTTCACATGCTTGAGAGGAAGTGACGGGGAGGTTCGCTGACTGGCACATAACGACAACCTAATGACAACCTGGGCGCGCATCCCTTCCATGTTATTCTCAAATAATTTTTTCGATGTGTGGACCTGCTTACTGAGAGGTTTCCTTCGACATTGTTTTGCAACAAAAAAGGTGCAAATTCTAGTTATACTGCTATGCCAAATGATACACAACGTGAGAGTGATATTTCAATTTATTTTTATTATACAACTCTTTATAATATCATTTAGTTTATATCCGCATATCAATCATTTACAAATTTGCAATGTGCATGAAAGAAATGTATGGCCAATGACATTTTGGGCATGACGGAGAGAAATGATTTAGGATTTTAGGGTATATGAAGGAAAATGGTTGATATATATATATAGGTGTATTATATATCTATATAATTTGTAAAATATATTTTTATATATAATAATAATAATTTAGTGGGAAAGTGAATATGGGTGACCATGGTAATGAGTGGCAAGTATACTCACCATACAACTACTATAAGATATGATGATTGACTTTGCTTTTAGGTGGTTGGTAATTTAAATTTAGATATTTTTTTTCTGTTAGTTAAGATGTATGAGTATTGAAATTTGAATGTTTATTTTTTAATTTGAGAAATTGTAACTTAATAGCATTTAAGTTTATATCAATTCTTAATATGGTGGATTTTTGCCCAAAAACCTATGACTTTTACATAATGTAGTGTTATTTTGATGATCTTTATCTTTACATAATGGAGTGTTAGTTTGATGACCTTTACATCATGGAGTGTTTTAACTGTACGCCCTATCACTGTCTATTCTAGGTTTTATGGACAAATTTAAAATAAATTTTAATTTGATATTAAAATCTTTTGTGAAAAGATATATTTTGATGTGGCATTTTCTGAATAGTCACATGAGATAAATTTTGATCTGGCATTTCCGGAATAGCCACATTGAAATATTTTTGGTCCACTTTTTGAGCTATCTCTATTTTGAAAATGAAAATGAACAATAGTGAATCACTCCAAAGTTTGACTAGAAATATTTGAATGTGAGTATTGGGAAAATGAAAAATCATTTTTTTTTTTTTTTGTTCAGAAAACTTTCATTAGATTTTCAGGAAAGCATAGTTTACAAAAATCAGTCTCAACAATCCCCACTCTCTCATTCCGACCAATCTCCACTCTCTCATTCTAACCAAACTTGTTGAGATTGGGGACTAGAGAATACCATAGAAGACACTTTACATACATTGTTTCTAGAAGACATTCTAGCCTTAGCATATTACTAGGAGTAAACAAAAAGGAAACCAGAAGTGACAACAACATATCAAGGAAGGGATGGGGGTAGTACAAGGGGAGTTGCAAATTAACCAACACTATCATTCATATGAAAATCAATATGTTCCACCGCACTTCCAAGTTGCGAAGGTGGTTATTAGAGAGAGAGTGGCTGTAACGAAAATTGTCCAACTGTTCTAGAATTTTATTTTGACTATACAAAATATCGTTGAAATAAACCATAATTTCGTTAGGATCTTCATATCTATAATCCCTCATAATCTCCATATTAATTTATATATTCCAATAATAAATTAAAAAATATACAAAATTTTAATAAATACACATGTTACTAATTAACTAACACAATTTATCACTGAGATTCAAGAAAACTAATTTTTTTTATTCGTTCATAAGAGGTTATAGAGTGTCTCTTGGCACTCCTGAATAAAGTGATAAGAAATTTCATCGTTAAATTTAAAATATTCTTTATTATATTATAGTGAAATTTTCGTCATTAGCAAGCTCGATTATGATGGCTTGGTGGGTATTGCAAATCTCTCTCAGCCGTAATCTGAAATCCCCAAATTTAAGTTAATATTTATATTTGTAATTTTAATTTTTTAATTATATATTATAATTTGGGTTAGAGAAATTGAATGTGGTTGAATTCTCCGTTTGTTTACTAAAAATCTCAAGAGAATATATATATATATATATATATATATATATATATATATATATATATATATACTTACAAATATTTATTAAAATTAATTTTTTAATAAGTTAAAATATAAATCGTTTTTAAAATTATAACTAAAAAATAAATAAAATAATATTTAATCAATTATTATTTTTTTAAATATTTAATATATTTTTTAAATATAAATTTATATTTTTTTTTTTATATTTCAAACTTTTATATTATGATTTTTTAACCAATATTATTAATTAAAATAAATTTAACATTTAATTAAAGGGAGCTTGACTCTATTAGCTAGATAGTTTTTTTTTTAACAATATTTAATATATTTTTTAAATGTAAATTTATATTCTTTTTACATTCCAAAATGTTATATTATGATTGTTTAACCAATATTATTAATTAAAATAAATTTAACATTTAATCAAAGGGAGCTCTACTCTATTTACTATATAAATATAAATATAATAGTAAGAAAATAGTTGTATTCAATTGACTTAACTAGTGAGTTAATACTCCATACAAATGTTGGTGAAACTCTAAGTAATGGTTTTTTTTAGATGAACATGCCCTTTTCATATATAAATGTATATTTTACTCAAGTCCAAGCACATGCATTTTAATAAGTAACTTGATTCTAGCTATGAGATTGTATTTAGTTATTGAGGCTTCTCATCCATCTTATTAGATATAATGATAACAATTTAACATTATTGGCATGATTCAAACCTTGTATGTTTGGAAAGATAACTGCTTGTATTGTACTATTTGTACCTTACAATATCTTCACCATTACCATGTAATGTTGAATATAGCTTTTTCTTCTATTTACGCACTAAACCAACTCCCTTGTACATTTTTTATGTTGATGATTTTCTGATTTTTGGTTTTAGATTGTAAAATTTAATTTAATTTATGGAGTTATTTATCATTTAATTTATATTGAAAGCACAATTGCCACTATTTTCATGGTACAAAACTCTTTTCCTAGGTTGATGAGAACTATTATTGGCATGACTTATAGAAAACACCTCTTGTGATGTTTAGTGTTGTTTATAAAAATATGCTTATGAAAAGGGTAGTGGAAAGAAAAAATCAAAGGGGAAAAATGATATTAGGAAATGAGGGAGAGAGTTGATTTAATTTTAAGCATGTTTTGCCTTACATTTTTTGGATGCAAGGGTCACAAAATCAAAGGGGAAAAGGATATTACGAAATGAGGGAGAGTTGATTTAATTTTAAGCATGTTTTTCCTTGCATTTTTTGGATGCAAGGGTCACAATTTTCGAGGCAAAATATTTTTCTTTGAGCATTTTCATAATGAGTTTTCCTTTGAGCATTTTGTGGATGCAAGGGTCACGATTTTTTTGGTACTATGAAGAGATGGTAAGTTATTTTTAGATGTTGATTGTTTTTAGTAATGGGAAGTTAGCAAGGCAAAATATTTTTCTTTGAGCATTTTCATAATGAGTTTTCCTTTGAGCATTTTGTGGATGCAACGGTCACAATTTTTTTGGTACTATGAAGAGATGGTAAGTTATTTTTAGATGTTTCTCATTTTTAGTAATGGGAAGTCAGCAAGGCAAAATATTTTTCTTTGAGCATTCCCATAATGAGTTTTCCTTTGAGCATTTTGTGGATACAAGGGTCACAATTTTTTTGGTAGTATGAAGAGATGGTAAGTTATTTTTAGTATGTTGATTATTTTTAGTAATGGGGAGTCAGCAAGGAAAAATATTTTATTTCAGCATTTTCATAATGAGTTTTCCTTTGATCATTTTTTGGATGCAAGGGTCATAATTTTTTTGGTACTATGAAGAGATGGTAAGTTATTTTTAGTATGTTGATTATTTTTAGTAATGAGAAGTCAATTTCTTTTTCTTATTGAGTTGGCTTATAAATTGATTTGTTATATTACTTTCTTCTACACTACTCCATTCCACTGCAAAATGTTGCTAAGTGATATCTATATATGGAGGTAATTGTTTTCACTTTTGAAAACTTTCATTGTGCATTACATAATAAATATACAGAAAAACACACTTTCCCAAAGTTTGCCAAGAAAATATCCAAAGAGCTTGTGACACTTATCGGTTTAGTTTCAGTTTCAGTTTCAGTTTCAGTGAACATTAAAAAACCAGGAAAGGATAGGCTTGCAAGCATAGTTCCAGTATATACGAAGCTCCAAGAAAGTATTTTTTATTTAGGATTCCTATATCAAAAAGAGTACTTTACAATACTCTGTATGTTGAATCATTATTGGACATACATCAAAAAATATTCTAATAAATATTGAAAATTCTACAAATGGTGTTTCAAATAAGAAATATGTTAAAAGTTAAAACAATTTTTTATTTTATTATTGAGTTTAGAGGAGGAATTTCACACTATATCTTCAAGCATTATATGATCCATTTACTACGTTTTTGTTATCTTAACATAGGCCAAAGTCACTCTGAATACTTTACGACATGTGAATCGTAGTTTTTGTCAATGCCTTTGTAAGTGTATTTTTTGGGGAAATACTTTTACTAGGATAAATGTCTTTCAAATTCCCCTCAAAAAATTGACTTTTTTGTAAAATATATCTTTTAGGTGATGCGAAAATGAGAAATTTTTTCGAATCTATTAAGAAAGATAATAATTTTAAGAAGATCCTAGTCTCATCAAATCCTACCAGAACATGCGTCCATCCTAATACTTCTCCATGCTTTTGTGACATCATGCTTCCCAATATACCCTCTCAAATAGTAGTATCCCCCCTCATTTTCCCAAGTTCATCTGACTTAAATGTACTTGACATCTCAACTAGCTTCCATATTTATCATATTGAGTTGAAGAAGTTGTATTCTTCTTGTTTTGGGTCTTTGAAACCTTGCTTGGAGATTGGAGTATATGCGGGAAGGCATAGATCAACATGTGGCATGTCTCTGGGGAAGCTTTTGTGGAAATTTAGACTCCCTTTTTCCCTTGAGGGAACCGATGAGAAAAACATTGTTTTCCATAATTGATAGGTCCCAATTGTAAAATCTAAGCTAGATAGTGCACAGCTGCATTTGAATGTTAGAGCACAATTTGACCTAAGGTATGTGTTTTAATTTGATGGGGAAATCTAATCAAGTACTTTGGTTTTTTAAATTCAAGGCAATAGAGGAAATGTGGGCACCTTTGAAGTGTGCCCTTACTACATGATCTAATATCCATACCAAGTTCCTAATATCCACAGGGATTTTGTCACTTGTGTCTCACTCGTTCGTTCTCAACTAATCGCTATTGGGTTTTCCCCATTAGGATCGCATGAAGTCTTCCTTAGTGAATCCCATAACACTAATTACCGATGGGAGAAATCTTGGATGTATAGAAAGATGAAATAATAGGTATGCAATATGGGAATGGTATATGAAATGAAAGGATGGAAACATAGCTTGGCTACACTTGTTTATATGGCTTCGCTCTGCATCACTCTTTACTATAAACTTTGGGACTTATCTTTCTAACTCATATATCCATTCAGGAGCTTACATCCTCCCTTTGGTGGGAGGACAACCAGTATGAAACTTACCTTTCCTTTGGTTGGGTTTATACCTCTTCCAAAGATTTAAATACATCTGTTGGGTAGAACGCTTATATAAGAAGGTTAGGCATATATCCCTTGGGTAGATCACTTATAGCATAGATAATAACGGTGTACTCGGAACCTATATGGTAAAGGGTTTGTAACTATGAATGCAAGTGGATCTGATACCTATGATGTTGCTGGAGGATTTGAGACTATACAGAGGTCTCATTATCGATCTATGACGTACACTAGGAAATGTGCTACTACCTTTTCTTTTGGGTCTCGACCTTGAAAGGAATAATCTGGATATCACTCATGAAGGGAATAGTCTCGATCTAAAAAAGGTGGAACTAGAACTGCATCGAAATCTTAGCAAGGTAGTGGCCCTAAATCAAATAATCTTGTGGGAAATGGGTTGGAAGTATAAATGTTATGGAAGACATATTTTTAGCTTCAGTAAAAATTATCTAGAAGGAGAACACACCCCATAAGAAGCTTCATAAAGCCTAAGATGAAGCTAACCAAAAGGACAGACTTGGGGATGAAAATGCTAAAAACCCATGTGAAATTAATAGTAAAAAAATATTTTAAAAAGCTCATTAAACAACTAAAAATCAGAGTCATTGTATAATCCAATTATGTTGTTTTATTTATAGTTGGAAGGATTTTTTGTATTCGATTTATGTAGCTTCTAATATATAGTACTCAGACTCATATACTCTAAAATACTTTTATATTTTCCTGAAAGTATGGTCTAAGTATAGTGGCCATATAGTCACCACTAATTTATTTAATATATTTGAAGGTTTCCATTTGGTTATTTGTAGATGTCTTGGAAGGGTTTTGAATTTTAAGGGAATCCAATTTGCTACTATCTATGTTCACTTATGACCATGATAGGACAATCACTTATGAAAATTGTTTTTGAAAATAAACATCACTCTGTCTCAGTTGTCATCATGACAATGGTGGGTTATCTCTTTCCAATCTTGAGCTTGTAAAATGGAAAGAGAAGTAGAGGCTTTTATTTGTGCATGAATGTATAATGTTGATTGGTGTCGATTGGTGCATCATAATTGTTTTAATAAGCAGGGAGCTTTGACACTCCATCATGAAGAAGAGTGATTGGAATGTGCCTATATAGGACAATCACCTCAATCACATCTGAAAATCACCTTTGATCAGTTCTCCTATGAAATTTTCATGATTCACAAAATCGGCATCACTGGACTGATCTCCAATTGCTAACAAAGCATATCCTCTACAATTTTAAGAATGCAAATTTCTTCACAATACTTAGAAACTGTGGTATGGGAAATTTAAAATTTTACTCGAATATATATATATATATATATATATATATATATATATATATATATATATAAGATGTAATTTTCCATATGATCTGCAGCATAAATTTTGCAAACTCACACACATAGATTGGACATATAGAGAAAAAGAAAGAGTATTTATATGCAGTAAACATCATGATAGTTAAGATGGTCAATTGACACATTTCATATATCAGTCACTACAATACTGTAACATATAAAATAAAAAACTTACTGAAATAACTAAAACTGAAGGTGTTAGATGGATTTAACGTTATTTTGATTTTGATAACTCACCTTCGCCACAAGCTCGGCCAACAAGTCACTTGTGGATTTTTTTTTGGTTGAATCTTGCACTTTTTTCAAGGTGTTCATCCTAAACAAAGCTAAGCTATATCCCGGAACCCTAAATTCAATTAGGACCCAACCTTGATTTATCAGGTTAGGGAACCACAACCTATAAATATTCCTTGAAGTGTCAAGTAGAAAAAATGCACAATAGTGTATTAGAAGAATTTACCTTCAGTAATGATTTAGGGTTTCTGATGTATCCCACAATAATTGTTTCGAAAAAATTAAATTGGAAATCAACATTTGCTAAGAGACCTTTCTACTTGTTTTTATCATATTTCATGGGAAAGTTGAGGCAATTTGATAAGGTGCATTACCAATCTTATTATTGAAAATCATGGCCTCCAAATGCACTTGCAGAAATGTCCCATGAAAATGAAAATAGCAGAATACATCTCATCCAAGAAACTAGAAGCCAAATGAGAAAGATGGAGCAATCAAGATGGCAAGAAAAGGTGCTAGAGATACAACTTTTAATGGGGAGAATATTCCATTTCTTTGGCTAATTTCATATTTTTTTAACCAAAGCCCATAATCCAGAATTCAACTATAATATTTAGGAAAGTTGTAGATAACCTCAAAGTTGGAGACAATGCTATTGTGTTGGCCTTCCTTCCCTATGTTGGGAGAGAGCATCCTCTAATACAATATTTGAATTCAACAAATCCAAAAGAAAAGAAATGCTCAAAGAATAAATATCATCAAGATAAAAAATCCACACCAAATAATTAGGATTTGCTTTGCCAAGATGAAAATATTGATTCATTGAATAGCTCCATTACCTTATATGCCTCCATCTGGGCTTCACCTTTAGATTTTAACATCATTTCTTGCACAATTCAAAGGGAAAAACAAAATTAGAATAACAAAATGAAGTGTTGCTTTCCTTGAACATAGACAAAAGTTGTATCAAGTACAAACCTTTGCAAACTAGAGCCTATGTTCAACTTTTTGTATTTGGTCTTTTTGTTTAGTAACAACCTCTTGCAAGTGCAAATACATATGATAGTAAAAAATGCATTAATGCAAGAATATATTTGGTGATGCTTATTCAATTTTTTCTATAATGGTTCAATAACAACCTCCTGTAGATGGAAATAAATATAATGGTAAAAAATACATTAATGCGGAAAAATACATAAAATGGTCAGAAATACACGGAAGTGTTTGGCAATCAAAATGGGAAAAGTGAACTTAGTCCTAAATAACAACAACATTAATTAAATTATGAACCTAAAAAAATGTCAAAGGATATACACATTGAAATCAGATAGGCGTAGCTTTTTAGCATGAGTTTATAGGATAATAGAAGCATAAATTCAGAGTGAAAAATGATATTGACCTAGTAACCACAATTAAGAGAAAAAATTTGTAATTGCCCACCTACAGAAGTAAATTATTCATCCACCAAACTCATGATTATCTGAAATTTCACATACATTTTGGGAGTTATAGAAAAATAGACAAGTGGTAAAAACGTAAGCCCATGGTCAGACAAGTGATGATTGGATACTTAATTAAATTAAATAAAATATACACGATGACTGATGACTTTGTAATTGTTGTTAAACTAGAGCATATATTATTCAATTAAATTAAAAAATGACCATATATCATTAAAAAATGATTATTCAATTAAATTAAGAGGATTCACTTTATAAATTTATAATTGTAATTAAGCTATAACTTAATTTTTTATAAGATATAACTTAAATATATTATAAAAATATTAAAATAATTCATATTTTATGGTAATAAATAAAAATACAATTTAAATTGTTATTTTTTTTCTTAAGATTAAGATGGAATATTATTACAAAGTATATCATGTCGTGAATTCATAAATACTATTTAAATTGAAATCAATTTTTTTTTGTTAATTTTAAAATAATTTTAATAATAAGTATAATAATTTAATTTTAAATTTATGGTTGTTTATGAGATAAGGGCTTTTATCCACATAATATTTTGATTAAAAGAAGTTTATAAAGTTTAAACTTAACCTCAAATTCTAGTTTATGAATTTTTTGTTTATTTATCCATCTATTTTTGGTTATGGGTTCATGTACATATACTTATCATATACATACATATATGTACATAAGGAGACACCCCGATAAAAATATATATAAATGAATCAATGTGTTCCCTTCATACTTTGTCAATTTGTAATCTTATAAATATGTGTTTGAAATATTAACTTTGCTATAAACATTATTCATTAGATTTAAATCAATTTTTTTTGTTACTTTTAAACCGAAATCACAATAAAATCACATATCTCTATCAAAAGTGAAAATTCAACAAAGCATTATTTGTTTTTTTTTTTTTCGAATTAATGCTAACTTCTATTATAGTGTACAAAAATTATAATCAAACTTCATGATAGGGGTTTCTGGAATAGCCAACCCCTGTTCGTTGAAGACATAACAAACAATCAAAAAATGGGTTGCCCTTCATGGGGAAACCAACCCTTAATGATTTCAGAGATTCAAAAGATGGGTTGCCCTTCCAAGGGAAACCAACCATTAGCATAAGCATAAGTGACAAAGTATGCAGACAGAGATAAAAATATACATAAAAACAAAGAAGGAACATGCGTAAACTGAAGAGGAGGAGCTTCAAGGAGATGCAGCTACTGTTTCTGGATGTCATGGTGATCCTGATGAGGATTCTCTTCAATTACGAAGCATCCATAGTTGGACATGGTCTCAATGTCTTTCTTTGAGAGCTGGGGGTCTCTCTCCAGATTTGAGGTGGAGACCAAATCGATTGACTTTTCTGAAAATGGGCGTGCCGTATGATTTGCTTCTGCATTTTTGTGTTGTGAGTCCTCCGTTGGGCTGCTCCCACCACTCTCTGTTTCTTCCACCAGTTTCTTGACCGGGAAGCTGACGGATTTCCGTGGTAGAGGGGAGGAGGAGCGTGAAAGAGTGTATTTGCCGAGACGTATTCTACTACAAAAGCCAGAGAGGTGGAGCTTCTCCTCCGGGAGATGAATCAAGAAAGGGGCAGAGAGAAAATGTGGGTCGAGAACCTCAGGTTCTTCCATGGCAATAGAAATGGATAGGGAGCTTGCAGGAATTGCAGGAATAGGAGGGTGGGAGGGAGAGCCTCTACCTCGTCCGCAATGACATTGCATCTGGTGCCTTCTCGGCATTATCTCCATAGGATGGGGGGACTGTTGGCCTGGAGTAGAAGGCTCATAGTGAGACAAAGGAGGAGTAGAGCAGTGAACAGAGCTATGACAGAGGAGGACGACAGAGAACGAGAAGCGGATGTGCAGATGGGAATAAACATAGGATCCATGAGCTATAAATGGCCAGGAGGCAAGTTGAAGGAGCAGAGGTCGAGGGAGAGGCGTAATTGCTTCAGGTACCGGCATCCTCTGCACATTTAAAACTTTCACGTGGGAAGCGGTGTGGTCACATGGAGGGGCCATGTGCCCTCGCGACGCGAGGCCAAGTGGTAGCCTGAATCAATCATGTTGAGCACCTACATCCGGGGGTTGAATATCTTTGAGGACCAATTGAGTGCAGGCATTACAAAGAGAGTCATCGGAAATGGAGTGGAATCAGCTAGAGATAAGAGGAGAGTTCTGATTCACACCTCTGTTGGCTAGGAGATCTACAAAATCATTAGAAAATATATGCACATGCAGGAAGGTAATGGCTTTGTGGAGTTGAAGCCATTGCTCCAGGTTTTCCAGTCTTGAGGCTAACCGCCAACTCTTTGAAATTTTGGATGAGGAGGAGCCATGAAGAATATGTTGGGCTGCATTAACGATGATCTGAGAGTCCCCTTCAACCTCTAGGGGGAAAAGAATGTTCTCTTCAGCAAGGTTGAGGCCTTGTATGAGTCCTTCTAGTTCAGTTGAGTTGTCGCTATCCCAACCAATGGATCCAAAGAAGATGAGTAAGGGTATGCCTTCAGAGTCACAAAAGATTCCTCCAAATCTAGCTTCGCCCGAATTTCCTTTTGAGGCTCCATCAAGGTTGACAGATACCTCTTGAGAGGGTCACCCTGACGGATACCTCTTGAGGGGGTCACCTTGACAGATACCTCTTGTGGGAGAGAGGGTGGGAGAGGGTAAACTGTTGACCAGAATGGGGAAAAAGGGGGAGGAGAGCATACTCATGATCCATCTCATCCAGGTGGGACTGAAGCCGAAGGCCAAGAGCACTTGACGAATATAAGTCCAACTGAGTTTACCAAATGCTTTGGAGAGATCGATTTTGAGAAGCATACCCGGATTTTTCTGCATTTTCAGAGAGTGGTTGACTTTATGCATTAAAATGACATCGTCCAGTATCTGTCTTCCTTCCACATATCCTATTTTCTCAGGTGATATAAGCAGTGGGAGGAGATGTTTGAGCATGTTGTCTATCACTTTTTATATAATCTTGTAAATGACGTTGCAAAGGATGAGTGAGCCAAAATTGTTCAAAGCAGAAGGGATTATTACTTCCTGCACTAAGGCGAGACCATTGCAGTTGAATAGGCCAATGATCAGACCTCGAAGCAGGTAGAATGGTGGTGGCCAATGATACTGTATATGAACATATCTTCCGTATGTGCGCATATCTTCTGTAAATGTGCATATCTTCTGTACTTGCACATCTTTCATACATGCACATATCTTGTATATGAGCATATCTTCTGTATCTGCGCATATCTTCCGTAAATGCGCATATCTTCCGTAAATGTACATATCTTTTGTATATGCGCAAATTTTATATATGCACATACTCGTGCACAACTCTAACCTCTGTATATACATAGTTTCCACATATGTGAGCAACTTCTGTGTATACACATATAAATAAGTTGTGCATATACGTAATATATTTTCATTTACAGAAGTTGTACATATACAGAATATATGTGCATTTACAGAAGTTGTACATATACGGAAGATATGTGCTTATACTAAAGTTGCGCAGAACTCCAGCCTCTTTATATGCACATGTCTTCCATATTTTCATAACTTCTGTATATGTGCATGTCTTTTTTCTATGTGCTTCTTCTGTATATGAAATTATTTATTATAGGCACAAAGAATATGCACATATACGGATGTTGCGCATATACAGAAGATATGCACATATACGGAATATTATGCGCATATACGGAAGATATGCTAATATATGAAATATTTACGCAGATACAGAAGTTGCGTATATACGGAAGATATGAGCATATATGGAATTTGTGCATAACTTCCGTAATATGCATACACAAGTATCTATATATGCGCAAATTTTGTATATGCACAACTTCCGTACATGTGCAACTTATGTATATGTGTATATTTTGTATATGCAAATATCTTCCATATATGCGCATATACTAAATATATGCACATATATGGAAGAAGCACATATACAAAAGATATGCATATTTACAAAACTTGCACATATACAGAAGATATATGTATATACATAAGTTTCACATATACGAACGATATGCACATATAAGGAAGTTGTGCATATATAAAATATATGCGCATATACATAAGCTATGCATATATGGAAGATATGAGCATATATATAAAATTTGTGAAACTTTCGTACTTGCACATCCTTCATACATGTACAACGTCTATATATCTGCATATCTTCTATATGTGTGCATATCTTCCATAAATGCGTATATCTCATGTATATCCGAAACTTTTATATATGAAAATATCTTTTGTATATGCGCATATATGAATTTTGTGCATATGCGGAAGGTATGCGCATATATGGAAGATATGCGCATATACGAAAGTTGTGCATAACTTTCGTTATATGCATACACAAGTCTCTATATATGCACAACTTCTGTATATGTGTAGGTTCTATATATGCACATATCTTCCATATAAGCGCATATACTGAATATATGCACATATATGGAATTTTCAAATCTGCAGAATATATGTGCATATACAAAATCTATGCATATATGGAATATATGCCCATATCTTCCGTATATGCAGAACTTTCGTATATGTGAATATCTTCCGTATATGCCCATATCTTCCGTATATGCACAACTATCATATATGTGCATATTTTGTATTGCATATCTTCCATATATGCATAAATTCTATATATGTGCATATATTCTGTAGATGTGCAACTTCCTTATATGCGTATATATTCTGTATATGTGTATATCTTTTGTATATGTGCAAGTTTTGTAAACGTGCATATATTTTGTATATGAACTTCTTCCATATATGTGCATATATTTAGTGTATGCACATATATGGAAGATATGTGCACATACAGAAGATACACATATACATAAGTTGCACATATACAGAATTTGTGCATCTATAGAAACTTGTGTATGTATATTACGGAAGTTATGCACAACTTCTGTATATGTGCATATCTTATGTATATGTGCAACATCCGTATATGCGCATATACAAAAGATATTTTCATATATAAAAGTTGAACATATACAAAATATATATGCGCACATATGGAATATATGCGGATATATAGAAGTTTTACATGTGCGAAAGATGAAAGTACGAAAGTTGCACAAATTATATATATATGCCTATATCTTCCATATATGCATAGCTTATGTATATGCATATATTATGTATATGCACGACTTCCTTATATGTAGATATCTTTCATATATACATATATCTTTTGTATATGCGCAAGTTTTGTAAATGTGCATATCTTTCGTATATGCGCTTCTTCCATATATGTGCATATATTTAATATATGCAAATATATGGAAGATATGTGCATAAACATAAGTTTCACATGTATGGAAGTTGTGCATATCTAGTTGCGCATATATAGAGACTTGTGTATGCATATTACGGAAGTTATGCACAACTTCCATATATGTGGATATCTTCTGTATATGCGCAACTTCCGTATATGCGTAAATATTTTGTATATGCGCATATATTCCATATATGTGCAACTTTCGTGTATGCGCATAATCTTCCGTATATGTGCATATCTTTCGTATATGCGCATATATTCCGTATATGCGCAACTTTCGTGTATGCGCATAATCTTCGTATATGTGCATATTTTCCGTATATGCACAACATTCGTATATGCGCACATCTTCTATGCCTATAATAAACAATTTCATATATAGAAGAAGCACATAGACAGAAGACATGCACATATATGGAAGTTTTGCAAATATGGAAGACATGCGCATATATAGAGGTTGGAGTTCCACACAACGTCAGTATAAGCGCATATCTTTCGTATATGTACAACTTCCATAAATGCACATATATTTTGTATATGTAAAACTTCTGTAAATGCACATATATTTCGTATATGCACAACTTCTTTATATTGCGTATACACAGCAGTTGCAAACATATATAGAAACTATGTATATACGGAGGTGAAAGTTGTGCATGGGTATGTGCATATATAAAAGTTTCACATATACAAAATATATGCACATTTATGAAAGATATGCGCAGATACGGAAGATATGCTCATATACAGGATATGTACATGTACGAAAGATGTTCAAGTACATAAGATATGCGCATTTACGGAAGATATGCACACATACAGAAGATATGCTCATATACAAGATCATTGGCAACCACCATTCTGCCTACTTTGGGGTTTGATCATTGGGCTATTCAACTGCAATGGTCCCGCCTTAGCGCAGGAAGCAACAATCCCTTCCACTTTGAACAATTTTGGCTCACTCATCCTTTGCAACGTCATTTACAAGCTCATATCAAAGGTGATAGCCAACAGGCTCAAACCTCTCCTCCCACTACTTATATCACCTGAGAAAACAGGATATGTGGAAGGAAGATAGATATTGGACGACATCATCCTAATGCATGAAGTCAACCACTCTCTGAAAATGCAAAAAAAACCAGGTATGCTTCTCAAAATCGATCTCTCCAAAGCATTTGATAAACTCAATTGGACTTATATCCATCAACTGCTCCTGGCCTTCGACTTCAGTCCCACCTAGATCAGATGGATCATGAGTATGTTCTCCTCCCCCTTTTTCTCCATTCTTTTCAATGGTTTACCCTCTCCCACTTTCTCTCCCTCAACAGGTATCTGTGAGGGTGACCCCCTCAAGAGGTATTCGTCAGGGTGACTACCTCAAGATGTATCCATCAAATTTGATGGAGCCTCAAAAGGAAATTCGAGCGAAGCTGGATTTGGAGGAATATTTCGTGACTCTGAAGGTGCCCCCTTGCTCATCTTCTATGGATCCATTGGTTGGGATAGCAACAACTTAGTTGAACTTGAAGGACTCATCCAAGGCCTCAACCTTGTTGAAGAGAATGATCTCTTCCCCCTCGAGGTTGAAGGGGAATCTCATATCATCATTAATGTAGCCCAACATCTTCTTCATGGCTCCTCCTCATCCAAAATTTCAAAGAGTTGGCGGTTAGCCTCAAGACTGGAAAACTTGGAACAATGGCTTCAACTCCACAAAGCCATTACCTTCTTGCATGTGTGTAGATCAGCTCATAAAGTTTCAGATCTCCTAGCCAACAGACGTGTGAATCATAACTCTCCTCTTATCTCCAGCAGATTCCATTCCATTTCTGATGACTCTATGCGCAATGCCTACACTCAATTGGTCCTCAAAGATATTAAATCCCTAGATGCGGGTGCTCAACATGATTGATTTGGGTTGCCACTTGGCCTCATGTCGCGGGGGCACATGGCCCCTCCATGTGACCGCACCTACTTCCCGTGTGAAAGTTTTAAATACACAGAGGATGCTGGCACCTGAAGAAATTACGCATCTCCCTCTACCTTTTCTCCTGTAACTTGCCTCGCCATTTGTGGCTCATGGCTCTTGTGTTTATTCCCATCTACGCATCCGCTTCTCATTCTCTGCTGCTCTCCTATGTCATAGCTTCATCCGCTTCTTTTCTCCTCCTCTGTCTCACTCTGAGCCTTCTGCTCTAGGCCATCAGTCCCCCCATCTGGCAGAGACAGTGCCTAGAAGGCACCGGATGCAATGTTATCATGTACGAGGAAGAGGCTCTCCCTCCCACCCTCGTATTCTTGTAATGCATGCAAGCTCCCTATCCATTTATGTTGCCATGGAAGAACCTGGGGTTCTCGACCCACATTTCCTCTCTTCCCAGTTCTCGATTCATCTCCTAGAGCAACAGATCCACCTCTTTGGCTCCAGTAGCAGAAAATGCCTTCGCAAATCCACTCTTTCATGCTCCTCCTCCCATCTGTCACGGAAATACGTTGACTTCCTAGTCAATTAACTAGAGGAAGACTAGGATAGTGGTGGGAGCAGCCCAATGGAGGACTCATAACAAAAAATGGAGAAGCAGATCATGCGACACACTCAGTTTCAGAAAATCCAATCGATTTGGTCTCAACCTCAAATCTAGAGAGAGCCCCCCAACTCTCAAAGAAGGACATTGAGACCATGTCTGACTATGGCTGCTTCATAATTGATGAGAATCCTCATCAGGAGCACCATGACATCCACAACCGGTAGTTGCAGCTCCTTGGAGCTCCTCCTATTCAGTTTTCACATGTTCCTTCTTAGTTTTTATGTCTATTTTTATCTACGTTTGTATACTTTGTCACTTATGCTTATGCTAATGGCTGGAATCCCTTGGAAGGGAAACCCATATTTTGAATCTATGAACTCATTAAGGGTTGGTTTCCCCATGAAGGGCAACCCATTTTTTGATAGTTTGTTATGTCTTCAACCAACAGGGGTTGGCTAGTTCGGCAATCCCTGTCATGAAGTTTGATTGTAATTTTTGTAAACTATAATAGAAATTACCATTACTTAAAAAAAAACAAATAATGCTTTGTTGAATTTCACTTTTGATAGAGATATATGATTTTATTGTGATTTCGGTTTAAAAGTAACAAAAAAAATTGATTTAAATCTAATGAATAATGTTTATAGCAAAGTGAATATTTCAAACACATATTTATAAGATTACAAATTGACAAGGTATGAAGAGAACAAATTGATTCATCTATATATATTTTGATCGGGGTGTCTCCTTATGTACATATGTGTATGTATACGATAAGTATATGTACATGAACCCATAACCAAAAATAGATGGATACATAAACAAAAAAATCATAAACTAGAATTTGAGGTTGAGTTTAAACTTTATAAACTCTTTTTAATCAAATTATTATGTGGATAAAATCCCTTATCTAGCAAACAACCATAAATTTAAAATTAAATTGTTATATTTATTATTAGAATAATTTTAAATTTAACCAAAAAAAATGATTTCAATTTAAATAGTGTTTATGAATTCATGACATGATATACTTTGTAATAATATTCCATCTTAATCTTAATCTAAATTGCATTTTTATTTATTACGATAAAATACGCTTCATTAAAATATTTTTGTTATATATTTAAGTTATATCTTATAAAAGATTAAGTTATAGCTTAATTACAATTATAAATTTATAAAGTGAATCCTCTTAATTTAATTGAATATTATATGGTCATTTTTTAATAATAATGGGGCATATGCTTATGTATAAATTAGACAAGGATGACCATATAAATTAATTTGTTAGTAAGTGTTGATAGACATCAAACACTTAACTCAAAATACATTTCACATGCTAAAATTTAAAAGAAAAAACATAAAATTTGCATTATTATTATTATTAAAATAATTAATATATGAATAATATATTTAAAAGAAAGAAAAATCTCAAATGGAGTTGTTGTCCAAACAGGCTTTCAGTAAAAATAGAGACATAGGGCCATGCTGCAAACAACTCAATGACATCCTCTCATACCCTATTCAGAGCCTTCGACAAGAGGCACACCTAATACATGTAGGCATGATGCATGCTCTAGTTTAACAACAATTACAAATTCATCAATCATCGTGTATATTTTATTTAATTTATTAAGTATCAATCACCACTTGTATGACCATGGGCGTACATTTTTACCACTTGTCTATTTTTCTATAACTCCCAAAATGTATGTGAAATTTCAGATAATCGTGAGTTTGGTGGATGCATAATTTACTTCTGCATGTAGGCAATTGCAAAAAAAAATCTCTTAATTGTGGTTACTAGTTCAATATCAATTTTCACTCTGAATTTATGCTTCTATTATCCTATAAACTCATGGTAAAAAGTTATGCCTATCTTCTTTCAATGTGTATATCCTTTGACATTTTTTTACATTCATAATTTAATTAATGTTATTGTTATTTAGGACTGAGTTCACCTTTCCTATTTTGATTGCCAAACACTTCCCTATATTTCTGACCATTTTATGTATAAACTGCATGAATGTATTTTTTACCATTATATGTATTTGCAGCTACAAGAGGTTGTTACTGAACCATTATGCAAAAAGTTGAATATGCATCACCAAATATATTCTTGCATTAATTCATTTTTTACCATCATATGTATTTGCAGCTGCAAGAGGTTGTTACTAAACAAAAGGACCAAATACAAAAATTTGAACACACACTCCAGTTTGCAAAGGTTTTTACTTGATACAACTTTTGTCTATGTTCAAAGACAATAACACTTCATTTTGTTATTCTAATTTTGTTTTTTCCTTTTAATTGTGAAGGAAATGATGTTAAAATCTCAAGGTGAAGCCGAGATGAAGGCATAGAAGTTAATGGAGCTATTCAATGAATTAATATTTTCATCTTGGCAAAGCACATTCTAATTATTTGGTGTGGCTTTTATGTTGCAGTTTAGTTAATATCTCTCTTTTTTTTTATCTTGATGATATTTATTCTATGAGAAATGCTTTTCTTTTGGAGTTGTTGAATTCAAATATTGTATTATAGGATGCTCTCTCCCAACATAGGGAAGGAAGGCCAACACAGTAGCATTGTCTCCAACTTTGAGGTTATCTACAACTTTCCTAAATATTATAGTTGAATTCTAGATTATTGGCTTTGGTCAAAACATTACAAAATTAGCCAAAGAAATGGAATATTCTCCCCATTAAAAGTTGTATCTCTAGCACCTTTTATTGCCATCTTGATTGCTCCATCTTTGCCATATATCTGAGTAAAATTTTAAATTTCCCATACCACAGTTTCTAAGTATTGTGAAGCAATATGCATTCTTAAAATTGTAGAGGATATGATTTGTTAGAAATTGGAGTTCAGTCTAGTGATGCTGATTTTGTGAATGATGAAATTGTCATAGTAGAATTGATCAAAGGTGATTTTCAGATGTGATTGAGGTGATTGTCCTATATAGGCACATTCTAGTCACTCTGCTTCATGATGGAGTGTCAAAGCTCCTTGTTTATTAAAACAATTGTGATGCACCAATCGACACCAATCAACATTATACATTCATGCACAAATAAAATCCTCTACTTCTCTTTCCATTTTACAAGCTCAAGATTGGAAAGAGATAACCCACCATTGTCATGATGTCGATCAAGATAGGGTGATGTTGATTTTCAAAAACAATTTTCAGAAGTGATTGTCCTATCATGATCATAAGTGAACATAGATAGTAGCAAATTGGCTTCCCTTAAAAGTCAAAATCCTTCCCAGACAACTACAAATAACCAAATGGAAACCTTCAAATATATTAAATAAATTAGTGGTGACTATATGGTACTCTACTTAGACCATACTTTCAGAAAAATATAGCAATATTTTAGAGTATATGAGTCTGAGTTGGATATATTAGAAGATACATAAAACGAATACAAAAATCCTTCCAACTATAAAGAAAAGAACATAATTGGATTATACAATGAATCTTATTTTTAGTTGTTTAATGAGCTCTTTAAAATATTTTTTTATTGTTAACTTCACATGGGTTTTTAGCATTTTCAGCCCCAAGTTTTTCCTTTCTTTTAGCTTCCTCTTAGGCTTTTTAAAGCTTCTTATGGGGTGTGTTATCCTTCTAGATAATTTGTACTGAAGCTAAAAATATGTCTTCCATAACATTTAAAATTCCAGCCCATTTCCCACAATATTGTTTGATTTAGGGCCACTACCTTGCTAAAATGTCAATGTAGTTCTAGTTCCACCTTTTTGAGATCGAGACTATTCCCTTCATGAGTGATATCGAGACTATTCATTTGAAGGTCGAGACCTAGAAGCAAAGGTAGTAGGACATTTCCTAGTGTACGACATAGATCAAGACTGAGAACTCTATATAGTCTCGAATCCTCCAGCAACATCACAAGCAGCAGATCCACTTGCATTCGTAGTTACAAACCCTTTACCATATAGGTTCCAACTACATCGTTATTATCTATGCTATAAGCGATCTACCCAAGGGATATATGCCTAACCTTCTTATATAAGCATTCTACCCAATAGACGTATTTAAATATTTGGAAGAGGTATAAACCTAACCAAAGGAAAGGTAGGTTTCATACTAGTTGTCCTCCCACCAAAGGGAGGATGTAAGCTCCTGAACATATATATGAGTTATAAAGATAAGTCCCAAAGTTTATAATAAAGAGTGATGCGAAGCGAAGCCATATAAACAACTGTAGCGAAGCTATGTTTCCATCCTTTCATTTCATATACCATTCCCATATTACATACCTATTATTTCATCTTGCTATACGTCTAAGATTTCTTCCATCGGTAATTAGTGTTATGGGCTTCACTAAGAAATACTTCATGCGATCTTGATGGAAAACACCCGATAGCGATTAGTTGAGAACTAACGAGTGAGACACAAGTGACAAAATCCCTGTGGATATTATGAACTTGGTATGGATATTAGATCATGTAGTAAGGGAACACTTCAAAGGTGCCCACATTTCCTCTATTGCCTTGAATTTAAAAAATCTGAGTACTTGATTAGATTTCCCCATAAAATTAAAACACATACCTTAGGTCTGGTTGTGCTCTAACATTCAAATGCAGTTGTGTACTATCTAGCTTAGATTTTACAATTGGGACCTATCAATTGTGGAAAATAATGTGTTTCTCATGGGTTCCCTCAAGGGCCAAAGGGACTCTAAATTTCCCCAAAAGCTTCCCAAGAGACATGCCACATGTTGACCTATGACTTCTCGCATATACTCCAATCTCCAAGAAAGGTTTCAAAGACCCAAAAGAGGAAGAATACAACTTCTTCAACTCAATATAATAAATATGGAAGCTGGTTGAGATGTTAAGTACATCTAGGTCAGATGAACTTGGGAAAATTAGGGGGACTACTACTATTTGAGAGGGTATATTGGGAAGCATGATGTCACAAAAGCATGGTGAAGTAGTAGGATGGACGCATATTCTGGTAGGATTGGATGAGACTAGGATCTTCTTAACATTATTATCTTTCTTAATAGATTAGAAAACATTTCTCATTTTCGCATCACCTAAAAGATATATTTTACAAAAATGTCAATTTTGTGAGGGGAATTTGGAACACATTTATCCTAGAAAAAGTATTTCGCCAAAAAATACACTTACAAAGGCATTGACAAAAACTACGATTCACATGTCGTAAAGTATTGAGAGTGAATTTGGCTTATGTTAAGATAACAAAAACATAGTAAATGGATCATATGATGCTTGAATATATAGTGTGAAATTCCTCCTCTAAACTCAATAATAAAATAAAAAATTGTTTTAACTTTTAACATATTTCTTATTCGAAACACCATTTGTAGACTTTGCAATATTTATTAGAATATTTTTTAATGTAAATCCCATTTTAGCATGTCCAAGAATGATTCAACTTACATAGTATTGTAAATTACTCTTTTTGACACAGGACTCCTAAATAAAAAACACTTTCTTGGAGTTTCGTATATACTGGAACTATGCTTGCAAGCCTGTCCTTTCCTAGCTTTTGAATGTTCACTGAAACTGAAATTGAAACTAAACCGATAAGTGTCACAAGATCTTTGGACATTTTCCTGACAAACTTTGGGAAAGTGTGTTTTTATGTATATTTATTATGCAATGCACAATGAAAGTTTTCAAAACTGAAAACAATTACCTCCATATATAGATATCACTTAGCAACATTTTGCAGTGGAATGAAGTAGTGTAGAAGAAAGTAATATAACAAATCAATTTATAAGCCAACTCAATAAGCAAAATAAATTGACTTCTCATTACTAAAAATAATCAACATACTAAAAATAACTTACCATCTCTTCATAGTACCAAAAAAATTGTAACCCTTGCATCCAAAAAATGATCAAAGGAAAACTCATTATGAAAATGCTCAAAGAAAAATATTTTGCCTTGCTGACTTCCCATTCCTAAAAATAATCAACATACTAAAGTAGCTTACCATATCTTCATAGTACCAAAAAAATTGTGACCCTTGTATCCAAAAAATGCTCAAAGGAAAACTCATTATGAGAATGCTCAAAGAAAAATATTTTGCCTTGTTGACTTCCCATTACTAAAAATAAGAAACATCTAAAAATAACTTACCATCTCTTCATAGTACCAAAAAAATTGTGACCCTTGCTTCCACAAAATGCTCAAAGGAAAACTCATTATGAAAATGCTCAAAGAAAAATATTTTTCCTTGTTGACTTTCCATTACTAAAAATAATCAGCATCTAAAAATAACTTACCATCTCTTCATAGTACCAAAAAAATTGTGACCCTTGCATCCACAAAATGCTCAAAGGAAAAATCATTATGAAAATGCTCAAAGAAAAATATTTTGCCTCGAAAATTGTAACCTTTGCATCCAAAAAATGCAATGAAAAACATGCTTAAAATTTTATCAACTCTCCCTCATTTCGTAATATCCTTTTTCCCTTTTTATTTTGAGACCCTTGCACCCAAAAAATGCAAGGCAAAACATGCTTAAAATTAAATCAACTCTCTCTCTCATTTCCTAATATCCTTTTTCCCATTTTATTTTTTCTTTCCACTACCCTTTCATATGCATACTTTTATAAACAACACTAAGCATCACAAGAGGTGTTTTCTATAAGTCATGCCAATAATAGTTCTCATCAACCTAGGAAAAGAGTTTTTTACCATGAAAATAGTAGCAATTGTACTTACAATATAAATTAATCGATAAATAACTCCATAAATTAAATTAAAATTTTGCAATCTAAAACCAGAAATCAGAAAATCATCAACATAAAAAATGCATGCACAAGGGAGTTGCTTTAGTGCATAAATAGAAGAAAAAGTTATATTCAACCATACATGGTAAGGTTGAAGATATGTAAGGTACAAATAATACAATACAAGAAATTATCTTTCCAAACATACAAGGTTTATATCATGCCAATAATATTAAATTGTTATCATTATATCTAATGAGATGGATGAGAAGCCTCAATAACTAAATACAATCTCATAGCTAGAATCAAGTTACTTATTAAAATACATGTTTGGACTTGAGTAAAATATACATTTATATATGAAAAGAGCATGTTCATCTAAAAAAACCATTACTAAGAGGTTCACCAACATTTATTTATATTTATCTGGTAAATAGAGTAGAGCTTGCTTTGATTAAATGTTTAATTTACTTTAATTAACATTTAATAAAACGCATTTAAAACGCAACCACATAAAAATATCTCAGATATATAAAAAAATTAGACTGCATATGCACACCAACAAAAACCCTGAGCAGATATGATATGCGGCCGAAATAAAAATAGACGACCATTTGGAGTATGTAAACTGGATCAAAATCATTTTAATTAATCTGAGAAGGGAGAGTCTTAGATATGGATATTTACATAAATCTGAAATTGACCTCGATCTTGATGTCGATATATACTTGTTCAAATGATTGACATGGATATTTACATAAATCGTTGGGGAAATGGTCCGTTTGGAAGTGCGTTTTCAGGGGAAAGATGGTGGCCTTCAGGGTAAGAAGCCAGAAGAGAAAATTTGGGGATTTCAGGTCACGAGTGAGAGAGATTTGCAATACCCACCAAGCCAGCATAATCGAGCTTATTGGGAGGAAGACCAAGTATATCTAATCTCCGAGGATCGAACCTCGAGGCAGCAAAGTGCTGGGATAAACGATTCTCAGCTCCTAGATTTCTCGGATGCAGATCGCGGCGCAGATACATACACAACGACAACAACATGAATTACGTGCATAATTACAAATTCAAATGTCATTGACGAACCCAGGCTTAGCGGTTTTAAAAATTCAAATTTCAAATTTAAAATTTATAGCTGGGTTATCTAATTCAAACTGGTAATTCAAATGAGCCTACCACTAATGCGTACAATGTATAGTATACATCGGAGGAGTCTGTGTGTCTACGAATCGGGCGCTGATGTGACAGCGCCCGATCGTCGGGCTCCGGCGACCCCCTCCCTCCGGCGACAGTCAAAACGAAAACATCAACGAAACGAAAACGGAGGATGGTGGACGGTAACGAGCCGTTAGCGGACCCCACCAGCTCCGCCCCTCCTCCCGCGAGCGCCCCTCCTCCGCCACCCGCTGCTCCTCCCCCACCCGCCACCCCCACGTCTGCCGGCCACCAACCTGAATTTAATGCTGCGGGTTTTTTGAATTTGAAATTCAAATAGTTCTCGGGCCTGGAAAACCCATCATTTGCCAAGCAGCTCCGCAAAGAGGATTAGCTCCGGTATCCAGCGTAACCATTGGTAAATTCCGGTATCCAGCGTAAATCGTGATGGGGTTTCCGAATAAGCTCAGTGCAATCGTGGTAAATTCCAGCGTTCCAGCGTTCACAGGTAGGTGGATTCTGTTCTTCTTTTGGGATCAGGATTCTGTTCACTGGCACGCTAATTTTGACGAGAGAAGAGAATGATGGGTTTTTGGACCGCATCTGCTCGATTATTAAAGGTCGTGATACTAGCCATTTATTAAACAACGATGATGAATCCATTGCGATGTCATAGTTGATGACGTGTACAATCGCTGGCCTATAGTGATCGATCAAAATCACCTCAAGCCTGGATTGAGAAACCAATACAGGGAAATGAAGACTCCACCAGTGTAGAAATTAAAGATATCTGTTCACTTCGAAAATTTTCTATTTTCGGATTTTAGGTTATGTGCTGACAATGGAAGTAAATGAATACTATGTTTATCTATTTTGGATTGTGGAATAGAATTGGAAATTCCAATACTAAGAGAGGTGATAGGTTCTAGAAATTTGTCTGAAATTGGGAGAAATTTCAGTCACTAAGTTATCTTCGGTTATAAATAAATCAATAGCCTCTTGCTTGTGATTCTTGCCTTCGTGATACCTTGTAAAATACACTCTTACTAAATCACAGTGGCATATCACTTGTTCAAGAATTCATGCCACTTTGATATGGCTATTTCAGCCTAATGCTAAACATAAAATTTTGAAATCAGAGCATCCACTTACATGTTTTCTTCCTAACCATTTCCCCGGTCATAGCTGGGCGCCCTTTGGATATAGCAGATAAGCATTGCTTGTTTGGGTGATCCGTTACATGAATTGCATGAAATCAATTAAGCGCTGCTTGTGACTTCTTAAGCAACTCTTGTGCATCTTCCTGCTTCTCGTAGGGAGGCTCCACAGCTTATAGTGAAGTTTTTTATCTACCATTCGTGCTGTTGAAGGTAGTTTCACTAAGAGAGACATGTAGGTAACTGTTTTAGGCCTTTTCCCACAGGCTTCTCATCTTCATACTCCTTTTTCGATGTGTAAAACATTCCTTCAAAATCCTCCACGACAAGTCCTTGCGTTTCAGTAAAACATTCCTTCAAAATCCTCCGCGACCATCCATGAAAAGGTAAATTTTAGTATATGCATAAATCTGTCTCTGTAAAAATGTAGGGAAAATTTGAAGTGCAAGGATCAGACATCCATCCCAATTGTGTATGATGGGATGATATTCTTATTCTTCCTTCTTTTTGTTGCAGAGGGTGACGTTCTTCCTTGTCTTTGTTGCAGAAGGTGACATTGATGTTATATATATAATATATTTTTGATCTTTTTTCACCTGTGATGAAATCTTCTTGATGTGTTACATGCATTTTGTTACGTGTGTCGGAATCGTCTTTCATGAACAGTGTTTACTGTAGAGTTTGATTCTTGTTTCTGTGCAGTGATTAATGGGTGCTTTTTGAATTTTGTTTTCATTAACACATTAAATCGAGAATCAGTCTAATGATTATACACGTTTTCATTTTTTTTAAATCTGGTGTTATAATTTTTGGTAAGATCTTGAACCCATTGGTTTAAAATACATTTTTGATAATATTTTGAACCTAATCTCTTTAAAATACATTGCATATCACGTTGGCAGGTATCGAGTATTTTGCACTAGAACTAGGCAATTCTGCCTGAGGGAGACATGGAGTATGATTCTCTATTCTTTTTAGGCGGATTTTTGCTTCGGAATCTGGAATTGAATGAAATAAATAAAATATACTTTAAATTAAAAATTACAAATCAATAATCATATATTTAAAAAAAATTGTTTAAATAAATAAATTTAAAATATAAATTGAAAAAAAATCTTTTAAATAAATAAATTTAAAATATAAATTGAAAAAAAATCATATACATTAATCAAAATGAAAAAAATTATAAACAACTTTTAAAAAATAGATTTAATAATAAAGGCTTAGGTCCAATAATAGCTTCTCGATGCATTGCATAATAAATATTTCACTCTCCTATCATCGACTACATAGACTAGAGAGGTTGGTTTTATGAAGACAAAAAGAAACTGTGAAAACAATAAATTTAAAAAGACATTTCATAATAAAATTTTGAAGTGAGCATTGTCTCCTCCTCCATTTCATTTGGAAAGAGATACCCACCACCCATTGTAAGTAAAGATAATCTGCAGAGAACAAATAATAAAGTAAGCGCACCTCTAAGTGTTATAAATGGTGACAAACTCTTTCATCTCATTATATTTTGGAAATTAAATAATAGTCAATTTGGTTATATAGAATCTAAGAATTTATTTTTATTTTAATATTGCTTTTCTTTATACCCTAATCATAATAATAAAAATATACTTTTGATTTTAAAAATTAAAATTGATCACCATCTTATAATATTTTCTTTTCTTTTCTTTTAACACTTTATGAAATTACAAAATTCCCTTAAATTTTAATGTAATATTATATTTATTTTCTAAAATAATCTATATAATAAAAAAAGATTATTTATTTATATAAAATATTATATATTGTTGTTTCTATTAGAATATTTAAATTGTTTTATTTTATCAAATTTAAAATATTCATAAATGATTTAATATTAAAATTCATAATAATATTATAATAACAAAATTATATCATTTAATATAATATTTTTAATTAATTATTAATCAAATAAAAATATGTTTTTATCAATGAACCCTATTC